>CM073590.1:238278100-238800600 GCA_037074705.1 Zhengitettix transpicula | reverse complement strand
GTATAATGGAGGACTGTGGGAAGCTCATGGACATCTTATTATATTTATAAAATAAGGAAATTAATAAGGAAATTAATTAATGAAATGCTACATTTGAAAAGTTTAGATGAAATCAACCCATGCGAAGATTTTTTTTTCCAGCGCGAGGGAAATGGAGAATGGTGATGTGCCACTCAGAATAATTAAGGATGTTAAATCGAACAGTGCAGGAAAAAAAAGTAGTACAGGAAGAAAGGAATTCGAAGAGAAAAAACCCTGAGAGAGACAGAAAATTATAGGAAGCAATTAATTTGAAATATGAGAAGTAAATAAAACGAGTGATTCAAAAAAATTATAGTGAATTATGTTAAGACTATAGATATTAAAATAATCAGCCTCGTAAAACTTTATTATCAGCAAATCAAAATATTTGTCTTAGTTAGCCTTCGGGTTCTTTTAGCTTTCAGGCTTCTTTCCACTGTTTTAACTTCCTGGTGGCTCACTACTATTTTTTTTTGCTTTCTACACTGAGATTTCTTCATTACGTCATTCCATTCGCTCTATAAAAAAAACTCGTCTACTTAATTGCTTTTCTGATCACGGGTCAGCTTCCAGCAAGACCGACTGCCGGCTTCCTTCAAGACTGGGTAAATAGATAGATTTTTTTTATTAATTCCGTTAATTCTCGGTGGAGAAAATAGCAGACGTCATTACTGAAATTACAGATCGTTACTAGCAACTACGGTATTCTAACCTACAACACAAACGTTTTTGTACATTTCAACTAAGAATACGGTACAATAATTACAAACTAATTAATAACCTTAAATCTTCTATATAACAAAAAAAAGGATGTATATTTGTATGTATGTATGTATGTATTTACGTTAATCTTTATACAATTTTAAACGCGTGGACAGATTGCAACAAAACTTGGTACAACATATTATTCAAACGACGAGAAACGGTACTGTTGAGGGGTGAGAAACCCCTAGCGTGAAGGTAGAAAGAATTCTAATTGAAAAATGAGATAATTTTATGTTGAATTACTGCGCGCCAAGAAACCGTGACGTCACTACTGCGCGACGAACAAAGGAAATAGTTCCGTTTTTCGGTAATGAAATAAAGCAGAAATATTTTCATTGAATAAACAGCATAAATTTTATCCAGCGATACTCCACAGAATGATAATAAAAAAACAATACGAAATACTTTACGATCATTGCGGCAAATGTAAGTTAATTTTTGCCGCCATATTAGTAACTCCAATATGGCGACTGTTTGTTAACATTGTGAATCTACCTAAGAATTTAATTTTTGGTAATGTCCGAAGACTGAGGGACAATTATATCCTGCAGTACTCAAGGAGTATATTTAATAAGAAAGTCGGAGGTGTGTTTGTTGGGACTGAGGCAATTAAATTCAATGTTGAATTATTGCTCTATCGGTGGAAAGGTAACTAGGAACAGTTAGATTTAGGTTAAATCACTCTTTGACTTATAGGTTAATATAGAATTAAATACTTTTCCGGGTTTATATAAACATATATATATATTAGTCTACATAATAAAAAGGATGTATATTTGTATGTATGTATTTACGTTAATCTATATACAGATTTAAACGCGTGAACAGATTGCGACAAAAATTGGAACACATATTCTTCAAAGGACGAGAAACGGTACTGTGGAGGTGAGACACCTTTAGCATAAAGGTGGAAACAATTATAATTTTAAAAAAAGGGGATAGTTTTGTGTTAAATTACTGCGCGTCAAGAAATCATGACGTCACGGCTTACGCGAGAGAGAGAGAGAGAGAGAGAGAGAGAGACGTTACTACGCGACTGCGCAACAACAAAATAGTAACCTATTTCGGAATTAAGTAAAGCTGAACTATTTTAATTGAATAAAAAGTATATTAATATCCAGTAATACTGCATCGAATGATAATAAAAAAATAATACGAAATATTATACGATCCTTGCGAAAAATGTAAGTTAATTTTCGTGGTATATTAAGTGACTCTAATATGGCGACTATTTGTTTACATCGTGAATCTAGCTCAGAATTTCATCAATGTAATCTTTGGTAATGTCTGAAGACTGAGGGACAATTATATCCTGCAGTACTCAAGGAGTATATTTAAGAAGAAATTCGGAGGTATGTTTGTTGGGACTGATGAAATAAATTTCAATGTATTTTACAGCTGTTCAATTAATGCACTATCGTGGTGGAAAGTGTGTACGGAACTAGGAACAGTTAGATCTAGCTTAAATCACTTCTAGACTAAAGATTAATATAGAATTAAATACTTTTTCGGGTTTGTATAAACAAGTACACGTGGCAACGCCGGACTCAGAGATAGTATCTAAGAAATAAAACTGTATGTTTCACCAAATTTCGTCCTCGTGTTCCTCGCGACCAAGGAAAGAAACAACGTCGGGTTTGTAAGATCTTTGGTTGAGATTATTGATAGACGACGTTTAAAATTTTTCTGTTAAATAGTTTTATTCAAATTTACAACATATTGTAATTGTAAGTATCCATATAAGACTCAGTTTATTTCTTGAAGGATTTAACTATTTATTTATTGGTTTTTTTTCAGTGTTTTTCTCGGTTAATTTTTATATACACCCTAAGAGATTTCCCCCGCCCCAAAAAAAAAACACGAAAAATCGCTATGTATTTCAGTTAATTGTTAATGTTTCTAAATAAATTGTGATTAATAGCCTATTTCCTACCAATTATATTTTATCCTTACATCTTCCTTTCGACAGGTTCAAATAATTGTTCTGAAAATTTCTCATTTAACATCCGATATTTTTTTTTCTCTTTACATCAAATTGTTGATAGCCTGAGTCGTCCTACTTTCAGTTCCTATGTAGCTAACTGTCTATCTACTACGGTTCAGGATAGTCGTGTAAGACCACTTAACAAAGAACTGCTCTCTTTCATTTCTCATCGCCTTTGTCAATTTACTTTTTCCAAACTTGATGTCAAAGCTAACCAGCAGCTATTTTCTTTCCATTTCTTTTTTCTTGAGTGACATGCTGCCAAATCTCCCACACATTTCATTGCTAAGTCCAGTTATTTTTGTTTTTTTAAAAAAAATAATCTTTTCATCGAAAAAACTGTCGTCGTTTTTTTTAGACTTTTTGTGAAATTTAAAAAAATTAGTTTTTATTTCTTGGTTGTATATTGTTAATTTTAAAAAAAGCTCTTCCCTGTTTTATATTGCGTACATAAATTTTTATATTAATTCACTCCACTCTTCTTGTAATCTATTTCCGCTACTTTCCATCAATACCAGATCAGCCTCATCGGGGTTCATAAAGTTATATTTATATTTATAGAGATACAGAGATAGATAGAGATAGAGATAGAGAGAGAGAGAGAGAGAGAGAGAGAGAGAGAGATAGAGAGAGAGGTAGAGTGATAGAGATACAGAGATAGAGAGAGAGAGAGAGAAACACAGAGATAGATAGATAGAGAGAGATAGGGAGAGATAGAGAGAGAGATACAGAGATAGACAGAGAGAGAGAGATACAGAGATAGAGAGAGAGATATACAGAGAGATAGAGAGAGAGATACAGAGATAGAGAGAGAGAGATACAGAGAGAGCGAGAGAGAGAGAAAGAGAGAAAGAGAGAAAGAGAGAGATAGAGAGTTAGAGAGAGACATAGAGATAGAGAGAGATAGAAATATAGAGATAGAGAGATAGAGAGAGATATATATATAATGAGAGAGATAGAGTGATAGAGATACAGAGATAGAGAGAGAGATAGAGATAGAGAGAGATATAGAGAATGAGAGAGAAAGAGAGAGATAGAGAGATAGAGAGAGATACAGAGAGATACAGAGAGATACAGAGATAGAGAGAGAGATACAGAGATAGAGAGAGATATACACAGAGAGAGAGAGAGAGAGAGAGAAAGAGAGAGATAGAGAGAGATAGAAATAGAGAGAGAGAGTGTGATAGAGATACAGAGATAGAGAGAGAGGAGGGGGGGAGATAGAGAGAGATAGAGATAGAGAGAGATAGAGTGATAGAGATACAGAGAGAGAGAGAGAGAGAGAGAGAGTGGGAGTCGGCCAGGGTAGCTCAGACTGTAAGAGCACCACGTACTAAGTTGTAGGTCCTGGGTTTGTTTCGCGGTCCGTTCGTGATTTGTTTGATCCACATCCTGATGAATTTTTTTATTATTTATATTTATATTTAGTATTTAAAATGTCTGAATTCAGTAAAACATATTATGACGGGTTACTTATTATTTTCCAGACTCCAGTACATTATTTTTTCCCTTTTCCCTTTTTCTGAATAAGCCGACTAACAGAGGCAATAATTTCCAAGCAAAGACCTGACACCGAAATTTTTCCTTCCACCGTTGAAGATTTTTGTGCGACGGATCTGGTTGCATCAGCGGGTTTTTTTTCTTCTTACCTTCTCCTCGAGAGATTCTATAAAAGCAATGGAAGTCTAAGATACAATATCTTGGTAGCTGAGTTACGCACATCCTGGGCTCCTTTCCAAAATATCATCCCCCGCAGATGGCGGGGGGGGGGGGGGGGGGCTCGGCAGAGATCAGCGCGTCCAACGGATGGATGGACACAAATAAATTCTAAGATCCAACCAACTGAACAGGTTTTTTTTATAACCCCCAAATAAAATATGTATAAACACGATCAGTCTCATTTACCCAGTAAAATATTTATTCGACGCAAATATCGGCCGTTTTAGAATTTTTGAACATTTCCACCTCCATCTACCCCTCCAACCCGCTGGAGGTGGTGGTTGTGTCTTACAGCCACAGTGTTTGTATCCGGTTCCAAAGGAATTTGGTCATATTTGCTCTACGTGTGTAGATTCGTATGCGTAACACACACACACACTCATACAGTCTATATTTTAATTATTAGCTGACGATAAAACTTAAATATATATGAAGAACCTTTTTTTTACAGACATTTTGAAAAAGATTTTTATTTCCACTGAAAATTTTAGCACGTGTTACTTTAATCGCGGTAGTGGTAATTAGTTATTTTTATATCTCAATTTATTCCATATTTATGATACGCCGAGTTTTAATTAGAAACGTTAAAAATTGTAATTAATAATAATAAAAAAAATAAAACTACGATACGCAGTTTCGTTTCCAAACAGAGGCAATAAAATATTGGTTTACTGCGCGAAACGTATCGCGTTTGTTTCCCCCCCCCCCCACCCCTCTGAACGGCAACGTGTTTGCGAAAGTAAATTCCAACGATGCTAAACAGAGATAGAAAATTCAGTCTACGTTTTCATAGCTAAGTTTAGTATAAATTATTTTAGAGGATTAAAACAACGTATAATAATATTTCCGTCATGCGTTTAAAATGAGTAGGGAACTTATTATTTAACTAATTTCCAGTTTTGTAAAACTCATCACGTCTTAATTTTAAGATTCGTGTTTTATTTTTGATTTTTTGACATCATCCCTTGAATGTTTTTGTTTCATAACCTTTCCGTATCTCACAGAAATGTTGCTGAAATAAGTCTTTATATTTCACATAATTACATGTTTTACACACACACACACACACACATAAACACACTTATAAAAGAAAATGCATATCCCCAGGTATTTTGTCGATTAAAAAGAAAAATTGAAAAGAGAAGGGGTTGTATAAGATGAACGAGGAAAGTATAATAGAAGGGCGTTCGAGAGGAAGATTACATTTTTACATAATAAAGATGTTCTTATCTTCAAGAATTTTGAATAGTAAAAATATCATGATGAAGGAGGAAGAAAAATTGAAAAGAGAAGGGGTTGTATAAGATGAACGAGAAAAGGATAATAGAAGGGCGTTCAAGAGGAGGATTACATTTTTACATAATAAAGATGTTCTTATCTTCAAGAATTTTGAATAGTAAAAATATCATGATGAAGGAGGCCATTTTGGAAAAAAGAAAAATTATATCTCTGAAACAACTTCGATGGAGGTTGTCATGAAATTAAAATTCCCTGAAGGTTCAGAGAATGAGAAAACAGTACGCCGCAATGTTTTAAAAAATATCCGAGGTACTTTAATAATCAATTCTTTAATCTATATAATAAAAAAGGATGTATATTTGTATGTATGTATGTATTTACGTTGTTCTTTATACAAATTTTAACACGTGGACAGAATGCAACAAAAATTGGTACACATATTCTTAAAAAAATTCTAGAAACTGTACTGTGGGGGTGAGAAACCCGTAGAATAAACGTGGAAATAATTATAACGTAAATAAGTTACGAATTAGTGTTAAATTACTGCGCGCCAAGAGACGGTGACGTCATTGGCAAAACATTGACGCATCATAAAAATATAGTTCTGTATTTCGTAATGAAATAAAGCAAAAATATTTTTATTTAATATAAAGTATACATGTGGAAAGAATTATAATTAAAAACCGTGATCATTAAATATTAAATTACTGCGCGCCAAGAGACAATGACGTCACGCGAGAGAAAGACGTTACTACGCAACGAACGAAGGAGATTATTAGGAATTAAATAAAGCAGAAATATTTTCTTTAAATAAAAAGTATAATTTTATGCAGCAATACTCCATCGAATGATAATAAAGAAGAATACGAATTACTTTACCATCCTTTGGGAAAATGTAAGTTAATTTTCGCGCTGTATTAGTTGTGAGTCTAGCTAACAATTTCATCAATGTAATATTTCGTAATGTATGAAGACTGAGTGACGATTATATCCTGAAATACTCAAGGAATATATTTAAGTAATCAATTAAATACTTTTTCGAGTTTATATAAATAAGTACACGAGCAACGCCGGGCACCCAGCTAGTTTATAATAATACTAGCTGAGTGCCCGGCGTTGCCCGGGTTTTTGTTTAAATTAGCCCCGGTGATTTTATTCCACACATTTTCACTTAACCAGCGTCAATAACGCCAGCGATTTGGAACATTAACCCGTTTACGTTCCGCTGCCCGACCTACCCCCTCGGTAGCTAACTTCAAATAAACCAGGATGCTGACTGTCGTTATTTTAACAACTCGGGAATTCTCCTACAACTTTAAAAATAAGACTGTCACGCCGAATTAAAACAGAGAAAAATACTGGCTAACTTAATAAGGTCTATAAAAAAAATACTTGCGGTACCTTCAACGAATACAAAAAAAATACAACCTTTAACAGAGAGACCAAAAAATAGTTATTGGTGAAAACTGTGTTTGTAAAGAGTTAGAATTAATAAAGTTATTTTAAAGGGACGCTGCATGTTTAAACAAATTATTTACTTTAAAATTTTGCGCTCGCCCATACACATTATTTGATGTTGATATACTTCAATATATATATATATATATATATATATATATATATATTGTAATATACAACAGGTTAACAAGGTAGGGTTGATTAATGAATTAATTAACACAAAGATATTAATTAAACTTTGAATGATAGTTGGCCACACGTTGAAGACGTCAAATATATAATTATTAAAAAGATGGTCTTAAATCCTTGAAATAATTAACAAAATTAATTTAAAATTTAAATTTAAAAAATTTATTATTGTTGATAAATTTACATTGTATAAGATCTATTTTTCAGGCTGAATTTCATCCAGTTAACAACAAATACTTTAATTTTTCATTTATTAATTCGTGGCATTGTATGAAAATACAGTTCTTATATCATTACAATCAAATACGTCGCATCTCTTTATCTCAGGGTCATAACTGGGTTTGATAATAAGGACACTCCAATTAAAATATTAACAATTCAATTCATTGAAGTTAAAGGAATACGAAATTAAAATACTAGAAACAGAAGAAAACGAATGAAAAGAAAAACGAGAACGAAATCTGACAATACCCTTTAATTATCGTTTACAGTCATTAATAATTGTCTTGTACTCACGACAGTGCTTCTGGTACCAGTTTGGATTCTTCTTGTTTGCTTGCATCACTAAAAACAGGCCATTCATTACTCACTGATTCTACACTTTAGAATTTGAATACACGTGGTCGTTGCCCTCTCGTGTCTCTGCTATCCGGGAACCTGGATTAGTCCACCCTCAGCCGGTTGCCGGATGTAGATTTCCTCAAAGTCTCTCGATGCGACAATTAGTTCAATTTGGGCAGCAAAAACTTCTGCTTCCAAATTGCGATTTTATGTCTCTCTCCGCCAAACTGCTTACTCGCGTTTTATATAAACTATCATGTCTCGCCGTTGAACCTCCTGGATAACACTATTCATGCTTTTAGGTTAGCAAACTTTACTATGTTATTACTTTATGTGGACCGTTCTGTCTCGTATCTCCGTGCAGACTGACTGTTCTTCAAGCGCGCGGTTTTCCAGTTTCCATTGTTTAACAAAGGAAAAACCCGGCTTGATTGTCGCCTTTACGCATTCGTACCGCTAACAATTTAATTATTAAAAACAATTAGTAGCCTGTTTAATTGGTATTATAATATATATATAACCTATAAATTTTATGCAGTTTGTAAATTGGCATAGTCGTCCCGGTAAATAATTTCACCCTCCATTTGCCTAATAACGTCTTTAGGAAATAAACAAAGAAGGTAAACAAGTGATTAATCGGCATAATTCTCCGCCAAGCACAACCCTCACCTCACCTCACCGTGCCGTTTACTTAATGCACGTAATTTGTTAACCTTCCCTTCCTTCCGGTGCCTCAGCATCATCATAACGACCTCAAACCTGTTAAGCCCGAAATTTATGCCGCGGCCTTTCTCTTCTTCTTTTTTTTCCCCCCCGGTGAAATTCTCCTCCCCCTCCCCATCCCCGAAACAACCAGCTCGTGTGCAAGCTGCTATTTTATGTTTCGTGGAACGGGAAAAATGGGCGACTTCCAGGACTAAAAATTAAATTTAAAAACTGCAGGGAGACTTTGTCATGCAACTCAAGCCCCGGTAATGTGTCAACATTAACTCGGGTAAGTGCCCGGGGAAGGAGGAACGTTCTCCTGCGGGAGGCACATTTCCCTCCCCCCCCCCCTCTCCATCAATTTAGACGTAATACGGTTAATGTTTCGCATTTTAAATTTATAACGTACGACCAACGACGATAATTTTATTTCTTTACTACTTTCATTATTTGACGTCGCGATACATCTTTGTCTTCCATTTTAATTATTTTTTTATTCGAATAGTTTGATGCGGTCGTCCACCTTGTTCGAGCACCGCGCTTCATGTCAAAGTACTTACAGCCTGCGATAGAATAACTGTAAATAAAATCCCCAAAGACATATGTAAACAACATAGACTGGACAAGTCGCCGCCATATTTGAAGCAAATTGAAAATTCAGCCGCCATGTTTTATAACGGCTGGTGGGCGTTCCCCTATCGTCTGCTAGCCTTTACTATGACCTAAAACTAAATAGCTACAAACAACATATTTTTTAAGGTTTAAGTAAATATAACACATTTACGGCATTGAAAAATTTATTGACCTTTAAATAATATCAGTTTTGTATACAATTGCCTAATATTACGTCCTCTTTCGTCCATTGCTTTTTCTATATACATATGACGAATTCTACAATGAAAGTAATGTTTTAATAAAACCTTTATTAAAATTGAGTAGTGAGTTTCCTCACCAAATTCGGCCGAATTATGTCCCAACATCCGGAATACCTCAACACACAATTTTAATAGCAAATTCTTCTTTCCTACGTGTGTGTTTCATTATTCCTCAATACTTTGCCAGCAACGTCTTTAGACGGGTTGATTAACTTGTCTTTAAAGTCTCATATTTTAATCCCTCCCGTTTACCTTTGAGAGCGAGGATCAAGGAGAACCTCTAAACAACCTAAACACACGTGCATCTGTCTTCAGAATGAGAAGATGGTATTTATTACCCATCGTTTTGTTAGCTCCTTGTTTTTCAAAGGAAATATATATATAAAAAAGGGGACTAGATTACTTGCAGTACAGAGAAATACTTTAATAAAAATAAATCTGACTCTCATTATAGATGATCATGAAGAATACATAAATTTGATAAATACGACCTAAGAATAAGTTAAGTTAGAAATGAAAAATCCTGATACGTCGGAAAAATAATAAGGAAGGGCGTCAAATACAGACGAAATAGTCCAGAGCGACACAACAGCACCTCCAAAGCTTGTCAACTGTCGAGTGCAGTTGTGTCGCTCTATGCTCTTCTTAGCACCTGAAGAAACGTTGTTGTGTGCTGTTTACATTATCACTTATTTTGTCTGCATTTTTCTATCTTTCTTCTTATTATTATTATGCTACTACCTAAAATACGATACTTCAACTACGGTTATTACAACTGCAGGCTGAACACACGCTGGGCATGATTAATATTAACAACACAATATATTTTAACACAAAAACTTCAAAACTTTCACCAACAGCAGCGTAAACACAACTAAGAATTTCGGTGAAGTAGACCTACCTAAAAATGGCGGTCAGTGTTGTTTGTTGCTGCCACCCAGAGCGCTGTAACGCTGACATAGCCACTCTATTATGTTTATATATCTCTTTGATAAATCCCCGCACTCTTTCCGTAAAATCCCATTTACAATAGTTCTTTTCAAATGGGAGCCGATTTGAACCTTGAAGACGTTTCATGTGCCGTCGAATAAAATTCGTGCGACGTTGCCACACCGATGGGTTTTGTTGTCATTCATTTTTGACTCCGAAAGACACTGTATGAAACTTACTTTATACCAATGCCAACCTGCACCCTGCAAACATGCAATATAACGAAAAGGGAAGAAAGAAAATAACAAAGCAGCAAAATGAAGTTCTTGAGGACACGTGTGCAAAAAAAAGGGAAATTACAAGATAAAAAATGAAAAAATAAGAGAGGAAGTCGGAATTTAAGAGACTTTAAGGCAAACAATAGCTAAGGCCAGACAAAAAGTTATTTGGGCATGCCAAAAGAATGGACAAGAATAGAAACAGCAAAGATATTGATGGAGAGAGAAATAATACGAACAAGACCTGGAGGAAGACCAAGAAGGACGAGGACAGATCAAGTTAAAAAGAGAAGTGGAAGAGATAGGGTCGAAGTGGAGGAGGAAAAATTGTTTCTTGACAGGATAAGATCGAGAGGCTTCGTTAATTCAGTCTCCCTAGGAAACTGGAGACGAAACGAGATGATTATGATGGACGATGTGGCAACGTTTGTTTATTTCTCTGCTCTCATTCGCTGACAGCCAAACGGATCCCATTTTAAAACCGTTTAGTTGTCGTTTCCTCCTCAAAACTCCTTTCGCTAGCCAGTGTATCGTTAAATTCTCCAATCACTTATTTTATCTCTAAATAAAACCTTACACATTCGCGTGTAGAGTTCCTCACTTCTCATTATCCTTTTACTTATCTCTTATCACCGACGATTACCAAGTTCTGAGTGTTATGTCTTTTTACTTAGCACTCTGATTTCTAACCAGAGTAGTTAAATTAAGTATATCCAGTCTGTGTCAATAAATTTTATGAAACAACGACCAGTAACAGACAATTGAAATATTTTACTTTATTAATTAATTTAATTAACACTCGACATGCTTCGGACCTTATGTGAACCTACTTCAGGCAAAGATAACAGAGTAAAGGTAAAGTCAGAGATATGTAAATGATAAAGATATTATTGTAGGGGGAAAAAAATAATTTAGATTTATAAATGAGCGATACACAATAGATAGAAAGTAGCGATTAATCAAATATGGACTTAAACATAGCACTTAATAAATCAGTATCTCTTTTAACAGTAATAGTGTTGGGATCATTTTTAATATAGAACATTTTGGAAATTAATCTATTTGATAATAGATAATTAAAAAAAAAGGAACATTGTCCGAATTTACTTAAGTTAAGTTTCTCAATTATCTGAGAAACCCCAGGCTTAAATTAAACACATATTTTCTACAAGCGTTTGTTTATTTCATTTTTCGGTTTTATCAAAATAGTCTAAAAATAAAAAAATAGATTTAATTGTTATTACAATAAACCAGGGTTGATAGATATGGGAACACGGCAAGAATATTCTTCTTTTTTTCTACCATTGGAGCAATCGGCCAGTTGCCTCCAAATCTGGCGCCTATCCCACAACTGCAACAAAAAAAACCACATCCAGTCATCGGATTTCTCGATTTCCTTGCATCGTATTTAGGCAAATGCCGGATAGTGTCCTTAATATATAATGAGAAGGTCCTATTAAACCCATGGCTGCCTTGTTGTCCCTTCCGCATCCCCCATTTCTATCCCTTTCTTAGTTATCAGAGGTACGTGACCACAACCAGAATAACGTTGATGAGTCTTGTTTCTTATTTTGTAAAATCTGTCCAGAAATTTAATTTCGCTCTTCTTTTAGTTAGTTTTATCCATTGAATGTAAAGTCAAATTCACTGAAATCTATCCTCTATTGGTATTTTTCAACAACGTCTCTACAACCACGTCTTGAATATTTCTATTCCAATCTTATAAATCTTGCTTTTGTTCCTTCTTTTCGTGATATTTTCCGTTTCATAAATTACCAGTAAAAATTATTAATCGTGGAAAACGTGGATTGTGTCATCAGGGCTTAATAAAATCCTTTTTTTTTGTGGGTTTCAAGTGTGTTCATTAGTTAATATGAACTGTGTCAATTATGAATCTGTGTTTTGTCTCAGAGCAGAAATTTCACTTTCTGTTGCTTTTTATTTAATTTTGTGAATTTCTAATTCCACTAAATAATTTTAATTTAGCCTTAAAATTTGATTATTGTATTTTGTATTATTACTATTTAATTGTTTTATGAACTTGTGATGAATCCAATTCATAGTATGTGAAGACTAGAGGAAGACAAATCTGAACCTTATCTGAATAGTTTCTTAGGAACCTTCTTCAATATTTGTAATATAAAAGTTTCCCTGCAGCATGTCATGTTATAACGTTCCATCCTACGTTTGACGTCGTGTTTCACGGTCCTTTGTAGTCTGACTTCATAAATAACACTAATACTTTCTTCTCGTGCATCAGAGAAAAATTTAACAGTCATATATATATATATATATATATATATATATATATATATATTGTAGTAATTCATTTAAAATTCTTGAAATTATTCTAAGTTAAAACGTGTCACACGTTGAAGACGCCCAAATGCAGTATTTACTATTAATGATAATTAAAATAAGCAAATTGAAATTAAATGATTTGATTTTAATTAAAAAGATCAGAGTTTAAAATATACAACAAAGTTAATTTATTAACATCAAATTATTATAATAAGTAAAATTATATTACATGTTGTTGAAAACTAGATAATAAACCACGGCCTGATCTCAGGGCCGACTGTCGCGCCTCCAATATAGAATATTTACGACAAACAATTAAAATTTACAAAGTGAGAAAATTCTTACTTTAAACAATCAGTGAAATATTGAAATCTGACGATAAATATCATTTACTGTTGGGTTTTCATATAATAAATTGTTTAATTTACCTTATAGTTTTGCTGTGCGAAAAAGAAGGGGGCTCGTACACACTCGATTATTGCTCAACACTCTTTTATATACAGGCCATGTTTTTCACAGAATTTACTTGTGGTTATTATTTCCACATACAACACTTCCTGCTCACCTGTATTTGACCACACTAATTGTTTCGCTGGTCTCTCGATCAATAAATTATTAAAAATCATCAAAGTTTGGTTATTCACTTGATAAAATAACCTGGCGCCCAAGAACTGATTCGTGAACGTCTGCTAAGACTCCGAAATTATTCTTCATCAGGGAAATAAACAGTCCAGCGTTTCATAACATATTCTCTCCTATGGTCTCCCAAAAACTCACTCGTTCTGAATATCTGAGTTTTCTGACTACTTAATGCTCGGCCTCCCAATAACACACTGAAGCTCCGCGCGTCCAGCAACGTTTCACGACAATACACGCAGCAGGTAAGCATTGTAGCCCCATATTCTTGTACTCAAATCGTATGTTTACGCCGTCAACAAAGCAAGTCCCAATAACTTGTTCATTAATTAATTACGTTTCTTTTATATAAAAGGAATGGACGAACAATTACAATATATATATATATATATATATATATATATATTCAGTTTTAATTTTTGTGACATATATCGAACAATTACGATATATGTCACATATATATAGGTATATATATATATATATATATATATTGTAATAATTTATAAAAAATTACAAATCTTTTACAATATTTCAAGATGTGAATTATGTGGCGTTTTTAAATGAAAAGAACTATTTCGTGAAAACTGTTAAACAAGATTTATTAACAATTTTAAAACAAGTATTTAAATTACAAAATATTTGGGATCTCAGGGTCTTGAACTGGGTTTAATAAATGGCAGAATTTATGTAAACAAAATCACAAAAATTACATTTACTTTATATGGGAATCAATGCGTCTGAACATAGACGAAATTTGTTGCTGAAAAAATAATACTAAAGATTGAATTTAAACAATTTTAATTTTTATCAAGAAATAAAGAATGGTCTGAATAATTAAAGATCTCATTTTATCGATAATTAAAGAACGGTCTGACGTTTATCATTTAAACGTGGTTTACAATGATTTTAAAGTTTTATTTATACTTACGGCCGCCCAGGTCTCATTTTAACTTTTCGTGCACAATTTTGGGGATATCACTGATTCTAAGTTCTCACAGAGACTAAATGTTCACTGACTCTAATTAGCGTAGTTTGTTAGTTGGTTTAAAATAACTTTGTCGATTCTCGATGATTTACTGCAACTTGGATTTGTAGATCTCGTGGATTTTTGTTTAAAATGCACCTCATTGGTTTCGTCTGTTGACTGAAGACTAGTTCAGTTTCTGCATTTTTGATATAACAGCGTACTGGTTAGTGGAACACTTTCTCGTTCTTTAAATTAGACCTTTTTCATTCTCGCTGCTGACTGACTAAACTGTTCAACTTTTCGTGTGTTAGAATTTTGTGGTCTTTACACCTCGCCGTTCATTTCCTGAATGTTCGTTCTTTTCGTCTGTTCTATTTGCTGTCTGCTGCCCAACTGTTCGTTCATCTCGTAAATTTTGAGCGCGTAAAACCTTCTCGACCGATCAACAATACTTTCTTTGCCTTGCCGGTTTGTTGCGGCGTCCGCTATATCCACCAATAATGAGTCCTCTACAATTCAACTTTTCAATTAGAACAATGCCTTAATTACCAATTACTACAATATATATTGTAGCAATAGTTAATTAGGCCATTAGGTTGATTAGGGATAATTTGAATTGTTTTGATAAATGAATTGTAGCGGTATTGAGCGACCAAAGCGACAATAGCGCTGAGCTCTGTTGCTTTGTTGAAGAGCCGAAATGGCGATTTCGCGCGCAAAAGTAAAGTTAGTCTACGTCTACGGTCATCCACGAGATGAGAGACATTAAAAACAAATCTTCACCGAAATACTTAGCAGTTCCATCCAAATAGCTAAATAAAACAGTAAAAGTCTAAAATCTGCAAATCGTGAGTTCCTGTAAGCAAGCAGATAGTTGGACAGAGAGATGTTCTAACAACTAGCCAACGGTGAAGCAAAGGTTGCTTCATTATAAAGAACTTGAACAATTTTGCGTTGAGGGAAATCGACATCCAATAGCTGGCCAATTAGGAGAGGATCATCCGAGGTTCCTGATAGCTGAGGACGTGCATTTAGACTGCGTATGTGTAACATCTGTGAGGAAATTAGAATCAGTGTAATAAAATTTTATAGTGTAGTGTTGAAGCTACAAAAGAATGCTGGCACCAGTCGGACATTATGTGAGTAACCCAAAACTTTGATAATAATATTTGTAAACGGTAACTAAAAGGGTAGAGTCACATTTCGTTCACTTTCTTATTATTCAAGTTTAATTTCTTTACATTTAACTTTCTTTCATTTATCCAAATATTGTTTTTAGGTAATTTTATGTTTGATTTGTTAATCAGTTTATTAAATCAATTTTCTGTTAATTATCAAACCCAGTTACGACCCTAGAGAAGAGATCTTAATTTGATTGAAATTGTTTTACCTTTTGGAAGCCACAAGTGAATAAAATAATAAATTATTTTGTTTGTTAATTTTTTATAATCTTTTAATTTAATTAACCTTTTTATTTTCATCATTACATTAAAAAACGCCTCCAACGTGGGACAAATTAATCGATAAAGCCTATTTGTTGATCATTACATAAATGGTACCACAACGTGGGGCAAATTTAATTAAAGCCTACTTGTTGATTATTACAATATATATTTATATATATATATATATATATATATATATATCGTAATTGTTCGTCCATTCCTTTTAACATTTCTTTTTACAGAATATTAATTATTCTTCGGCGAGCGTTTTGCAGAACAAAGGAGTAACTCTGCCTGTACTTCGCTTGTACATTTTTCCCTTTTATGAACTGTTCCTTTTTTTATTCATTCTCTCTGACTATCTCCCTCTATGACTCGTTCACATCTCAAACAGACGTTCCACCGTATTAATTGGATGGTAAATAAGATATATTTAACGAAGTATTTGACGTTCAACGTAAATTTTTATTAACCACAACATTTGAATTTAACCTCACAAAAACGTTTCTGTACACATGTATAGCCTCTTCAGGATGTTTCTGGCTAAAATAGAGGTTTTTGTGTTGATCTTATAAACGATTACTCAGTCTGCCTCTAAATATTAATAACTAGCTGGGTGCCCGACGTTGCTCGTGTACTTATTTATATAAACTCGAAAAAGTATTTAATTGAATACGTAAATATATTCCTTGAGTATTTCAGGATATAATCGTCACTCAGTCTTCATACATTACGAAATATTACATTGATGTAATTGTTAGCTAGACTCACAACTAATACAGCGCGAAAATTAACTTACATTTTCCGCAAGGATGGTAAAGTAATTCGTATTCTTCTTTATTATCATTCGATGGAATATTGCTGTATAAAATTATACTTTTTATTTAAAGAAAATATTTCTGCTTTATTTCATTCGTAATAAAGGAGATATTTCCTTTGTTCGTTGCGTAGTAACGTCTTTCTCTCGCGTGACGTCATTGTCTCTTGGCGCGCAGTAATTTAATATTTAATGATCACGGTTTTTAATTATAATTCTTTCCACATGTATACTTTATATTAAATAAAAATATTTTTGCTTTATTTCATTACGAAATACAGAACTATATTTTTATGATGCGTCAATGTTTTGCCAATGACGTCACCGTCTCTTGGCGCGCAGTAATTTAACACTAATTCGTAACTTATTTCAATAATAATTATTTCCACGTTTATTCTAGGGGTTTGTCACCCCCACAGTACCGGTTCTCGATTTTGGCAGAATACGTATACCAATTTTTTTTGCATTCTGTCCACGCGATAAAATTTGTATAAAGAACAACGTAAATACATACATACATACAAATATACATCCTTTTTTATTATATAGAAGATTAGTTTTCTATGGTAACGGAGCGTCATCAAACGTATTGAATAAA
Source organism: Zhengitettix transpicula (assembly GCA_037074705.1). Classification (NCBI taxonomy): domain Eukaryota; kingdom Metazoa; phylum Arthropoda; class Insecta; order Orthoptera; family Tetrigidae; genus Zhengitettix; species Zhengitettix transpicula. The sequence continues at coordinate 238,783,112 of CM073590.1, read as the reverse complement.
TCAGATAAATAAGGATGTAAAAGTTCAAAACTTTGATGGTAACAATACAATACTTCAAATCAAAAGTTTATCTAACAAATATTGAAAACAAAAGGATCAAAAAGAAAAAAAACTACTTTTTAAACCAGCTTAACATACAAACAAATCTAAAATCATTTTAATTTTTTTTCTATAATTATTTATCTAAAAGTATGTGTGAAATAAGTGCATGTGTTTCTGTGGAAAAATGTATGTACATATATCATTAGGAAATGTGGTACAAACAAGAAAATAATGAGAGTGGTAAAGTGTTGAATTAAATTAATTGACGATTCTTTTTCTAAAGTTTTTTTTTATAATTTATGTAACAATTTTTTCCCTCCTAGTTTACATGTATGAATATGAATCCTTTTCTGATTTGTATTTAACCACCATACTCTGTTTACCCACTTCTCAAATTGTCTGCCTTTTTATGTTTATTTATATATACACATAATTTTCTTTCATGTTTATTATTCTTACTTATGTGTGAGTGATGTCTTTGTTTACTGTTACATGTATGTATTTTCAAATGTGTACTTTACTGTTGTGTATGTTGACTATGTAAATTTCATTGACTCTGTCCTATTTTCTCAGTAGAGAATCAAAATCTAAACAACAGTATTTTTCTGGCATAACTTAAAAAAGAAATTAAATTTTCATATCTTTGGAGCAACGTTTAGAGTCCAGAGATGAGATTTTTAATGCCGCAGTAATATTTTTATATTTATGCTTTGTAAATGGATCTGGAAAATTCTTTCTATAAGTAATGAGTCTAAGAAGTGTATGGTTGTACAGTTTCCAATGTTTTCTCGATACCATTTAGCGTTTGAAGTGTTACCAAACTATAGATTTTAATAGTTATTAGGAAATAGAATAATATACATTATATTCAAATAAAACTCTTGAAATTTGCATTACTTTATTCACAGTTGCATTAATATGTTCATCAGATGTCGTTTTAGAATCAAACTTTATTCCAATGACGTCAACTCTTTCAAAGACACAACCATCAATATGGATTAGATTTTTTTTTAGGGCAACAGGCTACATGAGGGTGATCCACATTGGGCAACTCCCCTTTAGTAGCATAGGAAGGGATTTGAAAGGGGGGATTAGGAAGGGTAGAGGAAGGTAGCCAAGGGTTAACTAGGGCCCCCGGGCTATGGTTTAAGGATCCTACCCGGCATTCGCCTAAAGAAATGCAGGGAAAACCCTAGAAAAACCTGCATCAGGTAGGTCGGGCATTGGGTACTTGTTCCACGCCCTTCCGATGGCGGGAGAAGAGTTTGCTGTGGGGACGCAGCTTTCCATCGCCGTCCCTTGACCGGTTTAGGAGGCAGCTGGCCGACTATTCCAATGGGAATAGCGGACAACACTTACCGTATGCCCAAGGTCTGTGACCTCGGAACATGCACCTCTCAGAACAGGCCGAGGTGCCTCGGCTTGTGGGAACCTTAGTTCAAAAACGGAGAGGAAAAGGAACACCCAAAGGTAGCCCCTTCGTATCTCTCCTAAGTGGTTCTGCCTGCGAGAGAACATCCCTCGCAGGTATTGCCTGCGAGAGAATAGCCCTCGCAGGCCCGCTTTTTGCAACGCGTTGCTCCCAAGAATTAAATATATTTTTAAGTTAGATAATAACGACAGTGAGAACGCAACTGTCAATACAGACTTTATTAGATTTAATATATTTTATGATTATCTGCTTCCAAACCGAAAATTTAATATTAGAAATAGATATTTCAGTATTATTTATTAATATTATCAAACGATTAGGACCGAGGCAAGAACTTTGTGGTGCGATTTGTTCATGTAAATTTTTATTCGAAATTATTCCGTGTAAAATCTTTAGCAATTGCAATTTTAGTTTGTGTATCTCTATATTACACATGTTCCTACATTTGTAATCATTGACACCCCCCCCCCCCCAAGTATTTAAAAAATTAACTATTTTTTTATTTTTCTTGTTTCGAGTTTTCTTTTCCTACACACGTGTATTCTGTAAATTTATCCCAATCTGCTTCTAAAAAATTGATAACGAGAATAAAATAATTTTTCCTTGTAATATTTAAGATATAACCAAATATTTACGTATTAATTATATGTAGTATTTAATTTTTAACTTTGTCAAGCTATTTAGCAGAGTAAAATATCGTAAGGGATCCAAGACGATGTTCCTCTGAACAAAACTCCCATTAACCTAGAAAATGAATGTATTTATAATTTTCTTAGAATAACTGCATCCAAAGACTGTTACAAACTACCGCTTCCGGATACTAAACTCCATGAGAACACGGACGCTTCTTCTTCGCTATAGAGTTGAAGGGTAAGATGGTGATAAACCCTGAGGCAGTTGTTTATACAGTTTGTTCTCATTTTCTATTCTTTCTGAACGGAAGGGAATTCCTAGAATCTCAGCCTCAGAGAGCGTGGGACTGTTTTTTCTTTCTAAGACCGCGATAAAGAAAAATATTTTCTTCTCGACGACAAAGTTGGCTTCCTTTCCAAGGGCGAAGATTGTGTGTTCGTTTAAACCCAAGGTAAACATCACGTTACCTTGTCTTAGCTCTAAATATATTTTCCGTCAGACTAATAGTGGGTTAGAAGTAATTATTAAGGAATTAATTCATTTCCCAAAGATGAAGCCACCGTAGAAATCAATGTATTATGGTTCTTGGCCGGGTTTGTGTGGAATTTTTTTTAATAAAGCGACGTGTTTTATTTATTACCGTTTATAGTTTTTAGTCCTCACTCAACTTCTTCTTCTTCGGATTTTCCCCCTTTTATAGGTTTTTACTCTTCAATTTCCATTTATGTCTGTCGTTCCAATCTCCCTCTTCCAAATTCCTATCCTTCATTATGGTTTTCCCGTGGGGTTTCCCCACTTTAATCTGGGTCTTCCCCGTTTATTTTTTCCAGGAGGTGACCATTGGTATATTTCTTTTGGCCATCTTCCATTTTTCCATTCTTTGTACGTGACCATACACCATTTAAGGGTTTGATTTTCAGTCCTTTTAACGACAGACGTGGTTACGTTCATTTCTTTCCAAAGGAGCTCATTTTTAATTTTATCCTGGCTTGTTTGTTTTTGAAGACTTCCTCTCAGATAATCGTATTCTACTGTTCTAATTTTTTTTTCTTTTGTATTTCTGTCAGGGGCCAAGTTTCACTTCCGTAACATAGAATCTTCTGTATAAATTTGTTTCCTTTGTTAAATTTTTATTCCAAATTATTCCGTGTAAAATCTTTGCCATTGCAATTTTAGTTTGTATATCTCTTTCACATGTTCCTCTACATTTGTAATTGTTGACTCCCAAGTATTTAAAAAATTCACATTTTTTTTATGTTTCCATGTTTCGAGTGTTATGTCTTCTACACATTTTCCTAAAAACGTGTTTTCTGTCTTCTGTAAATTTATGTTCAGTCCCCATTTTTTTATATTCTTCCATGAGCTTATTTATCATGTCCTTTTCATCTCAATGCAGTCACACCCAACTAAAGTTGTAAATTGATTTTGTTTTAATTTATCGAAAATACTGAGACAGGATAATTATTTTTTCAACGATATTATTTTCTTTGCTGCAACTTTAAAACACGGAGTAAATAATTGTCTAATTTTATCCAAGCAGGTTGCAAAAAAAAAGTACTGAACCGTTACAAAGAAGACATTTTCTGGTTCAATCGAATACCTTTCTAATTTTTCCATAAAAGAAATGGTCTTCTTCTTTTATTTGCGCTATAACCCAATGTGAGTTTTGGAATAATTATTAACAATTTTCTTCCATTCCGCCCTCTCCTGTGTCCAGTCTCCGTCATCCTCTTCGAGTGGACAGTCCGGCTTCAATTGTTAATTTCTTCGCAACAATTATACCTTTTTTTCCCCCGTGGTGGTGTTGTCAGCCCCACGCACAACCCCCAACCTGGAGGGCCATGATGTTAAGAGTCTGGAGTCTCCCCTCCGACCTGTCCAGGCTTTGGTGACCCTGTCAGTAGCTGAGCTACCGCCGGCATAGCTGTCGGTATCGACAACACACGCAAACCCCTGCACCATGATAAGGTGGAAGCAGAGGGAAAAGAAATGCTCACCGTTTTTTTCTCGATCTTTCAAAATAATGCTTGGGGTAGTTTTAGAATTAAAAATTGATACGTTTTGCCAAAAATGATTCGTTAATGTCCATTGAGAGTTCGTCAGCCTTCAATATGGCGACGATTTTAGGTTCTTCCGAATTTTCCCGACGCTCTTGTGAGACGAGATTGGCAGAGTGACAATGCGCGAAGACGATGACGCTAATGTAGTCCTCCAGGGGCGTCTTCCCCAACACGGGAACTTTCAATCTTCTCCCCCGTCCTTATCGTCTCCTAAGTGTTGTCGAACATTATTACATCCAACCAGGGCAGCTCCCTCACACACACACACACACACACACACTGATGCACGGAAATATTGGCACGAATCCCTCAGACCAATTAGAAAGGTTCTGACAAGGCAACTACTGTAATGGCAAGAGATGATTAGGGGCCACGTAGGGAAAAAAATCATAATTAATGATTCTGCCCGTAAACTCTATAAATTAACAATTAATTTTAAAATTAAAAAAATAAATTTTCATATTCTCAACGGAAATTCAACAAACTTTAAAAATGTTAACGTAACACAAAGAAAGTAAGAAGACAACTAAAAGAAAATAGTAGAAAAAAATATGTAAGACAGTCTACGTAGGATGGTTTTAGGGCTGACTTGCACATATATTAACCCTCCAAAGAAACCTATCTTATAAATAAAATCTCTAATTTTATATATTTGCAGTTACACTACCTGATGCAGGTTTCTCTAGGTGTTTCCTTGAATCAGTTTTACGCGTATTGCCGGGTAGGATCCTTAAATCATAGCCCGGGGGTTCTAGTTACCCCTTCGCTACCTTGCTCTACCTTTCCCGCATCCCCCCTTTCACGTCCCTTTCCTTCCTCCTCCTCCTTAGTGAAGGGCTCAATTTCAAATGTTACGTTGTACTGCCACTCTTAAATTTCAGATTATTTTAAAACAATCTATGTGCATGTTTTTATGTGGAAGTATAAAGTGATGACAATAAATTTGTTATCTATTAAACCTTACTTACACTTAGAGATAACAGCAGCCATTTTCACGCGGCCATCTTGTATTTAAACACTACGGCAACTGATCAATCACAGAATAATGGGTTTTTTTTCGTGCTGCGTAATTAAGCGAAAACATTGCTGATTACATAATTATCGCCAGAAGGACAAACGAACGGTATTTAGGCTATAATATGAATAAATAAATAAATAAACATCAGCCAATTTTTATGTCAGAAAAAAAAATTGAATTTATGAATTAAATTAACAACGTTTCATCGCTTCATTTTCGACCTCATCAGGTTCAAGTTTTTTAAAAAGAATTGATGGACTGTTCATTATATGCTGACTGTCGTTGCCGAAATATTTCAGCATTGTTAAGAATATTTATATATATATATCATTATAACACAAATATATTAAAAATACACATTAAAGGCATGGAATCAACAGTCTATTTATAATGTATTTAAATGGGATTTTAGGGAACGTAAATAAATAATTTAAAAAAAGCAATTTAAGAATATAAGGATGATTAATAGTTAAATATTCACAATGTACTTTAATATTTTCTGATCTTTTAATACGACGGTCATCTGTTTGGGCTAACAACAGTCGCAGACTTCTTCTTATAACATTAGTTTAGAGAAGTCAGTCTGAAGAAAAAAAGAGAGAGTTTACAATACGGGATCATCTACAACCCATTTCTCAGAATCTCTTAAATGCCTCCCTATTCTCTACTGTTGGCTCCAGATTCATCTGAAACACTGTGATAAAGGAAGATGGAAGATTTTTTTCATATGTAAGTTTCCTGTATCATTCTAATTGTTTTTAAATCTATCTATATCTATCTATATAATAAAAAAGTATGTATATTTGTATGTATGTATGTATGTAATTACGTTGTTCTTTATACAAATTTTATCACGTGGACAGAATGCAACAAAAATTGGTATACGTATTCTGCCAAAATCGAGAACCGGTACTGCGGGGGTGACAAACCCATAGCATAAAGGTGGAAAGAATTATAATTAAAAACCGTGATCATTAAATATTCAATTACTGCGCGCCAAGAGACAATGACGTCACGCGAGAGAGAGACGTTACTACGCAACGAACAAAGGAAATATCTCCTTTATTAGGAATGAAATAAAGCAGACATATGTTCTTTAAATAAAAAGTATAATTTTATACAGCAATACTCCATCGAATGGTAATAAAGAAGAATACTAATTACTTTACCATCCTTGGGGAAAATGTAAGTTAATTTTCGCGCTGTATTAGTTGTGAGTCTAGCTAACAATTACATCAGTGTAATATTTCGTAATGTATGAAGACTGAGTGACGATTATATCCTGAAATACTCAAGGAATATATTTAAGTATTCAATTAAATACTTTTTCGAGTTTATATAAATAAGTACACGAGCAACGCCGGGCACCCAGCTAGTAATAAATAAGGATGTATATTTGTATGTATGTTTGTATTTACTTTAATATCTATACAGTTTTGAACGCGTCGACCAATTGCAACAAAAACTGGTTCAAATATTCCTCAAAACACGAGAAACGGCACTGTGGGGTTTGAGAAACCCCTAGCATAAAGATGGAAAAAATTATAATTTAAAAACGTGATAATTTTTGTGTTAAAACACTGCGCGTGCCAAAAGACCGTTACGTCACGCGAGAGAGAGAGAGAGAGAGAGAGACGTTACTACGCTACGAACCAAGGAAATAGTTCCTTTTTCCGTAGTGAAATAAAGCGGAAATATTTTTATTGAATAAAAAGTATAATTTTATCCAGTAATATTCCATCGAATGTTAATAAAAATAATACGAAATACTTTACGGTCCTTGCGGAAAATGTAATGGATAATTTTCGCGTCACATTAGTGACTTCAATATGGCGACTATTTGTTTACATTGTGAATCTAGCTTTTTTTTTTAGGGCAACAGGCCACATGAGGGTAATCCACTTTGGGCAACTCCCCTTTAATAGCATAGGAAGGGATTTGAAAGGGGGGATGCGGAAGGGTAGAGGAAGGTAGCCAAGGGTTAACTAGGGCCCCCGGGCTATGGTTTAAGGATTCTACCTGATATTCGCCTAAAGAAATGCAGGGAAAACCCTAGAAAAACATGCATCAGGTACGTCGGGCATTGGGTACTTGTCCTACGCCCTTCGATAGCGGGAGAGGAGTTTGCTGTGGGGACGCAGCATTCCCTTCTCCGTGCCTCGAGCAGTTTAGGAGGCAGCTGGCCGACTATTCCAATGGGAATCTAACTAAAAATTTCATCAATTTAAATCTTTCGTAATGTCTGAGGACTGAGGGACAATTATATCCTGCAGTACTCAAGGAGTATATTTGAGAAGAAATTCGGAGGTGTGTTTGTTGGGACTGATGCAATTAAATTCAATGTATTTTACAGCTGTTCAATTAATGCACTATCAGGTGGAAAGTATGTACGGAACTAGGAACAGTTAGATCTATGTTAAATCACTTCTTGACTAATGATTAATATAGAATTAAATACTTTTTCGTGGATTATATAAATAAGTAGACGTGGCAACGCCGGGCTCAAAGATAGTGAATAAATAAACATGTAATGTTTCTTTTTAAGATGGTAATAATCTATGATAATTCAGCACACAAGGGGGAGAAAGTAACCGACCATTTTCAGGCTACTGCAATGTTCTGGCGATCACAACGATGTCTCGTAACGTGTTCGGATCCGACCAACGTGAGTTATAAATAATTAAACATCTCCGTGTTGTGTTATTAGGGCGTTGAGTCGCTTCCTCGTCACGTCCGCAGGATTCAAGTAATTAGTTTGTACGTGGACGGGACGGGGGATTTGTCCCGCTGCCAACGTGGACGGGGGGCTTAATAACTTTGGCAATCAATAATTGGCGACTGCCAGGACCATTGTCCTACTCCTCCATGTGCATGTCCTGGCGAAAACGCACAACCACCATCACCAGCAGCAGCAGCAGCGCTCCTCTTGAACACTCTCACGCCACGGCGTTGCAAGACTGCACTACTCGAGTTCGTCATCACATCCAAGCAGAGAAATATCTGGATTTGAAATTTGTTCACAATGGTGAGTTAACATTATTATTTAGATTATTCGGGGTATTCCCTTGTTTTGGAGTCGATACGAGAGCAAGAAAAATGGGGGAAAAAGGCACAGAAAAGTAAAAAAAGAAAAGCAAAGGAAAACTGAAAGAAAGAGGCAGGTTAAAAACATGACGTGAAAGATCGTCTACAAGTTCCGAAAAACTATTACCATTCAAACTCTATGTACTGGAATTTAGTAGGAGGTCTGCCCCCTTAATGAGTAATCGGACTCTCACGTTGTTCTATCCATGATGACGAACAGAGTTTTTTTCTCTACTTTTCGAAACGTTGGACTTCTTGAACGATTGTTCACGTCATCTCTTTACCCTGACTTGTTTCTTGCGCTCTGCCTCTCTCTTTCTGTTTTTGTTGTTTTCGTTTCTGGGAGTAAATCATCTACATATTTTTTTCTGATCTTCTAGACGACCTTTCACGCCATATCTTTAACCTTGTAGTGTTGGGTTTATTAAATGATGAAGTAAAGGGATATTTTACAGAATTTAATAATCGTTTAACTGAAAATGAGAAAAATAAAATAAAATAAATACAAATTATGAGTGTCCAGCTCGCCGGGCAAAACAATCGGATCCCTTAAATCCCAAGTTAAACCATGGTTTACGGTAATTCCCGCCACGCGCGTCAAGGATTGAGACACTTGGCAGTTACCTCTCGTTGATCTCTGGCCGTGATCATGTGGCACCCTCGTTCTCTCAGAGTCCTCTGGATGATGCACGTCCGTCCCTGGCGACTGTTCGTCGAGGAGTCTCTTTACACTTCCTTTACAGCCCCCTCGCTGGATGTGAAATATCGATGTTCTCGATCAATTTTTGATCGATCTTTCCTGAACCAAGAAATGTGATTGGTTAAGGCAGTCACGTGTTAATTCAATTTCTGGGATTTTTAGAGAGACGTTTCCCACGGTGCGACAGTCCAGGTAACTTCGGAGGGTCAACAGCCTACGTGCCTAAGACCAGACCGAAGGGATTATCTATCCGCCACGGCGGCGCCTGGTCAAATTCCAACTTGCCAAGCTCTCAACCCGTGCTAATATCTAATTATATTTAAATAAAATTTATATATATATCAATAATAAAACTATCGCGCTACAACCTGTCTCTTTATTTTTCTAGTTTTCTTTTTTTTCTTTGCCTTTTTTCACCAGAGGAATATATAATTCATTTATATGAATAACAGGATCTTAAGTCAACATCCATGAAGTGGTATTTTTAGTAGATAAAATACTGGGGGGTGGGGGTTGCTTGCAATGGAATAAAAACACCGTCCAGAGGATGTTTCAATCGAGTGTTTGGCGATGTTTTTGCGTCGATCCATAACCACGGATGGAACATGGGTCCATCACTTCACACCTGAGACGAAGGAACAGTCAAACCAGTGGACTGAAAGGAGAATTATCGGCTCCAAAGAAGGCGAAGACATTTCCAACTGCTGGCAATGTCATGGCGTCAGATGTTCATTGATTATCGTCAAAAAAAACTCGACAACACTGTTATGCGAGCAATTAATGCAGCGGATGACTGATGAAATCAAGAAAAAAAAGGCCGTATTTGGCGAAAAAGTGAAGTGTTGTTCCAACACGACAACAGTCGTTCATTATCGCGATGGCCAAAGTCAAGGATATTAAATAATAAAACAATTGATGAACTTATACAGACGCTTTTTATTTTTTAGTTTATATTATGACGACGTTTCGATACCTTTTTGTATCTTCTTCAGGGTATTTTCCTACAGATGAGGTATTTAGAAGTGAATTGTGTGTCTCGGACCCTTTTCCCAAAAATGTTTTTAAATTTAACAACTGGTTAATCGTTTAGTTGTGATCGTTTATTATTTTAATTTGGTAATTTCATTTTTTGTGTGTGTACTGTTTCTTGCTTTTGTCTGCTTAGCACAATTATACTATAAATCTAATCATTGGTAAACACCTCCTCTGTTGGGAAAATACCTGAAGATGATACTGTACACGAGCGATTATCTCCGAATCCCGTCTTAAATTCTTGTCAATGGCTGTCTTTCGGGTATTATCCTCGTAAAAAAGTTACTAGACTCATTTAACGAAAGTTATTCCTCTCCAATTATCGGAAATTTACAACATAAAAATTTAAGAATATACATTTATTTATGGTTACCCACATGGTGGCAACTTCCCTTTAATAGCATAGAAAGGGATATGAAAGGGGGGATGCGGAAGGGTAGAGGAAGGTAGCCAAGGGTTAACTAGGGCCCCGGGCTATGGTTTAAGGATCCTACCCGGCATTCGCCTAAAAGTAATGCAGGAAAAACCCTAGAAAAACCAGCATAAGGGGACGCAGCATTCCCTTGACCAGTTTAAGAGAGCTGGCCGACTATTCCAATGGGAACAGAGAACAACTCTTACCATATATGAAAGGTCTGATCCCCTGGAACATACGCCTCTCGAAACAGGCCGAGGTTCCTCGACTTGTGGGAACCTTAGATCGAAAGCAGAGAGAGAAGAAGGCAACCCCAAAGGTAGTCCTCTCCGCATCTCCTAAAAGGTTCTGGATGCGAGAGATAACAACAGCTCCCACAGGCTTGTTTGTTTTTAAAAGAGGCGTCCTGTCCAAAAAAAACGGTGTAGACAGGCTATGTACAGGGTAATCCACAACTCCTCTCTTATACCATAGGGAAGGAGGTGAAAGGGGGATGCGGAAGGGTACATGAAGGTAGTCAAGGGTTAACTAGGGCCCCGAGGCTATGGTTTAAGGGTCCTACCCGGCAATTCGCCTAAAAGTAACGCAGGACCCTAGAAAAACCTGCATCAGATAGGTCAGGCAATTGGTACTTGTCCCACACCCTTCCGATAGCGGGAGAGGAGATTTGTTTTTTAGGGCAACAGGCTACATGAGGGTAATCCACATTGGGCAACTCCCCTTTAATAGCATAGGAAGCGATTTGAAAGGGGGGATGCGGAAGGGTAGAGGAAGGTAGCCAAGGGTTAACTAGGGCTATGGTTTAAGGATGCTACCCGGTATTCGCCTATAGAAATGAAGGGAAAACCCTAGAAAAACCTGCATCAGGTAGGTCGGGCATTGGGTACTTGTCCCACGCCCTTCCGACAGCGGGAGAGGAGTTTGCTGTGGGGACGCAACATTCCCTTCTTCGTGCCTCGACCAGTTTAGGAGGCAGCTGGCCGACTATTCCAATGGGAATAGCGAACAACTCTTACCGTATGCCCAAGGTCTGCGACCCCGGAACATACACCTCTCAGAACAGGCCGAGGAGCCTCGGCTTGTGGGAACCTTAGTTCAAAAACGGAGAGGAAAAGGCATCCCCAAAGGTAGCCCCTTCGTATCTCTCATAAAAGGTTCTGCCTGCGAGAGAACATCCCTCGCAGGTTACCTGCGAGAGAATCCTCTCGCAGGCTTTCAGCCAGTATTCCGGGAGAGGAGATCCTCTCTCTGACGTTATATTAAAGATTATCGTAGATTCAGCTACGGAAACATTTCAGAAGATAAAAGAACAAGGTAAATATAACCTTGACCCACAATTTTCAAAGGTCCATAAATATCCACGTGGCGTGTGGAGGATTCACTTACACTAACTACTATGTGATGAGATATTTTTAAATCTTCCCTGGCAGCTTGAGAAGCTCTCGTCTCTCACTATCACAAACTCTTTGTAGAGGACGGAGGGGACCAGGTTTACTCGCATTTCACTTGGGCCAACTTCCAGATACGACTTAGGGGGTGAAAAAGCTCGGGGCTTTGTGAGACTCCTCTGAGCTTTTTTTTTTCAAAAAAAGAAGTAGGGTATAAAGTTTTAATGGGCGTCGACAAGGTAAAGTAACACAAGCATCATGTCTGTAACAACTTGAAGCTTTACCACGTCCCTACGAAGCTTAACATCGCGCAAACTCGGACTAAAACTGGTACTTTATGAATTCTTGGGGGTTATTAAATTTTTTTTTCTTCTGAGTCATAAGCTTTTTTTAAAAAAAATCGGTTTTACTTTGATTGACACCTTCTTCATAAAGCGATATGTACCAAACCAAAAATAAATCAGATTAATAAATAGCCAAGAACAGGAAAAATAAGTGATAAATACCACACAACATTTCTGCTACCTTTGTTGCTTTCGTCAGGTGATTTAAAAAAACGTATGAGCCGTAAGAACGAGACGCAAGCACGAAAAGCAAGTCAAGAACTCCAAAGCAGAGATAAAACTAAGTTAAATGCACAGACGATGGAAAAGCAAAGAGGGGGAATAGTCATTGTTGAGGTTCATAGTACGTTAAGTGCAGTGATGTAGGACTATTTTTTTTTAATTAAAGTTTATAACGGTCCCGTCGTGGTTATTGGCGACCCGTATGTTATTTACCATAGCTTACATAGCGTTACTGTTTACATATACATTCTTAACATTAATTGCTATCGGGTTTCTATATTTGTTCACTTATGTTTGCTTCCTCGATAAATTTGATGACGTCCAAGGCAGCTGTCGTTGAAGCCCAGAGGTCTGCGATGTCGTTGTACCTGCTGCAATAGAATAGTTAGTGGTTGACAGGTTGGTTGGGTAGATCTGGAAAAATAGAGGGTTCTTACTCTAGATAGCATAACCTGTTATTTTCTGTTTATGGTTTTGGGAATTGTTATATCTTCGTAGTGTACCGGTTCGCTGTGAATTATTCCGTTGTTCTTCCTTCTCCTTTTTTCGTTCCACCTGTTTTCGAGGTTTTCCTTTACAGAACTTCCACGCTTCCTTTGCTGTTGCACTGGAAGTCGTTTTCTCCCTTGTGTATGGTTCTTGATGCTATTTTTGCCAACTTGTCGGCCCCTGAGGTTTCCAGGAATTCCTCTGTGCGCAAGGATCCATGCTAGGCAGATGTTCCTTATCTTCGTGATATTGTCCCTTATGACCTTCAATGTTTTGTTCCTTTTTTCTTTGGGGGGGGGGGGGTTATGATATCTTAGATTGCTTTGGATGAGTCTGTTAGAATGAGATTATTGTTATCCGGCAGAGTTCAGTGGCCATGTAGATAGCTTGAACTTCAGCCGCCAAGGGCCGATGACTGGTTACGTTAGTGTTCGAGTGCGCTGGTCAGAGCGGCTGTAGATTGCGCTCGCTACTCCTTCTTCGAGAATTGGATCCATCTGCAAAGCTATAATAAAACCAATTTGGACATTGAGCTGTGGGGCTGCTCTTGCAAATCCAACGTCAACATCATCCAACGATTTCAATGCTTGTAATTGCACCTTGGTACGTCGGCAATGGAACTTTACATACGGACCTCGGAATGCCAACCGTTCAATAACAATGCACCAGCCACTTCCTGCGTCTCCAACTTCACCTAAACGAACTAGCGACCACCCTGCAACATGACCCCCCCCCCCCCTACAAAAAGTGATAAAAAAAACAAAAGAAAAACGCCCGTAGATCCTAAACGACTGTTACTAGCGACCTGTGGATGACGTCAACGTCTTCAGCGTGAAGCCTTCCATAGGTAGATGCCCACAGCTTCCTTTAAAAGACAAACATTTAGGAGAAAACGAGCAAAAACTGATAAAAATCAAAAGAAAAGCGTCTGCAGCTCCTTAACGACTGTTACTAGCGACCTGCGGATGACGTCAGCGTCTTCAGCGTGTAGCCGTCTATAGGAAGCGACCCACAACTCCCTTGAAAAGACACACATTTAGGAGAAAACGAGCAAAAAGTGATAAAAAACAGAACAAGAAATGGCCGAATGACCTGAAAGCAGGCCAAGTTCACAATCCTGATAACGTCATTGGATGGGAATCCGCTCACGTTACTGTATTATTGTGTCATCACATTAACTCATGGAACATGTATTACATAGTTCTCATTGTTAATTTTCTAATAAAACAAATACACTGATCTGGAATAATCGTGTTTCTTGATTAATTCATCGTGTTCCTTGACGAAGTTATCTTTTACTTGGTTTAGGAGGGTTAGGTCTACTGAAATGTCTAAGATTTTCCACGGTGGGGTTCTTGAGAATGTGGCAGTGTGATCCTTGCTGTCCTCAGGTGTTTTTCCAGCATTTTATGGAACGGTACTGCTTCTAATACTTCCCCACTGTGGTGGTAATTTAAACACTCTTGTTTGTTGTCTGATTTGGGGGTTACTTGACTCTAGAGATTTTATGGCGTACTTGATTAATAACATTTTTTTCTTCTGAATGCCAGAGATAATTCTTTTGTCTCTGTCCTTAATCTCGTTATATTGGTGGATCTTATGCATCCCCATATTATTCTTAACGCCTCGTTCTGAATTTTGTTTAGTTTCTCTAATATTGCTTTATTCGCGGACTGGTCAAGGTGGGCTCCATGTTCTATTCTTGCAAGGATTGTGGCTTTATATGTAAGTTGCAGCGTATTATGGTTGCCCCATTCTCCCCCCAGTTTCTATCTGCTATTATTCTTAATATATTTATTCGTTTCTTCGTTTCTATTATTTGTTGATCTATATGAGTATGGAATCTTAGTTTACTATCCCATATAATTCCTACAATCATGTGACTTTAATTTGAAGCATTTCTGATATAATTGTGCCTGGTGTCAACGTCTAAAATCTTAGCATTTTGTCAATTACTTTGTAATAATAATAATAGTAATTTTTGTTTAATAATTATATATATATATATATATATATATATATATATATATTGTAGTGAATAACAACCTTAAGTGGCCGCCCTATTGTCCGCGGGCCTGAGAAGGAATACATTAAACGTGCACGTGTGCCTGCCCGAGAGGCCAAAAGAAGCCGCGGGTACGCGTCCTTTTTTTTGCATCGTTTGGGGGGGGTGGAGTACGAAGAAATACGCCGAACCCGGGTGGAAGTGGACAGACGCAGGCAGACCGACAGATAGTGGACGGAAAGTGGAGTGAGAGAGGCGAGAGAGTGGAGAATTCAGGCGAGCGGAAAGCAACAAAGGTTTTGGAGAGACGTCCATCGCGGGGAGGCCGAAGAAGTAGATCGTGTGCTGCTTACTACAAGACCAGTGATCCACTGCAAGTCGGCTGACGCCACAAGTTAAAGTAACGATCACCATTTCTGTAAAGTGCCTTCAAAAGTTGAATTTTTTTACACAGTGCGGAAATAGGCTCTGTTCTTGAATAGCTACCGAGCCGCCCACATTACCCTGTTGAGAAGGAGGATTTTAATAACCAAGCCGGAGCTAATGATATTTTTTTTTGCAGACCAATGTGTATCTGCTGGCGCACAATAATATTTTTTAATGTATTTTTGTATTTTCATGTAATAAAGTTTTTTTATATTTAGTATTTAAGGATAATCATTACAATATATATATATATATATATATATATATATATATATATATTCCAACTATTGAGACATGTTATAAATTAACAACAGCCGATATGAAGTCACAAAGAATATATTTATTTATGCAAAATTAAACTAAGTTTCGACACTAAATTTGAGACCTCTTCAGTATGAAAAAAAAATATTTTTCGTCCAAAGCAGCCTGAGTATCAAAATTTTCTTACTCTTTCTTCATAATAACACTATTAAAACATTATTAAACAGATTTACTATTAAATGCAAATGGAATATAGATTAATTTTCCACTGATAAATATAGTTTTTCTGACTTAAAATTGACTGTTGTTCATTTATAATATATATTTTTTTGACTGTGTGCCAGTTTTCTATTCATTATAAGAATCACATACGCGTATTTTTTAAAAAAAGAAATATATATATATATATATATATATATATATATATATTATATCTATTGTAGATTTCCAGCTATTCAAGATTAAATATTTCTTAAATAAATAAACATCAGCTAATTTTTAAGTTAGAAAAATAATTAATTAATGTAAAATTAAACAATGCTTTTTTTTTCGACCCAGGCAGTCAGAAAGAATTTTTTTAAAAAACAATAATTGTACCTGATGAAGTCGCCAAATAAGCGACGAAACGTTGTTTAATTTTACATTAATAAATTCTTTTTTTCTGGTTTAAAAATTGGCTGATGTTTATTTATTAATTTTGTCAATAGTCATAACATATATTTATATCGTATTATTAAATAGATTTACTATTAAAATGCAAATGATAAAAAAAATTGGGGAATAAAATACAGCAAAGTAATCCTTAATTCGTATTCATTCATATTAAATTTACATATATTTAGTATGATATTTGAAGCTCTCTCTTCTTCTTATACCATGTGGTTACGAGGTCATGAAATTGTGATCGATAACAGCGACAAAAAATTCTTAATTTTCCTTTGAAAGGGAAAAAAGCGACAGGACGTTTGCAGTTTTTCTTCGACGGGGTTGTTGCGTTTACTACGAACGAAGGAAACACGTTCAAGGAATCTCGCACGCGACAACCGTTTACCACACATATGCTTCTTCTCTTTTTATTTACTTCCGAACGTTTAAAGAATCTTTTCAAAGAGTCACAAAACACAAAGAGCGAAGGACGAATAAAAAAAAAGACGGTAACAGATAGATAAAAAGAGACGCATAGTAACTTGAGGCAAAGTTTCGTCGTAGGGGGGGGGGGGGAGGGGGCAGGCGGAATGAGGGGAAAGAAAAAGGCAGAGACACACAAACACAAAGAAAAAGGCTTTATATTTCAGGTCAAGGATACGGGATGATAGGGGGTTTTAAAGGCGACCTGATCAGCTACCAGCGGACAAAGACGACTGTTAACATCCAGAAAGCTCTATTTATAACTCCAAGGGAACTGTAAAAAGTGTGTCGCATCACACACGTCTACAACGAAACTGAAAAGAAATAATATACATATATATGGAGAGGGGGGGGGGGGGGGGGGTTTGCAGCCTCACACGTGTCATAAAACACCTAAATTGTTTAATAAAGCGGCTGAGATGTAATATGAAATTTGCACGAAAGTTTGTTTGTTATATACTGTAGTAACCTTACCTGAATTTTTGACGAATTATTTCGTCCCTGTAACATGCATTTATAATGATCTGTTACTGTACAGTAAACACTAATTACGTACAATTATTATGTTTGGTAGAATATAACACACTTGTAAACAGCAACTAAGTCGTCCCAAATTACCGATAGTTAAAGATAAATCTATATAATAAAAAAGGATGTATATTTGTATGTATGTATGTATGTATTTACGTTAATTTCTATACAAACTTAAAGGCGTGGTCAGATTGCAACAAAAACTGGTACACACGTTCTCCAAACGACGACAAACGATACTGCGGGGGTGAGAAACCCCTAGCATAAATGTGTAAAGAATTATAATTGAAAAACCTGATAATTTTGTGTAAAAATTACTTCGCGCCAAGACAAGAGACCGTGTCGTCACGCGAGGGAGAGAGAGAGACGTTACTCCGCGACGAACAAAGAAAATAGTTCCTTTCTACGTAATGAAATGAAGCAGAAATATTTTCATTAAATAAGAAGTATAATTATATCCGGCAATTCTCCATCGAATGATAATAAAAAAACAATACGAAATAATTTACGACCCTCGCGGAAAATGTAAGTGAATTTTCGTGCCATATTAGTGACTCCAATATGGCGACTATTTGTTTACATTGTGAATCTAGCTAAGAATTTCATCAGTTTAATCTTTGGTAGTGTCTTGAGACTGAGGGGCAATTATATCCTGCAGTACTCAAGGAGTATATTTAAGAAGAAATTCGGAGGTTATGTTTGTAGGGACTGATGCAATAAAATTCAATGTAATTTACAGCTGTTCAATTAATGCTCTATCGTGGTGGAAAGTGTGAACGAAACTAGGAACAGTTAGATCTAGGTTAAATCACTTCTTGACTAAAGATTAATATAGAATTAAATACGTACACGGGCAACGCCGGGCACACAGACAGTAATTTAATAACAGTAACACTTTTAGCCGGTCTCCTTAAATTATTTAAATTTCAATAAATACTTGTCGAAGAATTAGGAGTAAGTGTTTTATTTTTGATTAGTGAATGATATAGATTTTCTTATTTAAATAACTCTAATTTTGTGTATTTTCATGGATATTATTTGTAGTCCTCTGGAAATCACAGTGGCAGACGACTGAGGTCTTATTCAGTAAAATAATGATATTTTACAATTTTACTTTTCCTCTCCAGCCACGTACAAGTTAAATCAAGCGATGTAGCAAGGTTATTACAAAGTCAGAGAAATACACATTCAAAATGAAACTGGCGCTGAATACAAACACGGAAGAGAGGAACGAGGAGAGGCACGGAAGAGGGAGACATGAAAAATTATGCAGTTAAGGTGTGGAGAGGGGGAGAGGAGGAGGGGGGGTGGAAGTGGCGAAATGTAAAAGTTGGCCAATGTGAAACTCACTGCGCTCCGTTGTAACACAGAAAACACACCGCGGAAGTTCCGCAATTAACATAAAAGACTGGAAGCGTGTTTAGAAGGCGCAGACATCGCGGGGAAGGCGCGGGGAAGCAGTGCAATAACTATTAGGTCAGGAAATTCGGTGGCTGATCGGGATAATTAGGTAAGTATATATATATACATGACTCTGGCACACGTCACACACACACACACACACTTTGTAACTGTTGCGTGGTTCTGACAGACCAAAACGTAAGCTCTAAATGGTAAAGTTTCCTAAATACTTCGTCCGTTGGTGTTTATAAAGCAAAATAAACGTGGAAACATTTGGCGTTTAGTGCGAATAAATACCATAAAATTTTATTTTTACGTCTTCTTGACATACATTTGGTATATTTAACAGACATTATATTAAAATTAATTTTTTATCAATCGCAAAAAAAAAATTATTTAACAGTACAACAAAGCTTCTGTACACATTTGCCTTGGTGTCAGAAGACTATGGATATGGAGATTCGTTGTTACGTTTCTATGGTAACGGAACATCAAAGATATTGATGGTGTGATTTTACAGATAACATACAATTCCAATTTTTTTTTCAGCTTAATAAATCTGATTACTTAAATTACGTAAAAATTCCAAAAGTGACATTATTTCAAATAACGAAAATATATAACAATATTTAAAAATTATGCAGTTAATTAATTGTGACGTTAAAAATAAGCAATATAACGTTACAAATCCTAAAATATATTCTTCTGAAAAATTTATCGAAAAGAAAATGTCTTAAATATTGTGAGGAACGAACTATCAATTATCAACAATACAATATTTATATATAATATATATTATATATATAAATATTTATAATACATAAAATATACCAAAAGACAGAATTTTTTATAAACATTAAAATTTACAATTAACCAAAATAAGCAACGTTTCTTTCCTTCAGTTAGGGACCTGTTCAGAAGTATAAAAAATAATAGTAAGAAAACCAAAGACATGCGGACAAACTCAAAACTAAGCCAAAAATACAAACACAAAAATATAAGGAGGAAATTGAAACAGTGAGTGAGTCTAGGAAGCAAAGCAGCAACAAGTGGAGGAGTCCCAGAAGACGTCATAACACGAATTAAAAAGGTGGAAAATATATTTATTTCAATTGTTTCTATAATAATATACATCTGATAAAGAGCGTAAGTTGTCCCGACGTATTTTCTGTATAAAGAGTTCTCGGGTTTCCGGTCGGGTAACGTGATTGGAGCACAACGTTTCCATGGCAGACGCCGCCATCTTCGTTCAGGTGAACTGTTGTCGAGATTCGGGAAGTGTGTGTTATATACTACGTCAAACCAATCAGGAGTTTTCAGGTATGGTCCGTAAGTAATAACGACGGAGTATATAACACACACTTCCCGAATCTCGACAACAGTTCACCTGAACGAAGATGGCGGTGTCAGCCATGGAAACGTTGTGCTCCAATCACGTTACCCGACCGGAAACCCGAGAACTCTTTATATACAATATACATATGGAAGAATCCCTAAACAAAGAGATGTATTTTAATTTATTCTAAATTTGAATGTTTATAAATAAAGTGTGACTTTTGGCCAATTCCCACTAATCATATTTAATATAAGCCAAGTGGGGGTGAGACAGGGATGTAATTTTATCCCCATTCATATTTCTTGTGGTGTTGGACAAAGTGATGAGAAGAACTATAGATAATAGAAGCATAAGATGGGGTCTATACAGAAGACTAGAAGATGATGACTGCCTCCTCTCACAGAGTTTAAAAGACATGACTGAGAAAGTATCTTGCCTAGAGAAAGAAGCAGCTAAAGTTGGATTAAAAAATTAATAGTAAGAAAACCAAAGACATGCGGATAAACTCAAAACTAAGCCAGAAAAATACAAACACACAAAAATATAAGGAGGAAATTGAAACAGTGAGTGAGTCTAGGAGGCAGAGCAGCAACAAGTGCAGGAGCCCCCAGAAGACGTCATAACACGAATTAAAAAGGTGACAAATGGGGCGTTTGTCCAACTATACACCCTCCTCCTCTGGAAGAACAAAAAAAATTCCAAGAAAACCAAGATTCGCGTATTTTAACAGCAACGTCAAATCAGTACTGCTCTACGGATGCGAAACCTAGAAAGTAACAAATCAAATTATATAAATCGCTGTTTAAGGACATACCTTGAGGAACAATGAAGGGCCAGTTGAGAAGGGAAGCATTAGACTAGAATCCACAAGGTGAACGAAAAGTAGGAAGACCTAAACATACCTGGAAGAGGCGAAGACCTGGAAAGTAACAAATCAAATTATATAAATCGCTGTTTAAGAAAAAAATAATTGGTATAAGATGGCCCGAAATAATAAGTAACACTGCATTATGGGAAGCCTGCGGTGAGAAACAGATAAAAATGAGAAAATGGAGATGGTGGATAGGACATACCTTGAGGAATAATGAAGGGTCAGTTGAGAAGGGAAGCATTAGACTGGAATCCACAAGGTGAACGAAAAAGAGGAAGAACTTAACATACCTGGAGGAGGCGAAGACCTGGAAAGTAACAAATCAAATTATATAAATCGCTGTTTAAGAAAAAAATAATTGGTATAAGATGGCCCGAAATAATAAGTAACACTGCATTATGGGAAGCCTGCGGTGAGAAACAGATAAAAATGAGAAAATGGAGATGGTGGATAGGACATACCTTGAGGAAGAATGAAGGGCCAGTAGAGAAGGGAAGCATTAGACTGGAATCCACAAGGTGAACGAAAAGTAGGAAGACCTAAACATACCTGGAAGAGGCGAAGACCTAGAAAAAAGTTAAAATGATGGAAATGTTTCACAGATGCCCTATGTTGCTAAAGGAAACGAAAGGATACACTACTACTAAAGCATTAGAGGGCAAATTATACTTTAAACTATCCCAGAATATAAGAATTGGTTAATACTTTGGATACTGATTTAAAACTTTCTGAAATATTAATGATTTTTAAAGAAAAAATAAATAAATTATTTACTAATAACTATTCAGAAATATTTTATTGTATAAAATAAATGAAATTTTGTTTACAAAAACTTTAAGAAATATTCTAAGTATTTTATTAATGTAAAATGGGCAAAAGCCAGTAACAAATAATTAAATAAATAAAAATTATGCTTTCCACTCCTTAATTGGCATAGAAACCGGGTACTATAATTTCTAAGAAATCACTAAAAGTTTGTACTGAGGCAGTTATGATGATCCATACCTGAAATATTCTGTAAATATGGCGCGACTGTTTATTAATAGATAAATATTAAAATTTCTAAAAAATAAAACAAAATAATCCACCTTCGTTCCTTCATTTCAAGACTTTCCTTCCTCTTGACAACTTAATTGTTAAGAATTGTATCCTTGGTATTCTCTCTCTCTCCTGACATTTGAACCCTGACGGTGACTATTCCCCCAGGCGTGACGTCAAAAATAAAACACAAACGCATCGATTTTTCATGACGTCACTGGGACAATATTTTTACATCCCAGTAAAGTACCTCTTCAGGTGATGTATGTGATCAAGGGGCGAGGGGAGGGGAGGGATGTAGGTGTTAGATTGATTTTTTTTACCACCCTCACGGTGTTGCTGGGAAAACTGCCAGAGCGACCGAGAGAGAGAGAATCAGGAAACGCTCGGCGTCGGAGAACCATGACTAATTTACGACGCGAAATAAATTAAAAGCGTTTATCAGTTGGAAGGATAAATTAACGGGTAAACAAAATTAATTTCGTGTCTACTGAAACGAGAAACGGAATATTTAATCATGTTAAATAAACCCGAACGCAAATAGGCTCGCTTAAATTGATGTATAAAAAGGAATTCGGAAGCTAACACAATACCTCCCTCCCTCTCCCTCTCCCTCGTTTTGTTTCCCGGTAATTTACCATCTGAGTGAGATTATTTGCTTTTTAAAAAGCAACTTTGATGTTATATTTCGACTTAATCTTCGAAGGAATTCACTGCGGTATTTTTAACACGTTTTTTTAGGGTAACAGGCTACATGAGGGTAATCCACATGGTAGAAACTCCCCTTTAATAGCATAGGAAGGGATCTGAAAGGGGGAAATGTGGAAGGGTAGAGGAAGGTAGCCAAGGGTTAACTAGGGGCCCCCGGGCTATCGTTTAAGGATCCTACCCGGCATTCGCAGGGAAAACCCTGGTAAAACCTGCATCAGGTAGGTCGGGCATTGGGTACTTGTCCCACGCCCTTCCGATAGCGGGAGAGGAGTTTGCTGTGGGAACGTAGCATTCCCTTCTCCGTGCCTCGACCAGTTTAGGAGGCAGCTGGCCGACTGTTCCAATGGGAACAGCCAACAACTCTTACCGTATGCCCAAGGTCTGTGAACCCGGAACATACACCTCTCAGAACAAGCCGAGGTGCCTCGGCTTGTGGGTACCTTAGTTCAAAAACGGAGAGGAAAAGGCATCCCCAAAGGTAGCTCCTTCGTATCTCTCCTACAAAGTTCTGCCTGCGAGAGAATAGCCCTCGCAGACCTCCTCTTGTCTTTTTAGTAACTGAAAAAACCCGATTTATTGATTATTAAGTGGTGTTTTACTGTCTCATGACCTGGAAAAAATTAACATTTAATGTAATTCTGTTTACGTTACTCAATTTCAACGTCTTCATTTTTCTTCTGCCTTATTTTCTTCTTACTTTTCCTTTTATAATTAATTTTTCTGTCCTTTCATATCTTATCTGTAAATTATAACTTGATATGATCTTACAAAAAAGAAACATTTACTTAGCGGCCTATGCTATTCAGGTTACCTTTTAATTGTAGTATTGAAATAATCAGTAATCACGTAGTATTATTTCAGTGGGATATTTAGAGGCTGTTCCATGCATCACCACAGATGAGCATTATGATTGGTCCAACTTTTGATACATCAGTATAAAGAGATTTTGTGATTGGGTGAATTTTCAGAAGAGTAGAGACAGCAAGATGTCAGAGAGGCTTTCCACTGAGACCGGTCACGACTGGCGTTACTCACGCTACCGTCATTCAACAACACTGATAATTTAATGATCGCAGGTTCTCCCGGTGTAATTGATATACAAAATCTTCTCGGGCAGTCACAACCGGGGTGGCATCACCGTTTTTTCCGCGACGTTTCGGCAAATTGCGCCCTTGCCATCTTCAGGTGAAGTGTCTATTCCGTGTTCCTGCGGTTCCTCACACGCTGAACCCGGAACAGACACTTCAACTTTTTCAGTTGCCGAAACGTAGTGGAAAATCGAGGTGTACAACCCTGAGAATATCCGTATTAGTCGAATACGAGTAGTTAGTTTCGCTTCCGCTAAATAGAAGTGGCATTACTAGAATTTGAAATCTGCTGACGGTCACAGGTTTCCTGTTGTACTGTACGAGTCCGTTTACTGTGTACGAGCGTCGACGTGTGGAACCTTCGAGTAGGCGGAGCCAAGCAGCGCTGGACCTTCGACGTGGGTAGTTACGACATTATCCCGTGGGCACGCCGACGTGTGTAAATAAGGAACATTTCAAGAAAACATAAAATTCTATGTAAAAATAATTTTAATTAATCGCTTCATGCACAGTGAAGTTAGCGACTCTGTTGTAGCTCGTCATTTTCAATATTTACTCTTGCGCACAATAAATAATCTCATTTTGTAATTAAAATATGTCGAAGTTACACGAACTTTATTATATAATATATAAGGATTAACTGCATTGGCGCCCAAATCCGAATTTTTTTTTCCCGGAAATAAATATACTGTAATTAAATTCGTTATTCTTAAAAGCTCTAAAACTATGACGTCACAGCCAGCTGTTTGTGACGTCACGGCGAGCGTGGAAGGGCTGTTCGTGTTCCGCGTATAATCTCATCGTTGAATATAATTCTCCTTGTTTCCGTAACCAACATGTTTATTATATTCCTAACGGTAATTAATAATTTTCTTTGTATTTTCTGTTAATTATCTCTGACTCAATCACAATATTTTTCTATGCACGTTATGTACGTATGTTTTGTTTGTTTGTATTTATTTATTAAATCTACAAATGAGCAGTTTTCCCGGGTGACAGATGCATGAAATTACAATGTAATTACAAAAGAAATAAAAGGAATATTAGAGTAAATAAATACAGTTATTTTAAACCAGGTTTATGGACATTATTCCAACCAAAAACACGTAAGTGTATATATATAAATATACTAATAAAAGGTTGATTTTGAAAAAAAGTTAAAAATAAATAATTAATATTGTAATATACAAAATTAAAACCTTTAATTTAAATTTGCCCCACGTTGTGGTAGCCATTTTGTAATATACAAAATAGACAGGGCTTTTATTTAAATGAAAGATAAATAAAATCTACAAACAATATTTTTATTGTGGCAATAACTCAAACAATTACAAATTTATAATATTGGATTTCTCTGGGTCTTCACTGGGTTTGATAATGGACGAATTAATAATATTTATAATCTTATCAACAACAAATCGCAATTAAAGAAAAATAAGTTTACTCGTCAATTAAACTAGAACATTTAAAATGAGACCAAATTTAAAAGTGAAAAGATTGACTCTTATTAACAATTTTAATAAAAATAAGAGAACAAAATCTGACGGCTTTCTTTCAATTACGTTTACGTAATTAATTGTTTTTTTAATTGTTACTCACGTCTATCCAGCATTCCAGCATACCTTTAATTTTTGAAAACACTATTGCGGGGTTTTACTTTGATTCTAAACTCACAGATTCTACACCAAATTTTAAAGCCAAAATTTTATATGTCGTCAGGAGATCGGATGATCCTCCTTTCGTCATCTATCGGTTGACCGCTCACCGTAGGTGACTTCTGCGAATTGTCGATTGGGTAGTCTTTATTGTTCCGGACTTAAACCCTAAACTTTTGCTATTTATGGCCGGCTATGGAAACCAAAACAGCTTTTTCTTAGCAGGTTTCGACGTTATGCTTTTATGAATGTTTTACTTTGTCCTGCTAATAATCAACCCTGTTGAATTCTCCTTCCAAAATCTGTTATACCTCGACGAGATCTTTCCGTGAACTCTCTCTCTCTCTCAACAAATCTCGCTGCGAACTGTACTGTCGTCTCGCAATTTAGCGCGGATACGCCATTTTGACGGACCTTCCGACAAAGGAACAGAGCCGGGTTTTCTTGTTTGTTGTTTCAAAAGCTCCTGCCGCTAAAAAGGATTTCTCAAACAATTTAGATTTTCAATTTCCCAATTAATGTCTTAATTAATTGGCATTACATTATATTGTACAGGCCTGAAAAGAAGAACAGTGGAAAGATATCTGAGACCAGAGATTAACTATTTAACTTTCTAAGGAAACAAGAAATGTTACAAATTTTACTTTAGTTAATAACGCAGCACTAAAAATTGTTTTTTCTTATTATCTAAATTTAAAAATATATTGTCCGCATTTAATTAAAAAAATCTAGTTTATATCTTTATATTTTAGCTAATTTTATGCTATATGTTTGTAAAGAATTATTTTTGTGGGCTGGGTTTTTACGTTAAATCAATAAATATTTCACCATTATAAAAATTTTATATAAGGTTATTACAGTTAACCATTAAAAACTCTTATCTCAGGCACCTGTGGTTTTTACGTAGAAGAGATCTGCTGCCCGTACCAAATGCGTACTGCTATTCTGTGTTGTGTTGCCTGCTGTAGCTCTCGTACCGACGTCTCCGTATCTCACAGCCGGCAGAACGGGTTAAGTGCAGTGATGACTTTAGTCAGGACCACTGCAAGGCGTCGACTCAGGGGTTGGCCACTGGCTAAGGCGTCGGATTCCGGGATTGATTGCGCTGGCAAGCCGTCGTACTAAATTGTGTGGCTTCGATGAACTCTTCACTAACAAATTGTGGCCCCTTTCTCACGATGATTCTGCCTTGGACTACATCAGAGACAACAATTTAGAAAAGTTTACAGCAGAACTCATGAGATTTGTACATCGGTAACACTTAAAACGTAACGCAATACGGAGCCTCTCATAATCACATCCACCTGCTGCGGTGAGCGCATAACAACTGTTCCAGTTTCAGAAGCTTATCTTATTATAGCCTCCCATTCTTTTACTTTTTTTTCATTATTATAAAACTTCGTCGATTTGTCAGTTTCACTGATTCTTCCATTGTTACAAGAGTTACAGCACGCAGCTGCAGTTCCGTAGTCAACAGTGGCCAACTATTCTGTCATGTTGAGGCCAACATTCGAGGCAGGACACGAAAATTACTTGGATGGAAATATTTATCTCCTCCACCCCCACGCACGTGCACGGTTTCGAATTCTCCAAACCACAACAAACAACACTTCCGAGACAAAGAAAAACTAAACCAAAATACACGCGTTACAATATGTCATATTAAAAAAAAACAGTATCCGTATATTTAATATTCAAGTGCAGCGTCGCATTACTCATTCAACCTTTCCTCATCACTAATTTTTTTTATCAATAAATGAACTCTCCCCCCCTGGAAAACGCCCGACAATAATATCGTTGGAATGAAATTTGATGTTGCCGCTGACACTTTGTAGAATAGATATTTTCTCTGACGTCACTAAACATGCTGTGACCTTAAAATGATCTTTGGTCACGCGTTACTTATATTGAACTTCATTCCATAATCATTTTTATCTGAATTTACCCTTTTGTTTATTTTTGCCATTCCATTACAATTATCTGAACCAGCAGCACGTGACCTGTTTTTGAAATTATTTGTTGGAACGTGATACAAGTAGAATGTGATATTTTTTTGGGGGGTCGCGTCACACATATTTTCCGAGTGAATAAAACACGGTCTCACACACACACACACAAAACAAAAAGGCACTATTTTGAATTCTTCTCCCGCCCCCCCCCCCCCCCGTGCTGACTTTTTTTTAACGCGTGGCTTAGTAAATGTCGAGCCGATGTTTGAAATTGCTCACTGATATATATATTTTTTTTGTCTCTGTGTTTGGTGGAAAACGTTTGATCTCTCTGTATGGAAGCGTTACTGTATCCAACGTTCATCTCAAATGAGATGATTTGTGTCCCAATTGAAAATAAAAAAAATCGGGTCAATTATAGACATTAAAAAAAAAGTGACCCGCACTTTCAATTAAAATAGTCTGTACGGTAAGCATTCACGTTCAAAGCAACGTTTGACAGTTGTTAATATATAATTGCCGTTTCTTCTCATGTTGCGAATGAAGTCGTATTGCGTTTTACAATGCAACATCCCTCGTAATAATCAACCTCCTACCCGCCCCCAGCCCCACCCTCCCATAATTATTCCTAAGCACAGTGAAACAGCGTATTAGAAATTTCGGCAATTTCGACTGAATATATTAAGTTTAGTAGAGAGAAAAATTACTGCCAAAGGTCCTTGAATAGTTAAATTCCAGACAGTAGAAAACAGATGTTGGAAAATAACAGACTACATGAAGGTAATCCACATGATGGCAACTCCCCTTTAATAGCATAGGAAGGGATTTGAAAGGGGGGGTGCGGAAGGGTAGAGGAAGGTAGCCAAGGGTTAACAAGGGCCCCCGGGCTATAGTTTAAGGATCCTACCCGGCATTCGCCTAAAAGTAATGCAGGACAAACCCTAGAAAAACCTGCATCTCTTAGGTGGGGCATTGGGTACTTGTCCCACGCCCTTCCGATAGCGGGAGAGGAGTTTGCTGTGGAGACGCAGCATTCCCTTCTCCGTACCTCGACCAGTTTAGGAGGCAGCTGCCCGTCTGTTCCAATGGGAACATCGAACAACTCTTACCGTATGCCCAAGGTCTGTGACCCCGGAACATACACCTCTTAAAACAGACCGAGGTGCCTCAGCTTGTGCGAACCTTAGTTAAAAAACGGATAGAGGAAAAGGCATCCCCAAAGGTAGCGCCTTCATATCTCTCCTACAACGTTCTGCCTGCGAGAGAACATCCCTCACAGGTACTGCCTGCGAGAGAATAGCCCTCGCAGACTGACTGTGTTGGAAAATATTTTTTTTAGGGCAACAGGCTACTTGAGGGTGATCCACATTGAGCAACTCCCCTTTAATAGCATAGGAAGGGATTTGAAAGGGGGGATGCGGAAGGGTAGAGGAAGGTAGCCAAGGGTTAACTATGGCCCCCGGGCTATATTTTAAGGATCCTACCCGGCATTCGCCTAAAGAAATGCAGGGAAAACCCTAGAAAAACCTGGATCAGGTAGGTCGGGCATTGGGTACTTGTCCCACACCCTTCCCATAGAGCGAGAGGAGTTTGCTGTGGGGACGCAGCATTCCCTTCTCCGTGCCTCGACCAGTTTAGGAGACAGCTGGCCGACTATTCCAATGGGAATAGCGAACAACTCTTACCGTATGCCCAAGGTCTGCGACCCCGGAACATACACCTCTCAGAACAGGCCGAGGTGCTTCGGCTTGTGGGAACCTTAGTTCAAAAACGGAGAGGAAAAGGCATACCCAAAGTTGGCCCCTTCGTATCTCTCCTAAAAGGTTCTGCCTGCAAGAGAATCCTCTCGCAGGCTCTACCTGTTGGAAAATACTCATTCCTATATAGGATAATAAATAACTGGAACAATTTACCTGCAAGTGTTTTCTGAAAATGTCCTCCACTGGGAAGAAAATTTATACTTAATCTGAACTCATCAATTAATAAAAATAGCCAATTCGGACAAAAAATGATAATATAGATACCACTCAACGTTTCAGGGGATCTTTGTTCCTTTTCTCAGGTGCTAAGAAGCAAGTGCAGTTGTGTCGCTCTAGGCTCTTCTTCTTAGCACCTGACGAAAGGCAGAAGAATCCCAGAAACGTTGTGTGGTATTTATATTATCACTTTTTTGTCTGAATTGGCTATTTTTATTATTCATTATTTTCCATCAGACGTAATTTTTTTTACTTTAATCTGAACTCATTAGAAGGACGAGGGGACAAGTACCCAATGCGCGACCTACCGGATGCAGGTTTTTCTAGGGTTTGTCCTGCATTTCCTTTAGGCGAATTGCCAGGTAGGATCCTTAAACCCTATCCCCGGGGCCCTAGTTAACCCTTGACTACCTTTCGCCAATCCCCTCTTACACTCGCTTCCCTATGCTATAAGGGGAGTTGCCACTATGTGAATTACGTTATACATAGTCTTTCTATACCTGATTATATATATATATACGTATATATATATATATATATATTGTTGTCATTAAAAGGCAATTAATAATTAATAATTAAAAGAAATTGTGGATTTGGATTGTTATCGGCAAACAGACACAAATCACACACAAGACAATAATGGAAGAGGCCTAAGGTATTGTAGGACTGTTAGCTCGTTGAGAGGAACATATGAGGCAGTTGGCGGCGAAACATTGCAGAGGACGGAACAAATAAAACTTGAGCAGAGTCTAGACGTCGTTAATGTATTACCAGTTAACGTTGTGAATTAATACAAAGTAAAACATTCACGGAAGTATTGCATCGTAAATGTTGGAAAGTAAGAGCAGTTTCGTCAGGATAGAACTTCACAAAATCTTCGTGGAGAAAACGTTCCAGGATAACATTGTGGAACAGAGCAGTCATCAAAATATTGCAAAATCTTAAAGTGAAGTGTAGAATCAGTGAAAACCAAGGCCTGATATTAGAAGTAAAGTGTGAGAAAGTGTCTGAACGAGATAAAAATTGATTGTTCTGGTACCAGAGAGAGGGAGAGAGAGAGAGAACAGTAAGTCAAATTAAATAAGTTATTAATTGTAAACTACTAGGTAAAGATAAATTGTCAGATTTCGGATTTTTTTTGATAATTGTAAATAATACAAGTGTTCAGGTTCAATTTGATTGTTTAAAAAGAGAAAGACCTTTCTTTATTTAAAGGCCCAGATAAAGATCCAGAGAGAGAGAGTAAAATTAGTTAAATGATGCATTGACGTGTGACATATTTTGATTTTGAGTGTTGAATTTCATAATTGAATAATGCAAATTGACACCTCCAATATGGGGCACAGTTTCATTTAAATTGTTTACATTTGTAAATAACACAATATATATACATATACATTGCGGTGGAAGATTTTCACATGTTTCCAGTAAAAAAAATTAATATTCTCCAGTATTTACGCTGTTTATATATTATTACATTCGTCTTACTCTATGCATGGTTAAGTCCCAATGAAAGGCAGCAGCAGTTGGCTACCCGCAGTACGCACGTGTCATCCGGTACAGCCGGCTCAACAAGGGGTACGCCATTTTAATCCGCTTTAAAATTATTAACGACGCACAAAAACGGACAATTAAAAATTGTAGTTAACGACGAATGTAAGGCCACGGATGTGACGTAACAACCACGCCCTCACTAAGCACCGCCCTTATCATAACGGAGACGTCAATGTAATATGTAGACATCTGTGGAGAAAAATTCTTAAATAATAATATCGTTTTGCAGCAGTGATCCGTTAACTAAGACGCATTTTCAAAATAAATAAAAAAAACGACTTATTACAAATTATTTTGTACACTGAATATTTCCCCTTCGTTTCTTCGCGTTCAAATATTCGTAATTTTGCCTACGTTTTTCGGTAATTTAAACGTCACTTTTTAAAATACTAAGAAGAAACCATTAAATACCCAATAATTTCTATATTGAAAATATCTCTTAATTTTTTATATTAATTATTTAATAATTTGTAATTTATTTAGCCGTTCTTTTAAAAATAAATACGAAAAATTTCAATTATCTACAGGACTGTAGCTAATCTTTGGTTTATCATCAATCGGACCTATTAATGTAATTCTATGAGAACAATTGACGTAAAAAATACTGAGACTTTAAAAAAAAATTCCTAATGCAGTTACATTGCTCGTGTAATTGTCTACTTTGTTTTTGATTTCCTGAAAGTTTTCAACGATATCGGGTGCAAGGAACATACTTTGCGTGTACAAAAGCGTAGACGGAACCAATTTTAATACTGGACGATTTTAACGGTGTAGGGCGGAAAGAAAAGAAGCTTGGCAATGGCGATAAATGTAATAACCAATAACGTACTAAAGTTGTACCCGTACAATTCCTCCTCACATGTAAGTAACTTTCACGTATAGAATTGTATTGCACTTGCTGATTTTGAATTTTACGCGCTTCTAGGAACAGGGGTACGATGACGTCACTAGTTGAGGCAAATGACGTATCAGGGGCTGGTTTTTTTGGAGGGTATGACGTCACATCCGTGCTACCGAACTCGTCCAGTTCCAAAATTATAATTTAAATTAGCAAAATGTATAAATTCTAAGGTGAGCCTTCATCGAGTTTACAATTAATAGAAAAAGCTGTGTAAAGATATAAGCTAATAGTCAAAAATAATAATTAAAAAAGATGATATAAGGAAGAATGGAAGAATCAATTTAATGGATTAAAAATTTTCTTTTTGAAAGTGTAGCCAGGCTACATACAGGGTTGTCCACATAGTGCCAACTCCCCTCTTATATTATAGGAAAAGGAGTGAAAGGTTGGATGCGGAATGATAGAGGAAGGTAACCAAGGGCTAACCAGGGACCCCGGGATCAGGTTTAAGGATCCTACCCGGCAATTTGCCTAAAAGTGTTGCAGGGAAAACCCCTATAAAAACCTGCATCAGGAGGTCGGACAGCAGGTACTTGTCCCACGCCCTACCTATGGCGTGAGAGGGGTTTGCTGTGGAGTCGCAGTATTCTCCTCGCCGTGTCTTGACCAGTTTAGGAGGCTTGAATTATCTTTTTTATGGTAACAGGCCACATGTGGGTAATCAACATGGTGGCATCTCCCCTTTTATAGCATAAGAAAGGATTTGAAAGGGGAGATGCGGTAGGGTAGAGGAAGGTAGCCAAGGGTTAACTAAGGCCCCGGGCTATAGTTTAAAGATCCTACCCGGCATTCGCCTAAAAGTCATGCAGGACAAACCCTAGAAAAACCTGCATTAGATAGGTCGGGCATTGGGTACATGTCCCACGCCCTACCTATGGCCATGAGAGGGGTTTGCTGTGGAGTCGCAGCATTCCCTTCTGCGCGCCTCGACCAGTTTAGGAGGAAGCTGGCCGAATGTTCCAATGGGAACAGGTGACAACTCTTACCGAATCCCCAAGATCTGTGACCCCCCCGGAACATAGACCTCTCAAAACAGGCCGATTAAAATATTATAAATAATATTCCATAAATCGGAGTACGTTTTTGACATTGACAGAATGTGTGTTATGCTTAATATGTAGCACTTCTGTAATTATGTATTCATTGTCACTGCCAATAACGTAATAAATAACGGAGATACATTTATTTATTTTCCTTAGTAGTAAAATGCTGTAGATGAGTCAAAATTGACAGAAATAATAATCTCCGAGTTTGAGAAGCATTTTTGTACACATGTTTTTTAAATGAAACAACTAAACTGGAGCCACAGGAAACGACGTAAAGAGTACAGCAAATATTATACAACTTTAATCATGTAGCCGGAAGACTGGATGGATTAGAGAATTTTATCATTCCAGAGTTTGGCGCACTCGGAACAGTTTAAAGAAGAGACAGCTTCTGCTTTTCCTGGGAGGAAGGGAGGGGAAGGGGGGGGGGGGAAGCCATGTTGTACCTCGGACCATATCCGATGAAGGAGATGTTATTTTACAACTTTCCTCCGCAATCTTCAATACATTCATGCGGACAAAACTGTTTTAATGTAGATGTTTGTTTATTACTAAAAGGTAAATAAGTTTCAAATTACCTTCCTCTACCCTTCCGCATCCCCCCTTTCAAATCCTTTTCCTATTCTATAAGAGGGGAGTTGCCACTATGTGGATTACCCTATACATAGCCTATCAGCACCTTAAAAAAAATTAAAAAATCACCCTCTCCTGCCATCGGAAGGGCGTGGGACAAGTACCCAATGCCAGACATACCTGATGCACTTTTTCTAGGGTTTTCCCTGCATCAACTTTTAGGCGAATTACCGGGTAGGATCCTTAAACTATAGCCCGGGGGGTCCCCTAGTTAACCCTTGGCTACCTTCCTCTACCCTTACACATCCCCGCTTTCAAATCTCTTCCTGTGCTATTAAAGGGGAGTTGCCACCTTGTAGATTACCCTCATGTAGCCTGTTCCCCTAATAAAAAAACCTTCCTCTACCTTTCCGCATCCCCCCTTTCAAATTCTTTTCCTATGCTATAAGATGGGAGTTGCCACTATGTGGATTACCCTATACATAGCCTATTTAAAAAAATTTAAAAATCGCCCTCTCCCGCCATCGGATGGGCGTGGGACAAGTACCCAATGCCCGACCTATCTGATGCAGGTTTTCTAGGCGTATTCAGGGAAGAATCCTTAAACTATAGCCCGGGGGCCCTAGTTAACCCTTGACTACCTTCCCCTACCCTTCCAGATCCCCCCTTTCAAATCCCTTCCTATGCTATTAAAGGGGAGTTGCCACCATGTGGATTACCCTCATGTAGCCTGTTACCTAAAAAATAAAACTTAACGAATACACTGAAAATAGCAGCAGTGAAAGTAATAAAACGTAAACCTGGGCAATAAATAATAATCATTCATTCTTATCGAATATTATATATGGGGAAAAACAACATTACTTTTCTGTTTTCAGGGATGACGTGTGTGTGACGTCACTGGCACCCAAAAACTAAAAATAAATATGTGGGATTCAAAAGTTATGGGGCTTCACACACACACAACGAAGAATAACTCAGAAGAAAAATGTGCAACGCTATGTATTTATGCAGACAAACCCCGTTAACTATTCAGAACTGAAGCTAATCTTATCTATTACGTAGTAGGGCGTATTTTGGATGAATGTTTCAAATATATATTGTAATATACACTTGCGTGATAAATTCAAGGGGGCTTATTTATTATATTATTTTTATTTTATGTTACGAAAAGAAAAATCGTGGTTACTTAATATTCTCAGCTTCAGCTTGACCTTCGACTCAGATAATGAAGGGTGGTAAACAGAGCAGCTTCTTTCTGCGAGGACTAAAATATTGTGAGTGTCTGGTGAAGCTGCTCTTTGGTCACTTTCAGACAAGAGTGGCACCGTCGCGAACGTGTGTTCCCCGTCACCCCCTGAAATTTGCTATGTGACCACAGGAAGGGGATGTGGCTAATTAAAATATTGAAATTCGAGGGTGCATAAATCTTATTCCTACTTGCTCTAAGATCAGCAGAATTCAAGATCTTGCTGGCGGAATTTTGAATAAACGGTGTGAAAGGAATTTTCAGAGCAACCCTAAGTTATTTAGGGGTTGTTTTTGTTTGAAGATGGTTCAAGTCCGTGTATTGCAGAAATTAGGGCAAAGTTAGTTTTCCGTCTTATATGGAAATAAATAATTTAAAATTAAATATCTTAAAAATATACAGTAAAATTCCTCTCCCCCCCCCCTCCCCGAAAAAACTTATAAAACATTAAATATCTAAAAAAAATAGGAACTCGGGTAAAGCGAAATTAAACCACGATGTTACGAGTGCTGTTTTTTTTTTCTGAGAGACAAAGCGACAGACGGAACTACTTGTTGACGGCCGCAGAATAAATTCAAGGGCGGTGGGGGGGGGGGAGATGACGTCATCGTTGCGTCGGGGTCTATGGAGCGTGGGTTATTTGCATTTAAAGCGTGTAAATGTGAACTTTATGGCGTTCACGAGCTTTGCTTCGTGTTGATGAACGCGTCCGCAGCCATTTCAGATCGCATCATTTAAAACGTGGACATTAATTTACGCTCTGTTTAAGGTGAAGGGGAAAAGTGTATGGATTGAAGAAGGACGGTGGTTAGGAAACTAAGTTGAGGATTGGAAGTGTCCCATATCAACGATGTAATTAATTTGTATGTTTATTTAAATTTTAATAAAAAAAATTAAATGTATAATTTATTAGAGGGAATTATAAATGTGTTTCATCCCAGTGTGCGTTGTGTCAGGTTTTGTGTTTATTCATGTTTTATGTATAATTCCATATTTTATTATAGTTAATTCTCGAACACTAGTGTGTATTGAATATTTTTTTACTATAACTGTAAATATTATAATTTTTGTTATTATTATTATTATTATTATTATACTGTTCTTTTATTCTTCCCCAAAATTTACTATTCTTATGTTAGCTTCTAATTATTTATAATTGTAGCATCCATTTATTATATTGTAATTTTTTATGTGTTAACGTGTCCTATTTTCCTCATAGTAGGGAAAAATGGATTAAAATAAATCAAATGTGATATTTAATTTTTGATAATGATTTTCGTCAGTATAGTTTTAATTATTAGTAAGGCCAATTAAAGAAATTAGAATTTTATTTTATTTTTCTTAACATGTCATCATCTGTTCTTGTCCGATTAATAAGTACTTTAATTTATTTGCCACCACCAGTCTTATTTTTGACTACAGTCAGTTGTTTCCGTTGTTGCTCACGTTGTACTCGGTTGTCAAGATGGCGTTCGTGCCACTTAGCAAAACTTTCCCTGACTCTTGATAAAATTATTACTGGGGGCACAAATTAATTGAGCATACTGAAGGTTAAAGAACTACATTCGTATTTTAATATTTTTGAGAATCAATGTCGTCAATATTGTATATTGTGATAATTAAAAGGGTGGTCTTAATTAAAAGAATTAATTAACAAAATTATTAAGATTTAAAAGTTTATTCTTTGAAAGTACAAATTGTAATCCCAACCGTTTACGCCGAATTTCGTCAAGTTAACAAACAAATAATTTATTTAAATTTTGCAATTCGTGGCGTTCTAGGAAAAAAATACAACTTTATATTTTACAATCAAATACGTCGAAATTCTCTTTATCTCAGGGTCATTACTGGGTCTGATAGTAAGAACAATCCAATTTAATAAACTAACATTAACAATTCAAACTCATTGAAGCTAACTTAATACAATATGAAAATAAACGAAATGAAAGAAACTAAATGAAAAGAAAAACGAACAAAATCTGACTCCCTCCTTTAATCCTCGTTTACAGATTTTAAAATAATTGTTTTGTACTCACGAATGTCTTTCTGGTACCAGATCTGATTCTTGGAGCTTGAGGACAACACTCACTGAAAAGGCCATTATTCACTGATTCTACACATTAAATTTTTAATACACACGGTCGATGTTCTCGTTCTCTGCCCCTCAGTCAGTCCTAGGCCATAGGTCTCCTTGATGCCTTTATGAAAAATTTAGTTCAGTCTGTGTGAAGCAAAACCTTTTGCTTCCAACTTTGCGATTATTATTTGAGTCTCTCCGTTAAAGCTGTTTACTCGCTTTTTTTGTAAACTAACAACTCTCGCAGTTGGATTTCTTGTACCGCGCTATTCATACTTTTAGATCAGCATCCTATTGGAATAGTCGGCCAGCTGCCTCCTAAACAGGCCAAGGCATGGCGAGGGGTAAGCTGCGTCCCCACAGCAAACTCCTCTCCCGCTATCGGAAGGGCGTGGGACAAGTACCCAATGCCCGACCTACCCGATGCAGGTTTTTCTAAGGTTTTCCCTGCATTCCTTTAGGCGAATGCCGGGTAGGATCCTTAAAATATAGCCCGGGGGCCCTAGTTAACCCTTGGCTACCTTCCTCTACCCTTCCGCATCCCCCCTTTCAAATCCCTTCCTATGCTATTAAAGGGGAGTTGCCCATGTGGATTACCCTCATGTAGCCTGTTGCTCTAAAAAAATCCACTTTTTACTGTACCCTTTGCCGAACTGATCTGTTTCGCTTCTAGCCGCAGACTGGCGATTGGGCTGGAACTTTCGGCGTGCGTACGCTAACAATGGCACGACCTTACAGTGTTTCTTTTTAGGTATTTTCGCCGATAACAATTCAATTTAATTAAAACGATTAACGGCCTTCTTAATTAGTATTACAATATATATATATGAAAATACAGTTAAATTGAAAATGTTTCTTAAAAAAGTAATTAAAAAATTCTGTTTCACATGATTATGGCAATATTGTCCGGAATTTTCAGAATTTTGAAAATTAAATATATTTTGAAAAAATATTTTAAGAATTAATTTTCTTCTTAAAATGACGACTGATACATAACAGTGTGTATAAACTACAAAAACACATCAATAAATTATATTCATATTGAATTTAAAATTCTTCAAGAAAAATATTTTTGTTTTTGTTAAAATATATGGTCGTTTCTTGAAATGTACGGTTTTTTGTTTTGGTAGGGGTCAAAGAGTCTGTTTGGCGCCTTCAACAGTTTTAAAGAATATCAAATATTATCAAAGAATATATATCGAAACTTCTCTATGCTACTTCCACATACGTCTATAAATATATTTTTTCTTGTTAAATTTGTATATAATAAATCTCATATACCCTTGAAAGGCGACAAAAATTTTCCAGTAGTTTCATCTTTCGACAGTTGGAGTTACTAACGATATTGGAAGAAGATGCGAGCTACTTCTATAATTCGTTTAAAGGGGGAAAAAATATTGCCGACCTCTCAGTATAAAATTTATTTCGTACTCTGTGGAAGAAGTAAAGAAAATTGAAGAAACTGCCGAAGTAATGAGGAATTAAAACGGGTCGAGGCACGGAGCAGGGAATGCTGCGTCCCCACAGCAAACTCCTCTCCCGCTATCGGAAGGGCGTGGGACACGTACGCAATGCCCGACCTACCCGTTGCAGGTTTTTCTAGGGTTTTTCCTGCATTTCTTTAGGCGAATTCCGGGTAGGATCCTTAAAATATAGCCCGAGGGCCCTAGTTAACCCTTGGCTACCTTCCTCTACCCTTCCGAATCCCACCTTTCAAATCCCTTCCTTTTCTATTAAAGGGGAGTTTCCCAACGTGGATTACCCTCATGTAGCCTGTTCCACTAAAAAAAAATTGCAAGAGACAGAACCTTGTAGGAGAGATACGAAGGGGCTACCTTTGGGGATGCCTTTTCCTCTCCGTTTTTGAACTAAGGTTCCCACAAGCCGAGGCACCTCGGCCTGTTTTGAAAGGTGTATGATCCGGGGTCACAGACCTTGGGCATTCGGTATGAGTTGTACTCTGTTCCCATTGGAACAGTCGGCCAGTTGCCTCCTAAACTGGTCGAGGTACGGAGAAGGGAAAGCTGCGTCCCCACATAAAACTCTTCTCCCGCAATCGGAAGAGCGTGGTACAAGTACCCAATGCCCGACCTGCCTGATGCAGGTTTTTCTAGGGTTTTCCCTGCATCATTTTAAGGCGAATTGCCGCGTAGGATCCTTAAACCACAGCCCGGGGGCCCTACTTAACTCCTGGCTACCTTCCTGTACCCTTCGGCACCCCACTTTCAAATCCCTTCCTTTTCTATTAAAGGGGAGTTACCACCATGTGGATTACCCTCATGAAGCCTGTTACTCTATAAAAATGCTCGCTTTTACCTCTTGTTCGATTTAGGCTTCGACGGCGCCGCTTGACTTTTATTACAAACGTGCAACGTTTTGTTCACCGCTCTGCTCCATGCTCCTTTCATTTAATTTCATTCTTTTGGGGT
Source organism: Zhengitettix transpicula (assembly GCA_037074705.1). Lineage (NCBI taxonomy): Eukaryota > Metazoa > Arthropoda > Insecta > Orthoptera > Tetrigidae > Zhengitettix > Zhengitettix transpicula. The sequence goes on along the minus strand of CM073590.1, from coordinate 238,744,048 downwards.
TTAATATTGACGTGAAGAGCCGTTTTTTCGTACGTTTTTATGAGACGATATACTATATTATATGGCCTTATTTCTCCAGGAGTAATGCAGGGAATTCGTTTAAAGTTGCAGTGGCATTTATTTACCCGTCTCACCACTATGGAGGAATATTTCACATTCTCCAGCGTTTTGCGTCGTGGCTGATACGTCGTGTACTTTGAGATTCGTTTTTAACTTTCAGACGCTCATTGTCATCATATATATGTTAATTCTCTAAGGCCGAAACGAAGTTAAGTCCCATTAATTAAATATGGAGTATCTATGGATTGATAATAACCTTTCCTCTACACTTTCCCCAATAACAAACCTGGATAATCCGTAGAAAGATATCAGCTGACTGAACAAAACTTCGGTGACTTTCGCGAAACTTCGGCAAACTTCGTACACTTGTTCGGGACAGCGCTACATTCCACACTAACTGACATCCAACTGGCCTATCATATTAAACGGGAGAGGCCACAACATGGATTATCCTCAGGTAAACTGTTTAAAAAAAAAGGAATATTCATTAAATCTTAGGAGTAAAATAAAAAGGGTACTGTAAAAATAGGGACTTGAGGAAGAACCGGTGGTTTCAAATTAATGACCCGATTCAATTTACAGAGCTATATTTTCCGGAATACCAGACGTTTGGAATTCGGAAAGAGTTGTTGGAAACTAGGCCATCTGGTCGAGACATTTGAGACGAAAATGCCGCTCTCAAGTCATCGAAAGGACGAAGAAAAAGTACCAAGAACCCAGCCGACGGCCTTCAGGTTTATGTAGGGCATTCCATAGCCGCACATTTAGGTTAATTAGCCTGTAGGATCCAAGTTAACCCCTTAGCTAACTTGCTGCTCCCTTCCGTATCCTACCATTCAAAATTCCGTCCTGTTTTATTAAAAGTGAGAGACCAACTCGAGGATAACCATCAGGTAGCCTTTTTCTCAAACAAATAAAAGGGGGTGGGACAAGAAGAAGAAGAACTGCAACTGACCAAGCATGTGAATCGTAACTCCCGAGGAATTTAATTTTGAAAAGTGAATAGTGCTCAAATTATTTAAGATATTGTATATTCAGAACAAGGAAAAAACGCGCCTCGTCTTCCGTTGTCCTTACGGATATATTATTATAATAGTAATTAATTGGGTTCCTATTCAACGAAATAGGAATCGCAATAAAAAAAGGGGAATCGTTAATAAAACGCCACTTGCTGATTAATATATTAAAACTGATCTAATAGACCAGATATTGAGACTATTTGTACAAAGAGAGAAAAACTCACTCCCAAGTGAGCAACCACTTTTTAGAAGGCGGGGAACCAATAAAAAGGTCCAGATGAGCCCATGCGATCTGTAGTGGGGCCCCTCAAAACCGGTTACCACAGGGTTTCTACACAGTTAGCATTGAAATTCGAACCAGCCATTAATTTTCATAGTTAATTCTCATGTCTCTGTCCACTTGTCACTCGGGTCCACAGCACTTATAGCTTGGTCCTCTTCAGCCTTAAGTAAATATTTTGGTCTTCATTCCGGTTTAGTCTGGTTTCCTTTGATATGGAAAGATTGACTCCGAGTTAATCGTCATAAATCCAGTCATTCGTCTTCGCATATTTAGTTAATTATCTTGAAGAAGACGAAATAATTGAATAATAATTCTTGTTTTAAGTATCGTAATGTCGTTGATAATTTTTTCCCTCTGTTCGCAGAGTCGGCCATCTTGTCTCCGTGTTATATGCAAAACCCTTTGACCTGACTGCGAAAGCACACAATACGATCCCATCTCGTCCCCGACCTCGAGATTTACATTTTGTGTCGACGTTTATTGGCTCTAAAGGATTTGCCTGTTGTCAGGTCAATGACCCAAAAGAACTAAGCACGAGGAGGAGGTGGAAGGAACGGGGATCGTTGCTGTTAAATCTAACCAATAAATCCTCCCCGATTCGTACCAACAGTATTTACGATTGCCCCCCCGATGCGAGGTTGGTTTCTTTTATATTTTTCTTTTCCAAGCACGACGCGAGGATCTACAGAGGAAAGCGAACATATATTATGAGCATTGTAAGCGCTGAAATTTCTCATATTGGGAAACATATCTGTGCATGCAAGGATGTTAAATAACAAAAGCAATACTAATACTAGTATCTTTGACAGTGAAAGTGAAATTATCTTATCTGAGGAAGTGTCTAGATAAATATTTAATTTATTAATGTTTATTAAAAATTACTAAATGATTACCTTTCAATATAAACATATATAACATTAAAATTTTACAGAAATTTCAAAGAGAATTCTATACGAACTTTAAAATGATATACAAGATGGACGATTAATCGGAATTCGTCAAAATATCTTCACAACTATCCTCCTTGTCACAAAAAGTCTGGAATTAATTGTTTTTTAGTATCTATTCAATAAACCTGGAGTTGGCATTACTGAAAGAATATAGACTTTTTATCCCTGTGAATACTGGGAATGAGATTAAGACTCATAAAAAATGTAAATATAAATCCAGTTAATTCAGAAGTGAAAAAATTAAGATTACTTATAGAATTATCTAAAAAATGTATCAAATGAAATTAGAAACATTTTTATTAATAATGATATTCATGAAATATTGAAGCCTGTAAATAAAGTGAAGGAAAAGATGAGTAATATGAATGATAAGATCAATATACTTGAATGTAGGGAGTTAGTGTTCTTAATAAAAATGTTTAAAATTGACTAAGTATTTACTATCATCAGAATAATTTTAGAATCACTAAAAAGACTAACACAGCCTTGTAATTACACCGGAAGTAAAATAGTCATACTGTAAATTGGGAGATAAAGAGAGACAAAAGTTTCAATATTCAAGATATTAAGGAATGAAAGTGAAATAAAAAGTAAAATTTTGAATGACATTCTACAAAAAATATATGACTTTCTCCGCTATGAGCACTGTAGAAGGATATCAGAAATATTTAAAATTAAAAACTAGAAGTTTTATATTGAATAAATTAATGGTTAATACTTCAGATAAATGTACAAAGGTCTTCTATGTTGTTAATAATAATAAAGACAGACAAAATAAGTGGTAATATAAATACCACACAACTTTTCTGGAATCCTTGTACCTTTCTTCAGGTGCTAAAAAAGATTTTCTATTTTCATTATATTATTATTATTTATATATATTGTAATACCAATTAAAGAGGCCGATAATTGTTTTAATATAATTGGATTGTTAGCGGTACGACTTGCCAACGAACAACAATGGACGGTAACTCTGTGTCGGCGTAGCCTTTGTTGTGAACTGCGTTCTGTTCGAGAGTTAGTCAGTCGGCGGCGAGAAGCGAGACAGATTAGTTCGGCAAAGGTTACAGTAAAAAGTGGATGCTGATTTAAAAGTATGAATAGCGCGGTCCAAGAAGTCCAACTGCGAGATCTATTATTTTACATAGAACGCGAGTAAACAGTTATAATTAACGGAGAGACTCAAATAATAATCGCAAAGTTGGAAGCAAAAGGTTTTGCTTCACACAGACTGAACTAAATTTCGCATAGAGGCACCAAGGAGACCTAGTATGTCCGAGGGCTGACTGAGGGGCGGCTGATCAAAAGTTCCAGGTGGCAGAGAACGAGAACATCGACCGTGTGTATTAAAAATTTAATGTGTAGAATCAGTGAATAATGGCCTTTTTAGTGAGTGTTGTCCTCAAGCTCTAAGAATCAGATCTGGTACCAGAAAGACATTCGTGAGTACAAATCAATTATTTTAAAATCTGTAAACGAGGATTAAAGGTATAAGTCAGATTTCGTTCGTTTTTCTTTTCATTTAGTTTCTTTCATTTCGTTTATTTTTATATTGTATTAAGTTAGCCTCAATGAGTTTGAATTGTTAATGTTAGTTTATTAAATTGGATTGTTCTTACTGTCAAACCCAGTAATGACCCTGAGATAAAGAGAATTCCGACGTATTTGATTGTAAAATATAAAGTTGTATTTTTCCTAAAACGCCACGAATTGCAAAATTTAAATAAAATATTTGTTTGTTAACTTGATGAAATTCAGCGTATAAAGTAGGGGTTACAATTGGTACTTTTAAAGAATAAACTTTTAAATCTTAATAATATTGTTAATGAATTCTTTTAATTAAGACCACTTTTTAATTATTACATAAGGTGGCTTCCACAACGGGGGCAAATTTAATTCATTTAATCTTACCTTTTAATTATTACAATATATTATTTATATCATTATGAATCAAGCTTTTAAGTTTTCTCAACTAAAGAGTGCAGTTGTGTCGCTCTAGGCTCTACTATGCACCTGACGAAAGGAACAATGATCCCAGAAACGTTGTGTGTTATCTATATTATCACTTATTTTGTCTGTATTTGGCTACCTTTCTTAATATTAATTTTCAATGAGACGTAAAGCTCTTCTACGTTGTGTCTCTGCAAGGGACTCAACAGCGCTGCGCTTTACTCGAGTACGGGACGAACCAGAGATTTTATTTGATTTACCTTTAATATTCTCATTACCAAACGTTAAGGATATCTACGCTGTTCCGAGATGTATAATTTACTCGTTATTTCCACCCTAATTCACAATAGTAATTGAACTTTTATTTATTTGATTTTTTCGTCATTTTATTTGGTTTAGTTCATATATTTAGTGCAACGAAGTTGCTTTTGCATGTCTCATTCATCCGAAGCTTTATTGATACCTCTCTCTCTCTCTCTCCCCCACTCCCTCTCTCTCTCCCTCTCTCTCTCCCTCTCTCTCTCCCTCTCTCTCCCTCCCTCTCTCTGTCTCTCTCCGTGTCTCCCTCTCTCTCCCTCTCTCTCCCTCTCTCTCCCTCTCTCTCCCTCTCTCTCCCTCTCTCTCCCTCTCTCTCTGTCTCTCTCTCTGTCTCTCTCTGTCTCTCTCTCTGTCTCTCTCTGTCTCTCTCTGTCTCTCTCTATGTCTCTCTCCATGTCTCTCTCTGTCTCTCTCTGTCTTTCTCTCTGTCTCTCTCTGTCTCTCTCTGTCTCTCTCTATGTCTCTCTCTATGTCTCTCTCTGTCTCTCTCTGTCTCTCTCTCGGTCTCTCTCTGTCTCTCTCTCTGTCTCTCTCTCGGTCTCTCTCTGTCTCTCTCTCGGTCTCTCTCTGTCTCTCTCTGTCTCTCTCTGTCTCTCTCTCTGTCTCTCTCTGTCTCTCTCTGTCTCTCTCTCTGTGTCTCTCTCTGTCTCTCTCTCTCTCTCTCTGTATAGACGACACAATCATCATAAAAACGTCTCATTATAAAACCCTTGGCTACCTTCCACCACCCTTCTGAATCCTCCCTTTCAAATCCCTTTCCTATGCTATAAGAGGGGAGTTGACACTATGTGGATTACCCTATACATAGCCTGTCTACACACAAATAAACTGATTTTAAAATAATAATAATAATATTACCTACTTTTTATATTCATAAAATGAATCCAACCGAACGTCACATTATTAAAAGAATGGCCGTTCCTCCACTCCACGTTATTTTGAGCGTAGTTGAGGGTAGTTGTGAATATGAAGTCAGGGTGTCCATTGTCCCTCAGACAATGTATTTTAGCTTTGAACTTTTGTTCGCCTTCACAACACGTATCAGTATTTATGTTCATTTTATTTCCACCCGTGCTTCAACAACAGTCACCAGCACGCTTAAATTCTTTTTTTTAAAAAAAAGATATATTCCATTTGGCTAAATAAATATATAGAATTTTTTTTTTGCCACCGTGTGGCGTGAGTGTTCATGAGTTTACGATCCACAAAGAGCGCTCTTGAGATCAACGCAAAGTTTTACACGGTGCCATTTTGTGAAAGTGATGTTAATCTCGTCCCCCCTAAAAAGAAGAAACTCTCCCTGTTAGCTTGGCTTGAAATTTAATTCTAAGAATCTTCTGGAATGCGTAACTTTGATTTTATCCGGTGCCTGGAAAATATCAGGAGAAATTTTTATTTTTAAGCATAAATAAAAAAAAATCGCAATTTCCACTTCAAAATTTTCTTTTATCTACAATGAATCCTATCAAGGTGAAAATGATCCTTGTCCTTCAAGGTGTTAACTTAATTAAGCTCGAATAAAATTATTATCATACGAATATTCAAGAGTGTCGAGTGTGAGAAATTTTTTTTGTAATTTTGTTTTAGGAACTACTGTATTTACCCTCCAGTTATACTTTCGTTACAGATATATTTTTCACTAAATACAGTCGGGACAACTGTATCAATGTCGAACAGTCGGATGTTTTATTTTCTAAAAAAATCATCGTATATATATTGTAACGTCCTTATATATAAAAATATATGATATATATTGTAGTGAATAACAACCTTAAGTGGCCGCCCTTGTGTCCGCGGGCCTGAGAAGAAATACATTAAACGTGCACGTGTGCCTGCCCGAGAGGCCAAAAGAAGCCGCGGGTACGCGTCCCTTTTTTTGCTTCGTTTGGGGGGGGGCGGAGTACGAATAAATACTCCGAACCCGGGTGAAAGTGGACAGACGCAGGCAGACCGACAGATAGAGGACGGAAAGTGGAGTGAGAGAGGCGAGAGGGTGGAGAATTCAGGCGAGCGGGAAGCAACAAAGGTTTTGGAGAGACGTCCATCGCGGGGAGGCCGAAGATGATGTGCTGCAGACTACAAGACCAGTGATCCACTGCAAGTCGGCTGACGCCACAAGTTAAAGTAAGGATCACCATTTCTGTAAAGTGCCCTCAAAAGTTGAATTTTTTTACACAGTGCGGAAATAGGCTCTGTTCTTGAATAGCTACCGAGCCGCCCACATTACCCTGTTGAGGAGGAGGATTTTGTAACCAAACCGGAGCTAATGATAATTTTTTTTGCAGACTATATATTTATCTGCTGGCGCCCAATAATATTTTTTTAATGTATTTTTTGTATTTTCATGTAATAAAGTTTTTTTTATATTTAGTATTAAAGGCTAATCATTACAATAAATAACGTCCAAAATGATCTTAATAATATAAAACATTAACTTTCAATACATCTCTTCTTCTTCTTGACCGGCGTTACAGGCCTTAGCCTCCTTAATGATATCCTTCCATCAATTCCTATCTTGCGCCTCTATCCAGCATGTCCTTGTATGTCCTTCAAGGCTCCGTGTAGCCATCTTAACTGGGGGGGGGGGGGGTCTTCTCTTTCTTCTATTTCCTTCTACCTTTGTGAAGGTCAGCTTCTTACATGGGTTAATGTCCTCCATCCTTTTCACGTGTCCTAACCATATTATTGAGGTGTTGTACTATGTTACTATTTTTGTATACTCTGTATAACTCGTCGTTGTATTTTATTCCCCCATATTCCATCAACACAGCTTGGACCATAAATTTTCCTCCAGATCGTCCTTTCAAATATTTTCAATTATTCTTCGTAGGCCTTATTTAGACTTTCATAACATAACTGCGGACAATTTGAATTGCACACGGGTTTACGGATCCGCACACATAAAAACAAATAAACAGTCTTACAATTCTTGGTTTTTTCACAACTTGGTTGTATCTGCAACACTCCACGAGGCAGAAACCCAGGAATATCAACGCGCCGGCAGCAAGCAGCACGTCCACGAACTCCGCAGGCTCCCAGACCGACGACGCAGTCTTCAACTACAGCAGCGGTTCTGGAAAACCTTCGTCTGCTATTTGTGTGGAACGGAGGCATTATTTTGTTGTGATTCGACCGCGACACGACGAACGTTTGTCGACTGTCTGTTTTTAAAATTGTTACTTAGCCGTTGTCATGGTGAATAAATAAAGGCAAAATATAAAACCGGTGCCTCGCATTTCCTTGCAAGTAAATCGACATAAAAAGACTGTAAATAATCATATTAATAAAACGTAATATAACGTGGAACGTTACAATATATATATATATATATATATATATATATATATATATATATATATATATATATTGTAACGTTCCACGTTATATATATATATTGTAATACTAATTAAGGAGGTCATTAATGACTTTAATTATAAATTAATTGTTTAGCGGCGCCGATCTCAAAGACAACAATGGAAAACATAGACTAGCTTTGTCGTGAACCGCGCGCATTGTACGGGAAGAGCGGTTGGTCGTTGTGGTCTGGATTGTGCAGAGGTCAGACATCGTCGAGCATAGTAAAATAAAGTTGATGAATCATAGGAGAATAGAAGCGGCCGACGGTGAAAACGTTGCAGAGAACGGTCTTTATAAAACTGAGTACAGTAAAACATTCACAGCGATATTGCAACATGAATATTGTAAAGTAATACCAGTTTCGTCAAAAATAGAACTTTGTACAATCTTCGTGGAGGAATTCTTGCGGAATAACATTGGTGAATTATTACGGAGCGGAGCAGTCGTCGAAATATAGACAAGTTTGCCAAAATAAAAAAGTGAAGTGTAGAATCTGTGATTAATGGCCTTAAAGTGTAAAAAAAATAGTGTAGCCAAGCCCCTAAAACTAAGTCTGGTATCAGCAGGACAGTTGTAAGTACAAACCAAACTAATCAAATTCTGTAAACGGTAATTAAGGGTATTAGTCAGATTTCGTTCTTTTCATTTTGTATTCTGTTCGTCTCAATTTGGTTTCGAATTGTTAATTATTTAACTATTAATTTTTTTATTGTTCTTACTAATCAAGCCCAGTTACCCTGAGGAGAAGAGTTATTAATTTTGATTGTTTGTGTAATATAAAAGATTGTATTTTACTTTGAACGCCACAAATTATAAATAAAATATTAGTTTGTTAATTTTGTAATTATTGAATTCGGCGTGACAACCTCCCAGGGCAAATCATTTGTAAAAACTAAATAATCACCTGTTAAATTAATCTTTGGTCAATTAAAAGCTGTCTTTTAATCTTAATCAATGTTAATTAATTTTTTTAATTACCTTTCATTTAATCATTACTGTATATTGTAATGCCAATTAATTAGGTCATTAATTGTTTGGACATAAAATTTGAATTGTTTGATAAATCCATTATAGCGGCCTGATCTAACAAAGAAACAATGGAAAAGCATGCTCTGCCGCTTTTGTTGAAAAGTCAAAATGGCGTTTGCGCGCATGAAAGTCTCGCAGTTTACGTCTATAACCAGCCAGGGAAGGAGGTCAGTTTACGTCTACAGCCAGCTAGGATAGAGCTGGTGCTTAAAGATTGCTGTGAACGGTTTTTCTGGTGAGCAGCAAAGAGCGGAATAGTAAAGTTGACAGTTTAAGTCTACAGCAAGGAGAAAAAGAAAAGTTAGTTTGCTCCGAAAGAATAAACAGTTAAAATAAATCTTCAAGGAGATACGTTACAATTTAAGTCCAAATCAGTAAAAGACTAATAAATCTTCGAATCATAGGATTCCTGTAAGGCAAGCAGACATCAGATAGCTGACATTCAGGAGGATCATCCGAGTTCAATAGTGTAAAATCTGTGAGTCGTCATTTTAGAATCAGTGTATAATCGTGCAATAGTGAACTTCCGAAACCAGAAAAGAATGCTGGTACCAGCTGGACAGATGTAAGTAACAAAACCAAAACTAATGATTAATTGTAAACGCTAATTAAAGGATAAAGTCAGATTTCGTTCTCTTTTAAATGTCAATCAGAGTTAATTCCTTTACTTTTTAATTTCCTTCATTCTATAGACATATTGTTTAGGTAAATTATAAACTGTTTTATTAATAAGATTTTAAATCAATTTGTTGTGTCCATTATCAAACACAGTGAAGGGCCTGAGAGAACCAATTCTCAAATTTTGTTGTAATTATCTGTATTGCCACAAAATAAAATAAATATTTGTTTGTTAATAAATTAAACATTTCATTTAATAAAAGTCTTCCATTTGTTTATTAATATATATATATATTGTAGTATTCAATTAAAAGATTATTAATATAACACGTTGCAACCAATTTATGTAGAAAACGAATTTCAAAGGGCAACATAATTAACAGTATTTTTATGCTTGAATTATTACAACTCTTTACAGATAAAAATGAAAATATTAATTACAAAATTTCGATATAATTCTTTAATTTTTGTACTTATATTTTTTTAAAAAAATGAGCTACAGCTTCACAAATCTTCAGGGCCGCTTACTGGGGCCTCTAATAATTATAGTAATTTTCAATTAGCACCAAAAGAGTTACAAAAGAAATTCTAATTAAATTTCCAATAATCAAATTATATAAAAAATAATCTAAAGTAAAATCTGACGGTACTGATATTTATATACAAGTTTACCATATAAGGTTTTTTACATACCAGTTTTATTAGAGCTGCTCTGGTACCATATTAGTTGTGCACTTCACAATATTTTTCTTTCTTTTAAAGAAAACTTTATTAAACAGGCCATTACACTGCTCACTGCGTTGTTTCCCTTCACTAAATTCCGGCCCACTCTCTTCCAACAACTGTTCAAGAACTTTTACTTCGTCCTACTTATTTATCTCCCAGCTTTACTTTTAACGTAGTTCAGTACTAAACGCTGAATGTGATATTTTCAGCCTTTATTCAGCATAGCCTTAGCTGTTTAGTCACGAGAACAGCCTTTAGCTATGGTTATCCTCGGCTGGACTCCGAAACTAGACTCACTCGGTCAAAGTCCCCAAGACAGACTTCACTATGAACATTATCGTTCGAACTCCCAAACCACACTGATGTTTTTCCAAAGTTCTGCAGTATTACACACGCTTTGCCGACAACAATAGGGTGTAAACCTTTCGCCACACTGACTGTTATTTACAATGCTCTGGAATCAAAATTATGCCGACAGGAATATTAAGGAAAATTATTACACACTGGTAATGTCAACAACACAAGTTATGTTTTACTTGTAATATTTAAAGGGAGGGAAATGTATCGTTTAGAGGTTTCTTTAAAATAGGGGAAATTGAGTGTTATATACCCAGAGAGCCGATATATTTGAAGTGTGTGGGGGTGGGGGGTGGGGGGGGGCTAAAAAAAGTTGAACACATGTCGCGGAGTGAAAGGCAAGCATAAAGTTGCCCCGAGTTGGTCTCCGGGGATTTTGATTGATTTCCGTCTCGAGTTGTCAAGCACAGGTTTCCTGCGACCGGATATGGCTTTTCCTTTACAAGCAAGTAGTCAGTCGCGCCACCTGTCTGTCTGGTCGCCGATGCACAAAACTTTATTCGTTCCAATAAAATTATTATACCATTTAAACTGACGTTTCTCAGAGCAAAAAGAACGTATTCCAACTCTCTTACATGAGGAAAATTCCAAATTTAACGTGCTTCAACTAAACAGAAAAATTCCTAAATCAAATACGATTAAAATAAAAGAGAGACACTTTTTCTGGATCATTGAAGCCTTGGAAAACGACCTGCATAATCCAATATAAAAAGGGCAGTCGACCAGCTGCCTCCTAACCTCGTAGAGGCACGGAGCGGGAAATGCTGCGTCCCCACAGCAAACCCCTCTCCTTCCATCGGAAGGATGTTGGACAAGTACCTGATGCCCGACCTACCTGATGCAGGTTTTCTAGGGCTTGTCCTGCATAAGTTTTAGGCGAATTCCGGGTAGGATCCTTAAAATAAAGCCCGGGGGCCTCTAGTTAACCCTTGGCTACCTTCCTCTACCCTTCCGCATCCCCCCTTTCAAATCCCTTTCCTATGCTATTAAAAGGGAGTTGCCACCATGTGGATTACCCTCATGCAGCCTGTTACCCTTAAAAAAAATGTCAGTATTTTGCTCTTACTATCATCATATTTTTATTTTGTGATTATCGAGAATAATTTCTACTGAAATATAATCTGAGGGAAATAATACCGTACCATTTTCCTCTATATCTATCTCCCTATTATTCTTTCTCTTGCATCTTTGTTTCTGTTTATTCATTCTTTCTTTCTTTCTGATTCTACTGTTTTGTTATTTTTGTCTCATTCTTCCTCTTGCTCTCTTTTGTTTCTCTCTTATTTTTTTAAGGTGTAGACAGGCTATGTATTGAGTAATCCACATACTAACCTGTTGCTCTTTAAAAATAAATAGATATAAATAAAAAATAATATATGAAACAAGGTCTACGTCTAGTATTTAAAATATTAAAATAAGAAGAAAAATGTCTCCATGTATTTTTTCTTTGTTTTTGTTATAATTCATTTAAATGCTGAATTAATTCTATTTATTTTGCTAACAGCTCCTAGAAAATAGCATTTATAAGGGAAAGAAAAATAATATAAAAAAAACAACCCTCATCAGATCGTACGAGTTTCCTTTCTTCAATAAAATGATTAACACAAAAAAAAATACCACCTGCGGATACCGCCCCAAAATTTATAAAGCCGAAAACAGAGCTGTGCCGTGCGAGGCTGCTCGTGCCGTAAATAACCTTGCAAACCAGATGGAATAGTTGATTATGGGGATTTCAGCGAAGCCCCGTGCTTCCACACCGAGTAATAAAACAAGACATTAAGCACTCTTTAGAAAATACGACGCATAAAATCGGCGAGCTACGAAACTAATTTTCGGGAAAGCTCCGACAAGGTGCGTGATCTGTAGATCATTAACGTCGTAAAAAAAAAAGATGAAAAAAATTTGCATTGCAACGGTGACGCGCCGCCGCCGCCGCCGCCATGTTTTCCGTCGACTTTCACGGACGACCGTTCTTCCTTTCCCATCCAGTTTGCACTCGGTTCTTGCTTCACATATTTCAAATATCCTTTTTATGAATAGATCATATTTTTGTTTCACTCTTCCAAGCACTAATCAGGGCAATTGTTAAAATTATAGAAGGAAGCATTAAAGAAATGTTAAAATAATACACAGGTAAATCAGCTTATTTAAAAACCGTAAAAATATAATTACAATGAAATTTAAATTTTTCTTTAGTGTTAAAATATTACTATTATCAAATATATAATGAATAATAGATATACAGAATTTATTAATTCCTTTAATCCACGGTTCAAAAAAAAACATAAAAACCCAAGTAGTTACTAGAACTACTTATGGTTATGGTGACCCGCAACGCAGCCTTTTTTTTCTGTTCAATACACCTAATAATACTGAATAATAATTGCAAATAAATTAAATATAATTAAATAAATAATAGGAATTATTATTGCTAAGAGTAAAGATCAATATTTACAGAGTTTTTTCTTACAATTCATGTTAACAAATAATTATTTAAAGACAAATAAGAAGAAAATAAATGAGGAAATGTTTAAATATTCATTAAGATAAAATAAATAATTGCACAATCCTCTAATATTCGTAATACTTGTATAATCGTCTGCTTTATTTATGTCTTGAAAACTTATGACGTCATCGTCTCGCGCAGTAATTTAACACTAATTCGTAACTTATTTCAATTATAATTATTTCCACGTTTATTCTAGGGGTTTCTCACCCCCACAGTACCGGTTCTCGATTTTGGCAGAATATATATACCAATTTTTGTTGAATTCTGTCCACGCGATAAAATTTGTATAAAGAACAACGTAAATACATACATACATACATACAAATATACATCCTTTTTTATTATATAGATTAAATAAAAATTAACGACAATTTATATTTTATTTTACTTTTACGCTTTAACGACGTTTCAGTCCAGTTTTTGTTTTGTATTTTCATCAGATTTTCAGTAAAGTTGTTATTATATTACGGTATCAATTTTTGTTTAAAACAAATATTTCAAATCACATGTTAAAAAATATTTATTTCTTCTTATTCATCTATTAAAATAAGATATTTTCAACAATCTTGAAATCTGAATGTTATAAATTAGAAAGTGAAACCAGGGGATTTTTTTTCTAATTAAAATTATATATTTAAACGAAGATTGTTTATAAAATGACAACAAAAGTTTAAAAGTATTAATTTGTGAACTGAGTGTGTCAAAAAGTTTTTTTTAATTCAAACAGACTTTCTGATAAATTACGTTCTGACAAATTTTTTCCAATGTCTCAAATTTCCAAATTAGTCCCCCAAAAAAATATAATTGGATTTTTTCTATTTTATGCAAGGTAAACTACATTTATAATTTAAAGTTATGAAATTGTTTTGTATTCCTTTCATCTAATTTCAAGAGCACGTTTAGTGTGTCCTATGTAACATTTTCCACAATTACGTTGACCACCAAAATTTTATTTTTAAAATATGCCATTGCGTTGTATTTCCATTTAATTTTTTCTCTTTACTTTTTCAGTTTGTTATTAATTTTAAAGATGACCTTGTTAACATATATATTTTTTTTTGTTATTATTTTTTACTTATTTTACCACAATAACAAGATCAATAACACTCTCCTCCAACCACTTCAACTGTAACCTCTACCTAAACTATTCACTCCTCCCCTAATCCAATCTACCATAAACAAATTAAAAAATAAACACTCTGCTGGCCACGACCTTATCACTCCCCTCCACCTGAAATATCTCCCTAAAAAAGCGGTAATATAAATATTTAAGTACCCTTTTTATCTACTGATTCTTTTTTTATTTTCATTAGTTTTCTCCTTCACGAATATTTATGGCTATTAATTCTTTTTGATATTGGTTTATTTATAAAGTTTATTGGAAAAGAATTATTAATTAAAATATTTTTAACAATTTTAATAATTTTCATTGCACAAGTAGTTTTTTAAGAGTACCATAATTATTATTTTATCATTGTTTTTCTAATTCAGACGAAAATTGAAGGTTGTTATGGTAACTCATATTAATTTATGTGATATTATTAATTACATTTTTTAAAAAAAAAATACAAAGAATATTATGAGAGACTATGTAGGGTTATGTTTTATATAGTCTCAGTTTATTTCATCGATATGGGTGGAAATGAAAGGATAAACTCATGAATTCTGTTGACAACTCTGTCAGTCTTCTGGAAGAAGCACTGGACGTCCTTCTCTCTTCTTCTTCCGATTTTTCAAAAGATGGGGTTTTTACAGAAACGCCCTTCCTCAAAGCATCGCCTCAACGAACGTTATTACCACAATTTGCCCCTTCCTGGAATGTAAGTGACGCTGCAAAGTTGTGCTTGTATCAGGAACATTGGGTTAAATAAGTGTGTGTGTGTGTGTGTCTGTGTGTGTCTGTGACTGTGTTTAGGGGAACGGCGGGAAGGGTAGGAGGAGTGCTTTTGAGCGCGTTATCGGCGGCACACACACACACACAGACACAGAGAGAGAGAGAGAAACCAGGTTCGTCGTTGTTGTTTTTGCAACGACCACGCATGCACGCACGCTGAATGAGCACCGCGCGCTTTCAGCAGCGACAAACGGCTCCGAAACACTATTTAATAATGACGACGCCATGAAAACCGATGCCCCGCTAAATCTTTCACAATGCTCTGATCTGCGCGTAATGAATGGACACACGCACGCACACAGGCGATTAATTAACACTGATGAAGCAGTTTCGTTGGCAAGAGAGATACGGTAAACATTCGGCGAGCGACCTTTGTGGACCTCTGCGAGTGGAAGCTTCCAGATAACCTCGTCGGTTGCGAAATAATCTTCATTACTTCACTTCATCGACGAAACAAAAAACAAAGTAATACTAATTAAGGGCGCCATTAATTGTTTTAAAATAATTGGATTGTTAGCGGTACAATTTCTTAAAAGCAACAATCACGGCTCTTTGTCGGTAATTTTTGTTGGAAACCGCGCGTTCATACCGCGGGGGAGGGGGCAGTCTGGCGAAAGGTTTGATAGAGAGAGGAGGTCTGGCGAACATTTTGGTGAGCGAGGAGAAGAGGCTAATTGAGCGGTACGACGAACATTACGGGAGAATGAGGATGCTGATCTAAGAGTACGAACAGCGTGGTCCAGGAAGTTCAACTGCGAGACCTACAGATCCTATAAAACACAAGTAAATACTTCTTGACGGAGAGACTCATTTTATTAAAAAAACAAATCGCAAAGTGGAAGCAAAATGTTTCAGTCTGGCGAAAGTTTTGAGAGAGAGAGGAGGTCTGGCTAACATTGTGGTGAGCGAGGAGAAGAGGCTAATTGAGAGGTACCACGAACATTACGGGAGAATGAGGTTGCTGATCTAAGAGTACGAACAGCGTGGTCCAGGAAGTTCAACTTCGAGACCTACAGATCCTATAAAACACAAGTAAATACTTCTTGACGGAGAGACTCATTTTATTAAAAAACAAATCGCAAAGTGGAAACAAAATGTTTCAGTCTGGCGAAAGTTTTGAGAGAGAGAGGAGGTCTGGCGAACATTTTGGTGAGCGAGGAGAAGAGGCTAATTGAGCGGTACAACGAACATTACGGGAGAATGAGGATGCTGATCTAAGAGTGCGAACAGCGTGGTCCAGGAAGTTCAACTGCGAGACCTACAGATCCTATAAAACACAAGTAAATACTTCTTTTCGGAGAGACTCATTTTATTAAAAAACAAATCGCAAAGTGGAAACAAAATGTTTCAGTCTGGCGAAAGTTTTGAGAGAGAGAGGAGGTCTGGCGAACATTTTGGTGAGCGAGGAGAAGAGGCTAATTGAGCGGTACAACGAACATTACGGGAGAATGAGGTTGCTGATCTAAGAGTACGAACAGCGTGGTCCAGGAAGTTCAACTTCGAGACCTACAGATCCTATAAAACACAAGTAAATACTTCTTGACGGAGAGACTCATTTTATTAAAAAACAAATCGCAAAGTGGAAACAAAATGTTTCAGTCTGGCGAAAGTTTTGAGAGAGAGAGGAGGTCTGGCGAACATTTTGGTGAGCGAGGAGAAGAGGCTAATTGAGCGGTACAACGAACATTACGGGAGAATGAGGATGCTGATCTAAGAGTGCGAACAGCGTGGTCCAGGAAGTTCAACTGCGAGAGCTATAGATTCTATAAAACACGAGTAAATACTTCTTGACGGAGAGACTCATTTTATAAAAAAATCGCATACTGGAAGCAAAAGATTTGCAACACACAGACTGAAGTAACATTTCACATAAAGGGCATCGAGGAGACACACGTCCGAGGGCTGACCGAGGGAGCGGCTGACCCCAAAATTCCAGGTGGAATAACAACGAGAACTACGACAGTGTGTATTAATAATGATGTGTAGAATCAGTGCATAAAGGCCTTTTTAGTGAGTTGTGCCCTCAAGCTCCAAGAATCAGGTCTGGTACCAGAAAGACATTCGTGTGTACAAACACAACTATTTAAAGTCTGTAAACGAGGATTAAAGGTAGAAGTCAGATTTCGTTATCTTGTTTAGTTTTCGTTTTTCTTTATTGTGTTCAGAATTTATATTACGTTCATTTAAATTTTTGATTTGTTAATTAGTTTAATAAATTTGATTGTTCTTACTATCAAGCCCAGTAAAGACCCTGAGAAGAAAAGTAAATTACATGTAATTGTTTATAAAATAGGAAAGTTTGTATTTTCCTAGAATGCCACAAATTATGACAAACATATTAAATAATAAAATAAAATTTGATTCACTTTGGCGTGCCAAAGTAAGGCTGATAAAGTGTACCTTTAAAGAATAAATTTGTTTTTCTAATTAATTATTTTTTTAAAATTAAAGCCATCCTTTGTTTATAATCATTACAATATATTGTAGTAATTCAAAGTAAATATAATTAATTAATAAACAAAAAATTTTTTGACTTTCATTTTTGGCGGCGTAAACACACGAATCGGGTACCAGAATATGGTAATCCACATAGTGGTAACTTCCCCTTTAATAGCATAGGAAGGGATTTGAATGGGTCGATGTAGAAGGGTAGAGTAAGGTCGGCAAGGGCGTGGGACAAGAACCGCAATGCCGGACCTACCTGATGTAGGTTTTTCTAGGGTTCGTCCTACATCACTTTTAACCGAATACCGGGTAGGATCCTTAAACCATAGCCCCGGGGGCCCTAGTTAAACCCTTGGCAACCTTCCTCTACCTTTCCGCATCCCCTCTTACTATGCTATTAAACGGGAGTTGCCATCATGCGGATTACCCTCAAGTAGCCTGTTACCCTAAAAGAAAAAAACAAACCTAGTTAACCCTTGACAAACTTGATCTATATTTCCGCATCCCCCATTTCAGTCCTTTTTCTATGATATAAGAGGGGAGTGGCCTGTCTGAACTTTCTTCTTCGTCTCAATTACGAATGAATACTGAGATAATAGTAATTTTTGAAGTACCTATCGTAATTCGAATTTTTGATTGCTTCCAAATTTTTTCCCCCTTGTCCCTTCAGCTGCAAATTATACAAGTTCCACTGCGTGTAAAACAAATAATTGAGTTGTATTGTCACAAAGATATAGACACTGCAGTAGTTTACATTCGCTATTGAGACCAGTCACGTGATAAGATCCAGAGTATTTATTTATTTCCTTACATTTGTTATGACGTCATCGAAACAGATTGGGTTAAGCGGATAGGAAAGAGAGAGAGAAGGAAGGAGAGGCAGTCGAGAGAGGCTTAGAACAGAGCTGGAATATCCGGGCGATTACCCTCATGCAGCCTGTTACCCTAAAATAATCTTCTACATAAAAAAGATCTGGAAATTTCTTAATAGACATTTCTAGCTAGCTGTGGAATGATCCACGTGTCTCCGTTTTGGTTCTTGAATATAACTTGAGCTGTCCCATAGAAATAACACAATAACGGTTTTATCCTATAAAACATTACGCCACAGTTTATTTTTAAGTTAATATTTAAATTGTGTTATGAACGTTTTGGGAAATTTTACAAATTGACCTTTCCGCCTAGAAGTAATCATATCTGATGTCTGTCTTCACAAAAAGCCTTCCCCAGCCCGCTGCATAATTGATGTCCTCGAGACCTTACACAAAAGTGGTCGGGTTATAAATTTACCCCCACAAAGTTTCCGGACCACTTGTAACTCTCGTCAGTCCTCCATAATACCGCTTTCAACGTTCCCCTGGAAGGCTGTCGCTTAAATCTCCTCGAGTTTAATCAAGCCCCCCGAGACGAGGACAAAGGCTGAACCGGACCGACGGACGGAGAAATTCTGCGTCTAATATCAATTCCAAAAGGTCACAGTCCTGTAAAATCTGTCTTTAATCTTCCTGGGGGTGAGAAGGGGTTGACATGGCGGCGCCGACATTAACAAAGCGACCTACCTCGGGGCTGTGTAGATGAAGACGACGTCTTGCAAAGACGCGAGAGGGGAAACTATGGCGGCTGCTAATAACGGTACTGGATGGCAGGTAGAGTTATTAACGTCAATCTTAGACGTGAAAGCTGTTATTAAAAATACCACACTTGTTAACAAACTCGCCTTTAGTTACAACTAGCTGGGTGCCCGGCGTTGCCCGAGATGTCATTTATCTATAACACCGGATATGACTCCAATTTCGGTTGCTTATGCGCTACTTTTATGTAACGCTCCTCGAACCCTATCCCTAAATGTGCTCACCTCCCAAGCCGAAGGGGGTTTGAAGTCACTGACCAAATATATCGGCCGTTTTTACATGTCAGAAGATGACCACCCCCTCTAAATGTGCGATAATCAAAAATTATTCCACGCAAAAATCCGCCGATTACATTGTCTGAAAATTTCTACCCCAGCCCACCACCTCCCAAACCCGTAGCGTTACCCAGGTTGTCACAATTAGACTCAGCGACATTCATAGTCTCTGAATTGATTCTAATCTCGGTTGTTTTTGCGTCTTTTTTATTTAACCTCCACCCCACCCCTAAGCTTGCTCCTCTCACAGGGGTTGAAATTATCCAGAAACAGCATCGGTATATCAAAGTAATAAACCCCAGAAAATATCGCAAATATCAACCGTTTAACACGTTTCAAAATTTCCACCACCGACCACTCCCGCCCGCTTCGGGGACTTAAAACGGCAAGTTGAATGTCATAACTAAACTGATTGGCATCCAGAACCTTCCATTTGACTCCAATCTCGGTTGTATTCGCGTTATTTTCCTGTAAAGAATCTACACTCAAAATCCTAAGGGTGCCCTTTTCCCAGGTTGTTGGGGATGAAAATTATATTCAGATAACATCTGCAGAAACACTATCAATATCTTTGACCCCTAAAAATATTTATCCGGCTCATATATCGGCTGTTTTAGCATGTTTAAATATTTCCACCCCATCCACCCCCGATTCTGGGGATGGTAGACGCGTCTCACCACGACAGTGTTTATTTCCTGGTCGCAAAGAACACGTGTACGTAATTTGGTGATATTTACTCCACCGGTGAAGATTTGTATAAGAAACATACAAATATACAAACAAACAAACAAACAAACACTCTGCTTTATTTATTAGATTTCCCATAAATAAAGCCATCAGCCTCCCCCCCCCCCACCTCCCCCAAGAAAAAATTTAGAACGCGATCGAAAAGCTGAGATTTTATTAGTATTTAAAATAGGGAATTGAAGTTAAAAATTTACAAAACACTTATAAGACCTGTACGGTTGTGAAACGTGGACTCTTAATAATAATGATAAGCACTTACTCAGAATATTTGAACACAAGAGAAGGATATACGGACCTGTATGTACGAATGGAAAATTAGAACAAACAAAGAACTAGAGCAGCTCATGAATAACATTGTTTGGTTTATCAAGAGCAGAAGGTTGGCCTGGATGGGACACGTACTTAGGATGGATGAAAGCAGAACACCTAGACGGATTGTGGACTGGAAGCCAGTCGGGAGGAGGAAAAGGGGTGAGACCCCGAACAAGATGACATCGAGAAGGATATAACAAACCATGAAAAAAAGAGGATGGCGGAGACTGGCTCAGGAGAGGGCGGAATGGAAGAAAATTGTTAACAAGGCCAAAACTCACATTGGGTTATAGTGCCAATAAAAAAAAGAAGAAGAAGAAGAAGTCCCCATAGAGAGTCTGGTGGCGATGCACTTTAATTAAGATTAGATTAAAATGAAAAAAAAAATTACGTCTGATAGAAAATAATGAATAAGAAAGACAGCCAATACAGACAAAAAATTCCAAAGGTCACACAACGTTTCTGGGATCCTTGTACCTATCGTCAGGTGGTAAGAAGAGCCTAGAGAATTAACTTTGTTTTATATTTTGAATTCTGACTTTTCATTTAAACTCCAATCATTTTAACTCTTACTTTGTTTATTTAAAATCCAATTAAATTGTATTGTTACAAATATGTTCCTGTGTGGGCTTATTTAAATTGAATAAGTAATTATTTAATTGTGTTTACTACAATATATATATATTACTGATAGAGACCTTGAGATTTTTGGCAACGAATTCCCTTATCATTGACTTAATATACTCAGGGTTTCGGAAAAGTTACCCGGGAAATCCCCCACAATCGCTATATATTTTTTCTTCTTTTAAGATCAGTTAAGGATACACTAGAGAAGAAAGAATCAGAAACGGAACAATAAAAGATGAAGTAGGCATACAATCAATAACAGAGAAGGCGATCCAACTTAAAGAGAAACGGAAAGAACCACAAAGGATTTCCAAACAAATAATGGAACATAACCCAATAGGAAGAAGGAATGTGGTGTAGTAGTAGGTTTATTAAATGATGAATTAAAGGGATATTTTACAGCATTTAATAATCATTTAACTGAACATGAGAAAAATAAAATAAAATAAATACAAATTATGAGTGTTCAGTTAGCAGGGCAAAACACTCGGATCCCTTAATCCCAAGTTAAACCATGGTTTACGGTAATTCCCCCAGAGCATGTATTTCGAGAACAAGTGCTGGAATATAAACCATTAGGCAAAAGGAGTGTTGGAAGACGAAGGTTGAGATGGTGAGGTGAAGCCGGAACAGGCTAAAAGCCTAATCTTGGAAAGAAGAAGAAGAAGAAGCGCTCATAGCAATTGTTGAGTTTCACAGTGTCTGTGTGTACATTAATAGATGTTTGATTTAATGTGAAGCATCTTTGGAATTGTGCCTGGTGTCAATGTCTAAAATCTTAGCATTGTGCCTATCAAATGTATGTTTAGAATTGATGATATGTTTGGAGACTAACAGATTGAGTTTGATATTAGACACATGTCCCTTGAAACGTGTATTAAGGGAACGTTTCGTTCGCCCTATGTAGCAGTAATTACAATTAGAGCAAGAGATTTTTGTAAACAACACAATGTTTGCTGAAGGTGTCAAGGGGGGTCCTTGTGGTTTTTAATTAAGTATGAAAGGGATCTGTAAATGATGGATATTTGACAAGGATCCCAGTAACGTTGTGTGGTATTTCTATTACCCTTTTATTTGTCTGTATTGGCTATGTTTCTTATTCATTGTTTTCTATCAGACGTAAAATTTGTTTTCATTTTAACTGAGATAGAAAAATCCTAAGAGTTTAAAAATTAAAAGTATAATCAGTAGACTAAATAAGTAGACTAAAAGCAGACAAAAATAAGTGCTAAATAAATACCGCGTAACGTTGATGCAACCCTTGTTGGTTTCGTAAGGTGATTGAAGAGCCACAAGACACCTGTTGACGAACTCAAGTAAAGAAAACTACTAAGAACACTGACATGTTTACTCGTTTGTTTCCCTGTTGTTTTGTTCTCAAATGTTGCTGCCGCCATTACGAAGAGTATTTGTAATTTCACTGTCCCCGGCCGCGTCTAATCGGGTGTGTACTTGGATGTTTCGCCTGTTTCCGTTCCACTCACAGGCCCTAAAAGCGTTCGCTGCTGGCCTGCCAACTTTGGGGGGGAATTGCAAGGGAATTGCTAAGTCCGCTCTCACAATGGCAAACACCATCACTTATTCATGGTGTTCTTTGTTCCCCGTGTTTATTAGCCACGCGGCTCTGAGCAAATGTCACAGCAATCGGCTCATGTAAATAGAAATTGCACCACCACCACCACCACCATCCACCAGCCCTTGCCATCATCCGTTTTTGTCTTTCTCTCTCAGTATGGACACACGGAGGAGCGGAGCCGAAAATAAGGAAGAAGCGATGCATTTGTCCATCATACAGACCGTTGCCGAACTCTTATTAGGAATTTAAGCTTGTAACCTATTATTTACTTAGGTTTGATTAATTTTTTTTCATGGCCTAGAGTGTTTTAATTACATTTTAATTACATCACCATCAGCCACGCTACGGTCTATAATTAAATCAAACCGTCTAAATGATATCAATTCATAAATTTTAAAGTTCTTATCTAAATGTAAGTTGTTCACTCGCTACTGTCAACAGCATCGCAGAGAATTGTAAAACAATCTATCTATATCTGACTATATATATATATATATATATATATATATATATATATATATTGTAATAATCAAAATGGAAAGGTAATTAATTAAATTAAAAGATCATAAAAACTTAACAAACAAAATAATTATTTATTAAATTGAGGCTTCCAAAAGTTAAAACAATTACAATCAAATTGAGATCTCTTCTCTCAGGGTCTCCACTGGGTTTGATAATTAACAGAAAAAAAGTGATTTAATGAACTGATTAACAATTCAGTTTAAAATTTACCTAAAAACAATATGTCGATAAAATGAAAGAAAGCTAAATGTAAAGAAATTAAACTTGAACGAAATGAAAAGTGAACGAAATCTGACTCTACCCTTTTAGTTATCGACTACAAATATTTTTATCAAAGTTTTGGTTACTCACATAATGTCCGACTGGTACCAGCATTCTTCTGTAGCTTCAACACTACACCATAAATGCAAATTTTATTCCTCACAGATTTTACACATACGTAGTCGAAATGCACGTCCTCAGCTATCAGGAACCTCGGATGATCCTCTCCTAATTGGTCAGTTATCGGATGTCGGTTTCCCTCAATGCAAATATGTTCAATTTTTAATAATGAAGCAACCTTTGCTCCACCGTTGGCTAGTTGTTAGAAAATCTCTCTGTCCAACTATCTGCTTGCTTATTGGAACTCAAGATTTGCAGATTTTAGACTTTTACTGTTTTATTTATCTATTTGGATAGAACTGGTAAGTATCTCTGTGAAGATTTGTTTTAATGCCTCTCCTCTCGTGGCTGACCGTAGACGTAGACTCCACTTTACTTTTGCGCGCGCAATCGCCATTTCGGCTCTTCAACAAAGCAGCAGAGCTCAGCGCTATTGTCGCTTTGGTCGCTCAATACCGCTACAATTCATTTATCGAAACAATTCAAATTATCCCTACTCAATTAATGGCCTAATTAACTATTGCAACAATATATATACATATATATATATATATATAAAGAACGTATGTTTGTATGTATGTATTTACGTTAATATCTATACAAAATTTTAAACGCGTGAACAGATCACAACAAAAATTGATACACATATTCTTCAAACCATGAGAAACTGTACTGAGGGGGAGGTGACAAACCCCTAGCATACATGTGGAAGGAATTATAATTAAAAAAAAACCTGATCATTAAGTGTTAAAGGGCAATGACGTCACACGAGAAAGACACGTTACGACTCGACGATCAAAGGAAATAGTTCCTTTTTCCGTAAAGGAAATAAAGCAGAAATATTTTCATTAAATAAAAAGTATAATTTTATCCAGCAATACTATTTCATGTGTTTTTTTAATATTTACTCTTGCAATTCTGCATGTACAATCCTAAGTATCTATAGTCAAATCGTAGGTTATGGATAGATGACATCTCGGGCAACGCCGGGCACCCAGCTAGTCTATATAATAAAAAAAGGATGTATATTTGTATGTATGTATGTATTTACGTTAATTTCTATACAAATTTAAACGCGTGGACAGTGTGCAACAAAACTTGGCACACGTATTCTTCAAAACACTAGAAAAACGGTACTGTGAGGCTGAGAAACTTGTGGCATCAATGTGAAAAGAATTTAAATTAAAGAACGTAATAAATATGTGTTAATGCGCGCGCCAAGAGACAGTGACGTCACGCGAGAGAGTGAGAGACGTTACTACGTGACGAACGAAGGGAATAGTTCCTTTTTGCGTAATGAACTACAGCAGAAATACTTCCATTGAATAAAAAGTATACTTTTATCCAGCGATGCTCAACCGAATGATAATAAAAAACAATACGAAATACTTTACGATCCTTGCGGAAAATGTAAGTTGATTTTCGCGCCATATTAAGTGACTCCAATATGGCGACTATTTGTTTACACTGTGAATCTAGCCAAGAATTTCATCAATTTAATATTTCGTAATGTCTGAAGACTGAGGGACAATTATGTCCTGCAGTACTCAAGGAGTATATTTAAGAAGAAATTCTGAGGCATGTTTGTTGGGACTGATGCAATAAAGTTCAATGTATTTTACAGCTGTTGAATTAATGCGCTATCAGGTGGAAAGTGTGTACGGAACTAGGAACAGTTAGATTTAGGTTAAATCACTTCTTAACTAAAGGTTAATATAGAATTAAATACTTTTCCGGGGTTATATAAACAAGTACACGTGGCAACGCCGCGGCACACACAGACAGTGTTCACTAATTATTTATTACAACTCACTCGTGTGAAAGAGAGTGAGTATTCTTGAATCAGTTAATTTCAGCCACTCCTGCAGCTGTATGAGACTAGATTACCTACAGCTGGAAATGGAGACAGCGGACAGGAAATGAAACAGACAAAAAGAAACAAACAAGAGGTGGAGGAAAGGAGTCGTCTGGCGTTGAGAAGTCTATTTTGTGTGTTCCGCGACCCCCAGAAGGGAGAAAAGGACATCTTCCTCTCCCTCTCTCTCCAATCTCAGGCCTTTGATTAAGGAAGCTCACTTCTACACTCGCCAAATCCTAAGAAACGTCGAAATATTTTTTTTAACTTTTCTTATTTTCAAATAATTTTCCCCTCAGCGGATATGATGGGAAAAAAATGTTAATAAGAGAAAAAGTTCTGCAGTTTCAGTGGTTATGAATATTTTACGGTTTATTCGCCTCAAACTAAGAAATTAGTTACAGAACATTTTATGTTTTCATATGTAAAATAGACGGTTTTTTCTTCCTGTTTTATTACTTTACCCGATGAGATCTGCAATGGCAGATGAAATTAATTACCTTCTCAACAATTTGATTACAAAATGTGTTAGTCGTCGTCCAGTTTGGGAAATGTCGGCCGCGTCTACTTCACAAACTTCCCCCAAAAGTTGAAACAGTACCGGGATTTTTGTTTCTCATGCACATAAAACTACCTTAATTTAATGATGATATATTTAAATAAGTAGCGTGATGGATAAGAAATATATCAAATAAATTTTAAAAAAAGCCAATTTTAAGTCTGACAAAAACAGGAGAATTTATTCAATTAGCAACGTTTCGTCCCTTAATTTGCGACATCATCAGGTTGCAATTTTAAACATTTCGGCCAAACCTGATGAGGTCGCAAATTAAGCGATGAAACGTTGTTAATTGAAGAATCCTTTTTTTTTGGACTTAAAATTGGCTATTGTTTATTTATTAGATAGTTTTCCTAATTTAAATTAGTGGAATTTAGCCCATAGTCAGAATATTTATATATAAATTTATTTTTAGGGTAACAGGCTACATGAGGGTAATCCACATGGTGGCAACTTCCCTTTAATAGCATAGGGAGGGATCTGAAAGGGGGGATGCGGAAGGGTAGAGGAAGGTAGCCAAGGGTTAACTAGGGGTCCCCGGGCTATTGTTTAAGGATCCTACTCGGAAATTCGCCTAAAAGTGATGCAAGGAAAACCCTAGAAAAACCTGCATCAGGTAGGTCGGGCATTGGGTACTTGTCCCACGCCCTTTCCTGGATGGCGGGAGAAGAGTTTGCTGTGGGGACGCAGCTTTCCCCATCTACATGCCTTGACCGGTTTAGGAGGCAGCTGGCCGACTGTTCCAATGGGAACAGCAAACAACTCTTACCGTACGCCCAAGGTCTGTGGCCCCGGAACATACACCTCTCAAAACAGGCCAAGGTGACTCGGCTTGTGGGAACCTTACTTCAAAAAATCAGAGAGATGCGCATCCCCCCTTTCAAATCCCTTTTCTATGCTATAAGAGGGGAGTTGTCACTATGTGGATTACCCTCATGTAGCCTGTTACTTTTTTTGGGGGGTGTAGACAACCTATGTATAGGGTAATCAACATAGTGGGAACTCCCCTCTTATAGCATAGGAAAGGGATTTGAAAGGGGGAATGTGGAAAGGTAGAGGTCTGAGATTTTTACATTAATCCAATTAATTGTACGGTACTACACATAAAACATGTGTCCTCGGACTAACGTAAAATTTATTTTCTTAGAGCAGATTGCGTTGCCAATGGTTGTTTTAGATTAGCAAAATGTTATTTAATCCTAGTTCGAATCATTCGTTTCCTCCGGCCTATATAACAAGCCGTTACAATTGTAATATAATAGTCTACACGTGCCCTCTTATCATAACGTCTCTTCAGCATAGCGGACCTAAGAGGGCGCAGCTGCAAGAACGCTGATGCAGTTAAAGACATCACTTTAGATATAGTGAGTAACGATACGCACAACAACATAAATCTTCACCCCTTCCGCCTAGGCAGCTGTGAAAACGCTGCGTCTAATGAAGTCAACATTTTAAGTGCCTTATGCAGCAGAAATCTTCCACCCTGCAAGAGCTCTCATTGGAGACTTAAAATCATCAGGGAGGGGAAAAGGAGTCTTCCAATTGTTCAGAGCTTCTTGGGAACGACAGTCGTGATCCAACCTCCAGACGGGTTGGTGGCTCCTGGTGCTATCCGCCAGTTTGTCTTACTTTATTTTATTTCTAACTATTAAATCTCTTTATTCTTCTTATTTGACTGAAGTGCAGCGAAACACCAACCACTACGCCTAGGTTCAATTAGTTGAACCCGAATCCTCACGTTACCGACTTTCCTATTTCCTGTTCTTAATTCTTCCATTATCCTCTAGATCGGTAGCCAGGTGAGCTAACGGAGGTATAGCTCGGTTGGTGAACGATCTATCTGGACTTCCCATTTCCAACTGCTGGAATGTTACATGTTCACAGTGTTACATGATGGCAGCGGTGGAATGTTACACAATTCAAACATTCAATTTTGTATACTACATTGAGTTTTTCCAAAATTTTGTAATACACTTTCAACGAAACTTAAATTATTACCTTACCACCGTAATTGGAAAACAGGCTGACTAATTTAAATTATATGTTAATAAAACAATTGGTGACCTTATACGGACACTTGTTATTTTTAAGTTTTATTATGACGACATTTCGATACATTTTTGGTATCTTCGTCAGAGGAGTTATTTACCATTTGATCGATCGTACTATAAATCTAATCAATTCCACCTCTGTATCAAAATACCTCACGAAGATACAAAAAGGTATCGAAACGTCGTCATAACAAAAATTAAAAATAAAAAGTGTCTGTATGAGGTCATCAATTGTTTTATTGATTCAAAACAGACGTTAAATTAAAACTTGTAAATTCTATATTTTTAATAGATAATAAAACGATGTTTGATTGGCTGACTAACTCTGGATTTTTGAAATTAATAACAACGTTAAGTGAAACTGTAAGGGATATTTAGAATATATAGAAAAAAGAACTACTGGATATGAGCTATATTTATATTATTAAGGAACGATAAAGAACGTAGGTTTTCCCGGTGTAGTTGCTGGATGAAGTACACTCTCGGGATTCGAACCGGGTAGCGTAGTTTTGTAAACACAACGTTTCGATGGCTTGCACCGCCATCTTCTTCAGGTGAAGTTATTATTAATTTGGTTAACCGCTTGGGTCTTGCTAAAAGAGCTTATTATTTTTTAAAAAAATCCTTTCTATGGCTAGAAACCCCGGGAAAATATTTAATTTGGAAAGATTTAGGAAAATTTAAGTAAAACAATGGAGAAAAAATTAAATAAATCAGTCAGTATTCAGTATATTTTATTTCACCGTCACCAAGACTCAGAAAAATAGCAAAAAAAACCGGTTATTTAAATATTTCCAACTAAGTTTAAAAAGTAAAACATATTAAAAGTAGATAAGACTCAATGATATTTAAAAAAAAAATACCCACAACCAAAAATAATACCACATCGCTTTACTATTCCTTAAAAAAAATAGAATTTTACAAGTTTTAATTTAACACCTGTTTTGAATTAATTAAACAATAGATGACATTATACAGGCAATTTTTATTATGACGACGTTTCGATACCTTTTTGTAACTCTTCAGGAGGAGGAATTGATTAGATTTACAATGTGATCGTACAAATTGTAAATACCTCCTCTGTAGGAAAATACCTGACGAAGGTACAAAAAATGTATCGAAACGTCGTCATAATAAAAAATTAAAAATAACAAGTGTCTGTATAAGGTCATCGTTTGTTTTATTAGCGTAGAATTTAAATTCATCAGCCTGTTTTCCAATTACGGTGGTAAGGTAATACTTAGAGTGTGGAGATGTAGTACAAAAATTTTGGATAAACACAATGCAGTATACAAAATTGAATGTTTGGATTGTAACGGCTTGTTATATAGGCCGGACGGAACGAATGATTCGAACTAGGATTAAAGAACACTTTGCTACTCTACAACAACCATTGGCGAAGCAAACTGCTCTGAGCGAAACATGTACGACGGGGATCCAATGAAGTAATTAGTTTGTTACACTTCGTCTTGTCGCTGTTGCAGTTAATTTCGTTAATGGTGAATCATAGCGGGTCGTGTCAGGGACCGGCCGGCCTGCGCGTTTGTAATACGAGCGGTCCACGAACGATTCTTCGTTGTTAAGTGCTCCATTGTTGGACACAAAGACGAGCCAGAGAGACGGGACGGGGCGGAGGCAGGGGGGGGGGCGGCGCATCATCGGAGGCGGCGTGTGGTTCGTATCGAGCTCCAACTGTCAATGTCAGGCCACCTTCCAAGTGTGAATGAAACAAGGACGGGCGAATGATACGGCGTGGAAAAGACGAAATAAAGGGAACTTGTAAAACTCCTGGGTCGTGGGAAAAGCGTATGATTAATACACAACCGATTAAGGTTCATGACGTAACGCTAAATACATTGGAGAGTTTAATTATCAACATTAATGCAGAAGCATCGCCATGGCCGTGCCTAAGTTATTCAGCCTTCAAATAATTTAAAACATCTAAAGATTTGTAATGCACAAAAGTAGGATAAATTAATAAGGGTTATTTTATTTTATTACTATAAACCCAAAAAAGTATTTAATTCTATATTAATCTTTAGTCAAGAAGTGATTTAACCTAAATCTAACTGTTCCTAGTTCCCTACACACTTTCCACCTGATAGTGCATTAATTACAACAGCTGTAAAATACATTGAATTTAATTACATCAGTCCCTACAAACCCACCTCCGAATTTCTCCTTAAATATACTCCTTGAGTACTGCAGGATATAATTGTCCCTCAGTCTTCAGACATTACCATAGATTAACTTGATTAAATTGTCAGCTAGATTGACGATGTAAACAAATAGTCGCCATATTGGAGTCACTAATATGGCGACGAAAATTAACTTACATTTCCCACAAGGATCGTAAAGTATTTCACGTTTCTTTTTTATTATCATTCGATGGAGTATCGCTGGATAAAATTATACTTTTTTATTCCATGAAAAATATTTCTGCTTTTTGTCATTACGGAAATAGGAACTATTTCCTTTGTTCGTCGCGTAGTAACGCCTCTCTCTTTCTCTCTCGCGTGACGTCACGGTCTCTTGGCTCGCGCGGTAATTTAACACAAAATTATCGCGTTTTTAAATTATAATTCTTTACACATTTACGCCAGGAGTTTCTCACCCCCGTCAGTACCGTTTCTTGAGTTTAGAAGATTGTGTGAATCAATTTTTGTTGCAATCTGACCACGCGTTTAAATTTGTATAGAAGTCAACGTAAATACATACAAACAAATATACATCCTTTTTTATTATATAGATTAACACGATGAAATAAATAAATAAAAATATTATCTTATATTGGTCAGAAAACTGCGTTATTTATTTCATATAAACAGACGTAAAAACACAATCTTTTTTTGTTTTTAGGTTAACAGGCTACATGAGGGTAATCTACATGGTGAAAACTCCCCTCTAATGGCATAGGAAGGGATCTGACGGGGCGGGGGATGCGGAAGGGTAGAGGAAGGTAGCCAAGGGTTAACTAGGGCCCCCGGGCTATATTTTAAGGATCCTACCCTGCAATTCGCCTAAAAGTGATGCAGGGAAAACCCTAGAAAAACCTGCATCAGGTAGGTCGGGCATTGGGTACTTGTCCCACATCCTTCCGATAGCGGGAGAAGAGTTTTCTGTGGGGACGCAGCTTTCCCTTCTCCGTGTCTCGACCAGTTTATGAGGCAACTGACCGACTGTTCCAATGGGAAAAGAGAACAACTCTTACCGTTTGCTCAAGGTTTGTGACCCCGGAAAATACACCTCTCAAAACAGGCCGAGGTGCCTCGGCTTGTGGGAACCTTAGTTCAAAAACGGAGAGGAAAAGGCATCCCCAAAGGTAGCTCCTTCGTGTCTCTCCTACAAGGTTCTGCCTGCGAGAGAATAGCCCTCGCAGACCTCGAGGCATTGGGTACATTATACAAGTAGATGATAAACAAACACTGAAAATGCTGCGGTCTGCGGAGGAATTATTATTGAAAATGTTTCACAGAGAATTAAGGTGAGAAATAAAATAAATTCACAATATGAAAACTTTCAATTCGCGTCACGCTGGATGCCCAGAGCGCGGCTGGAGGAACAAGAGTTTGCGGAGGGCGGGGGGGCGGGGGTGGTTTATTACAACAAACGAATATCTTTAATGGGGCGCCGATCTTAAGTCGTAATTTCGTGTCCCAGATTAAAGTACCGGCCATAAAAGTGATCCAGTCAGGCCGTAAAAAAAAAAATTTGCGTTTTTAAAACGTCTCTGCAAAGATATTCACACAGCCCGCCTCCTCCTCCTCCTCCTCCTCCTCCATGATGCGAAAAAGTGTCGTAAAAGCGCGCTTTTACTTGAACCTTTGGAGGCTGGAAATTGGAAACATGTCGCGTGCGATGGCAAACAGTCTTGTGATGACGGCGACAGTGAAAATGGAAACCATTAAACTTCGTCAAGGAACGGCGGTTTTTTTTATCTGCGTCTTAAATCAACTCTTCTTGCGGAAAGCCTCTGACGCAATCTCCTCTGGAAGGAGGAAAATAAAGGTGGAAGGCATTAAAATTATTTTGTAAAACATAAGATTGTATTACGTCAAACGTCAGCTAAAAAAAATTATTAAACAAAGGACTACGACAGGTTTGATGTTTATCTCCCCCGTTTATTACAAATGGTTGAGTGTCCGGCGGCGTTGCCCGGGTATTTATCTAAATTATCCCGGAGAAGGAAGTGATATATATGTATATATATCAGGGTATGTGCACATTAGGGAAATAAACACAGTCTCCTTTAATAAATAAATTGCTCACGCATCGTCGTTACCACAGAAACTTACTAAAACAAAGATAAAACAACACCAACAACAAACCCAAAGACATAACGCCCACTTCTTCTTCTTATTATCAAGTAATAAGTTTGTTACTATTGGAAACGGGAAGAATGGGTGTTCTATTTCTGGCATCTCCAGTCTAAAAATGTAATAAACATTTCAAATATCCAACCTTTTTTTTTAATAATGTACTTCCTTTGCGAGGTCCTGGGTACCTGTAAACAAAGTGTATTGGAAGCAAAGTATAATATCGCCGTGTTTCTTCGCAAGAGTTATGAAGGCGACTTTCTCGACTCTTCAAAGGGAAAAAAATATTTTTTTTTACCCTGTGTCGTGTGCATATTTACATACCTTTTTTTTTATCCTGTCCCGCTTGTGAGAGGGTCCCGTGATTACTACAAGGGAAACTTAGACGCAAGAAAGACACGTAATAAAGTTGCACCTTAAAGGGACAATATATTTTTTTTTTCGTTCCATGCAAATTTGCCTTGTGCTACGAAGACGCAAGCCGAGGTGTGTTAAGGGACTTTAACACCGAAATACATTACCCCACACCCCCTTCGTGTGAGCGTGAAGAAGAATCTCGTTCAAGAGTGATTACGCAAGGTGGAGGACTTTATCCATGACGTATAATTAAATCCTCCCCTTGCTGCCTTGGCCCCGATGTGCCTTGCGACTTTCCCATTGACGTCAAAAAATATCCTTTCTCGCTATGGAAGGTTTACTCCCACGTAGGGGGGGGGGGTGGAGGAGGGTAAATTAAATTGGAGCCACGACGAGTTTTCCCGACGCCTCGCACCTGTGAAATTACGCGGCAAGAAGGCGGCGGCGTCGGCGACGACGAAAATTTCCTTTTTAAAGTGTGCCGAGCGACGTATCAAGGTCTCTCGCCTTCATGGTTACAGTTCGCGACGGTATCCGCGTTATGTGGGCCCTTAGTTTTATTCTGGTCCTCCAGCAAAATCTTCCCACAAGACAATGAAGCAGAATTCCTTCAATATACTGTAATTTTCCGTCTCCATAAAAATGAACTACTAAGAGTCTGATCAAACTGTATAATATAGACTACTCGTGTTAAACAAACTGAGTAGAACTGGATTGTTTATAATATTTGGTTACCGTTTACAGCATCAAAGTTGCCGTTTAACCATCCCCAGAAAATAATTTGGAAAGAATCCCTTCTCAAAAATTGAAAAAGAAATTAATTAATTTATTTTATCTTACCAAAATGTAATTACTTAGAATATGATATTAAGTATACAAATATTATTTATGAGCATTTCATCGGCATTTTCAGAAAAGTCGAACACTTAAAAAAAATCGATAACAATTAATCTTATACAGATCCAACTGCATTTTAAAACACTTATATTTCAATCTCTCTGGAACTGTTCATCTCTCTGGCATCTGTCTGATGTTTGGTTTACGTAATTAGAGTCTCAGTATTTTATCATTCGAAAGGATATTGTGATTTATTTTGATAGTGGATTTTCTTTAACAAATATTTTGAATAATAGGGGCAAGTTTTAATTAAGCCAGGCTGGTATTGGGTGTATTAATTATGTATACATGTGTCTCTAAAATGCGTATGTTAATTGTCCGTATAAGCATTCGAAAATAATTAATTCAGAAAAAGTGGTCAACAACGAAATAATTAACTTTAGGTCCCTCTAGACCCAGCGCGACTAACAGCGTTACTTTAGAGGGGGGCGCGACTAACGGATAGAGATATATAACTATATATAATATATAATATGATTTGAGATATGTCAATAAAATTCCAAATCGTTGTTATTTGATGACTCAGATCGAATGTGCCTTCAAACGCTCTCCGAAATCAAGTGCGTTCTGCTCTCTCTCTCTATCTATCTATCTCTATCTCTCTTATCTCTCTCTATCTTTATCTATCTCTATCTCTATCTCCCTCTATCTATCTCTCTATTTCTCTCTATCTATCTATCTCTATCTCTCTCTATTTCTCTCTATCTATCTATCTCTATCTCTCTCTATTTCTCTCTATCTTCCTCTAGCTATCTCTATTTCTCTCTATCTATCTATCTCTATCTCTCTCTATTTCTCTCTATCTATCTATCTCTATCTCTCTCTATTTCTCTCTATCTATCTCTATCTCTCTCTATTTCTCTCTATCTTCCTCTAGCTATCTCTATTTCTCTCTATCTATCTATCTCTATCTCTCTCTATTTCTCTCTATCTATCTATCTCTATCTCTCTCTATTTCTCTCTATCTACCTATCTATCTCTATCTCTCTCTATTTCTCTCTATCTACCTATCTATCTCTATCTCTCTCTATTTCTCTCTATATATCTCTATCTCCGTCTATCTATCTATCTATCTCTATCTATCTCTCTATATTTCTCTTATCTTTCTCTATCTTCCTCTATTTCTCTCTATCTATCTATCTCTATCTCTCTCTATTTCTCTCTATATATCTCTATCTCCCTCTATCTATCTCTATCTTCCTCTAGCTATCTCTATTTCTCTCTATCTATCTATCTCTATCTCTCTCTATTTCTCTCTATATATCTCTAGCTCCCTCTATCTATCTCTATTTCTCTCTATCTCCCTCTCTCTCTATTTCTCTCTATTTCTCTCTATCTATCTCTCTCTATCTCCCTCTCTCTCTCTCTATCTCCCTCTCTTTCTCTATTTCTCTCTATCTATTTATCTCCCTCTATCTATCTCTCTATTTCTCTCTATCTCCCTCTATCTCTCTCTCTATTTATCTCTATCTATCTCTCTCTATTTCTCTCTATCTATCTCTCTCTATCTCTCTCTATTTCTCTTATCTCTCTCTACATCTCTCTATCTATCTATCTATCTATCTCTATCTATCCCACGGTATTCGTGTATGCTAAAGGCCTCTACAGCTCGCTAAGGGAATTTTCGTGGCCGAGGACAGGAGTCGCGACGGATCTTGTAGGGCTAGCGGGATTGGGGTCAGGTGTCCTCTTCTTCTTTTTTTTTTTAATTTGACGAGGAGGGAGTTAATCTTTTTTTATATACGAGGGAGGATGGGAAATCCTCTTCTTTTTTTGGCGAGGTGGACGATATACCTGTTTTTTTCTAGGTTTTTGCAGGTTTTAGGTGTGGCGGTGATTGCCTTGTTCTTCCTACTGTTGGTGTTTGGAAGTTCTCTTTGTTAATTTTTTATTATTATTATTTTAAGGGAAGTAGAGGGCGATGATAAGGGATGGTTGCAAGGTGGGGGAAAGACAGCGAAGATTTATTGAATGCTTTTTTATTATTATTTTATTTGTCAGTCCATTATTAAGTCGTTGACTGTCTTTATTGATAAGTGGTAGGATGAGAGCTTGTCATAACTTATATAGACCGTGTGAGGTCGTCCTCGAATCCTATTTGCGATCAGTCCGGCGCGTTGGCTTTGGAGGGGCTG
Source organism: Zhengitettix transpicula (assembly GCA_037074705.1). Lineage (NCBI taxonomy): Eukaryota > Metazoa > Arthropoda > Insecta > Orthoptera > Tetrigidae > Zhengitettix > Zhengitettix transpicula. The sequence continues at coordinate 238,708,292 of CM073590.1, read as the reverse complement.
ATCTGGAGGGACGCATCTGGAAGATCAGGCCGTACATCACGCCCCACGTGGCAGGTAATGCGCATTGAGCCTGCGTCCATGCACACGGAATGCATTTGCACGGCCTGCATTAAACCCCCCCCCCCTTCCCCTCCCCATTACGTAGTTAGCTGCTGAAATACGGCCGGAATAGCCATTAAGAGGAATGCATTAGCCGCTAGAATCGAGTTGCGATGAAGAACAATGTGTCTGTGATCGGGAAAGGCCGTGGGGATAAAATGGCAGTGACACGACGGAGAACAAAATGGAGGCATACGCTGGACCACAGCCGGCGATTGCAGCATGGAAACACATTTAATAAAAATATTTCTCATCAGTAAACACGGTTATAGATCGTTATAACAGGAAAAACAACATGGATAATCTAATCAAATGCTGCTGTAATTCTTCAGCGACTGATTCAGCAAACCAACCAATGTATATATTTTTTTCCTGATACGAGTATTAATTTAGCAGTCGATACTCACTGTATTTGCAATTGCTTCAAAGTAATCACTTTTAAATTTTCATGCAACTTTCGTCATAAAGACAAGTTACCTCATGACGAATAAAATGGAAAAACCCCCAATGAGGATTTTTAAATACTGCTTGAGTATTTTGATCAGGTGTTGTCCTCTGATGTCCTCCAGTGAGGAAATTGTCGCGTGTGATGACAGTAACACAGACATCGAGCCTGATTACTGTTGTGGACACTGATGGGAAGTCAGGAAACGTTTTTTTTGTTTTTTTTAGGGCAACAGGCTACATGAGGGTGATCCACATAGTGGCAACTCCCATTTAATAGCATAGGAAGGGATTTGAAAACGGGGATGCGGAAGGGTAGAGGAAGGTAGCCAAGGGTTAAATAGCGTCCCGAGGCTATAGTTTAAGGATCCTACCCGGCATTCGCCTAAAAGTGTTGCAGGGAAAACCCTAGAAAAACCGGCATCTGGTAGGTCGGGCATTGGGTACTTGTCCCACGCCCTTCCGATAGCGGGAGAAGAGTTTGCTGTGGGGACGCAGCATTTCATTTTCCGTACCTCGACCAGTTTAGGAGGAAGCTGGCCGACTATTCTAATGGGAATAGCGGACAACTCTTACCGTATGCCCAAGGTCTGCGACCCCGTAACATACACCTCTCAGAACAGGCCGAGGTGCCTCGGCATGTGGGAACCTTAGTTCAAAAACGGAGAGGGAAAACGTTTCTTACACTTGTGTAAATATATTCTACTGAAAAGCCGCGGGTGTTTTACTCAGTGCAGGAGTTTCTTCATCGTTCCCTCTAATAATAATTTTTTTTTAATAAAAACTGCAATAATGTTTAATGTGTTGCTAATAACAACTACTTATTTCATAACTTGCTTCTTTTTTTTTAGGGTAACAGGTTACATGAGGGTAATTCACATGGTGGTAACTCCCCTTTAATAGCATAGGACGGGATCTGAAAGGGGGGATGTGGAAGGGTAGAGGAAGGTAGCCAAGGGTTAACTAGGGGCCCCCGGGCTATGGTTTAAGGATCCTACCCGGCAATTAGCCTAAAAGTAATGCAGGGAAATCCCTAGAAAAACCTGCATCGGGTAGGTCGGGCATTGGGTACTTGTCCCACGCCCTTCCGATAGCGGGAGAGGAGTTTGCTGTGGGGACGCAGCATTCCCTTCTCCGTGCCCCGACCAGTTTAGGAGGCAGCTGGCCGACTATTCCAATAGGAATAGCAGACAACTCTTACCGTATGCCCCAAGGTCTGCGACCTCTCCATTTCATGTTATAAATACCCTCCCCCAGATCATCACGCTGCGAAAGCCAATCAGCGCTGAGTCAACACCCGAGTAAACACCGAGAACTGTTTATCGAACAATTACACCGGGAAAGACTTCAGTCTTTAATTATTTTTAAGTGTCTCAGGATACCAAATCTCTTATTGATTCTCTCAACGCACCGGGTAGTATTTTTGACTATTTTAGATTTATTCTTCTCTTAAGGAACGGGGGAGGAGGGAAGGGGGGGGGGCGTTGCATAGGTAAGGTCAATCACTTCTCGACTAATATATTAAATGTACAATTAAATACATTTTGGGGGCTTCTATAAATAAATGTCCGGTCAAAACCAGGCTATATTGTATATGTTACATTATTTAACATATGTAGCATATTTACTTATTAAGCGTAGTTTCCTTCATCATTTAGATTAATTATAATTAATTTACGTTATATATTTCACATTGTAACCGAGATTGGATCGTTCAGTTGACGTTCGGCGATGGCTCTGACGTCATTCCTCTGACGTCATCTCCTTCAAGCGAGAGTCCGCCCTGTTCTGTAACCTACAGAGTATTGTGCGAGTGTTTTGGAGCCATTGCAAGAGATCACATCCCGCGGAACACAAGAGATTGTACGAAATCGAGTGCGGTTGATTTCTTTATTTTTTGTGGTCATTCAGAGGATCTCTAAGGAAAGGTAAACAATTTATTACTGAAAAAGCATGGTACGGTGTTTAATCGCCGGAGACGAATTATTTAAAGAATTTGTTTTCTGTGATGTAAATAAATATCGTTGTTTAAAATTTATCAGTTATTTATGTGTAACCGCCAAAGACATATATAAACAACATAGACTGGACAAGTCGCCGCCATATTTGAAGAAAATTGACAATTCAGCCGCCATGTTTTATAACGTCAGGTGGGCGTTCCCCTATCGTCTGCTAGCCTTTACTATGCCGCACAAATGACCTAAAACAACATATTTTTTAAGGTTTAAGTAAATATAACACATTTAGGGCATAGAAAAATTTATTGACCTTTAAATAATATCAGTTTTGTATACAATTGCCTTATGTTGCGTCCTCTTTCATCCATTGCTTTTTCTTTACACATATGACGAATTCTGCAATGAAAGTAATGTTTTAATAAAACCTTTATTAAAATTGAGTAGTGAGTTTCCTCACCAAATTCGACCGAATCTATTAAATGGTCGAATTCACAAAATAATCATTTGTTTACGTCCCAACAACCGGAATACCTCCACAAACAATTGTAATATTAAATTCTTATTTCCTATGTGTGTTTCATTATTCCTCAATACTTTTCCAGCAACGTCTTTAGACGGGTTGATTAACTTGTCTTTAAAGTCCTTTATTTTAATCAATCCCGTTTTTCTTTCAGAGCGAGGAGCAGGGAGAACCTCTAAACAACCTAAACACTTGAGTTTTCTTACCACCATCCTTACAACACTTCCTGAAATATATTCTACCACTTTTTCTGAATATAATGTTAATCTCTCATATTCAGTGATGTAATCATGATCAATATTGTGATCTGCACAAGATTTAAAATTATTTTTTTCAATTGGTACAACCAGTGTCTCCGAAATTCCTCCCGTACTATTGGATGGTTCTGTCTGCGTAATCCAAGATTTCCCACATGCTGCTGCTCTGAACTGTATTTCCCCCACATCTTCGTATGTTCTAAATGGTCCTGCCTCGTTCTCCTACTTAATATAAATTTGAGAACTGGAGAATCGTTCCACACACAATTAATTCTCTGCCAGTTGCCTCAAACTGAGAAGATCTAAAACAATCCCACACTCAGCCATCTTCCTCCCTGACTAAACTCCCGTCGTACAGCTATAAATACATAAAATACTGTACAGATCTTTCTACTGTGCTGCATATTGTCACTCTGTTACCTCTAAACACAGGAGTTTCTGTACCCTTGTTCATAACATTGCACGAATTCAACAGATCAAATGCTTTATCTACCGTTTTTATGAACTTTACCGTGCCATCACAATTTACAAAGTCAGACAAACCCAAGTCTCTACAAAAACTCATGGCGTCTGCTACAGAATTGCTTAGTGTCTGTGCCTCATACTGAATGTGTAGCCTCGTCATTGTAACCGCTCCTAGTTCAGAGCGACACAACAGCACCTCTAAAGCTTTTTTTTGTCAAATGACGAGTGCAGTTGTGTCGCTCTAGGCTCTTCTTAGCACCTGAAGAAAGGAAAAGGATCCCAGAAACGTTGTGCAGTATTTATACTATAACTTATTTTGTCTGCATTTGGCTATCTTTCTTCTTCTTATTATTATTATTATGCTGAAACTTGCTTAAAACACGATACTTCATGTGTTTTAGAACTACGGTTATTACAATTGTAGGCTGAACACACGTTTGGCATGATTTATAATAACAAACAATTTATTTTAACACAAAAACTTCAAAACTTTCACCATCAGTAGCATAACACAAATCGGGTTTTAGGTGAAGTGGACCGACTAAAAAATGGCGGTCAGTGTTGTTTGTTGCTGCCACCCAGAGCGCTGTAACGATGATATAGCCACTCTATTATGCTTATATATCTCTTTGGTAGCCGCTTTTCATTGATTAAAAAGGATTTAGTATCTATGACTGTTTTATCTGTATAACTTCTTTTGGACCGACTAAAAAATGGCGGTCAGTGCTGTTTGTTGCTGCCACCCAGAGCGATGTAACGCTGATATAGCCACTCTATTATGTTTCTATATCTCTTTGGTACCCGCTTTTCATTGATTAAAAAGGATTTAATATCTATGACTGTTTTATCTGTATAACTTCTTTGTACCAGCGTTTATTATACGTCGACTCGTCTTGAAATGTTTTTAACAGTAAATGAGATCTACGGGCTTGTAGCTTTAACATCACGTTAGTTTCGTTTTCTGGGCCAATTTATTAACGTAACAACAGACATGTAACTTCTCACGTTTACCCTCCTTCCCCACAACGCCAAGTTGCCGGGTAAGAAAACCTTCCCGGCACCGCGCTGTTGTTAACAAAAACCAAATTTGTGCAACGTTCGATTTTCTCGGTATTTTCTGGAAGTTTGTAAATTGGCAAGAAGGAGGAGGGGGGAGGGGGTTGAGTTGTGTATGTGTTGGTTGTTATTATATGACGCGTATCCGTTCCGCTCCGCAGTTGTTTATTCAGAGCAAACAGGAAGCCAACACCGAGCAAAATCTCGTTCAGGCTTTATTGCCTAAGTTCCACCCTCTGGTAGTAAACGCACGATGAGTTGTTGCAGACACGCACAAACTTCGCTGCCAAATTATCAAAACAGTAAAAGCACAATCTGTTCACAATGAATCCAAAAAAAATATTTTCAGTTGGCAGCGGGAGACTGAGAGATATGATGACGTTGGCCAGCTGATAAATATTATCTGTGGACTATATTTTACACAATTGGTATATTACAAAGAGTTATATAAACATAATAGAGTGGCTATATCAGCGTTACAGCGCTCTGGGTGGCAGCAACAAACAACACTGACCGCCATTTTTTAGTAGGTCTACTTCACCGAAATTCTTAGTTGTGTTTCCGCTGCTGTTGGTGAAAGTTTTGGTGTTAAAATATATTGTGTTGTTAATATTAATCATGCCCAGCGTGTGTTCAGCCTACAATTGTAATAACCGTAGTTGAAGTATCGTATTTTAGATATCAGCATAATAATAAGAAGAAGAAAGGTAGCAAAATGCAGACAAAATACGTGATAATATAAACAGCACACAACAACGTTTCTTCAGGAGCTAAGAAGAGCCAAGAGCGACACAACTGCACTCGACAGTTGACAAGCTTTGGAGGTGCTGTTGTGTCGCTCTGGACTATTTCGTCTGTATTTGACGACCTTCCTTATTATTTTTCCGACGTATCAGCATTTTTCATTTCTGACTTAACTTATTCTTAGGTCGTATTTATCAAATTTATGTATTCCTCATGATCATCTATAATGAGACTCAGATTTATTTTTATTATTCTCTGTACTGCAAGTAATCTAGTCCCCCCCCTTTTTTTATATACATTTCCTTTGAAAAACAAGGAGCTAACAAAACTATGGGTAATAAATACCATCTTCTCATTCTGAAGACAGATACATGTGTGTTTAGGTTGTTTAGAGGTTCTCCTTGCTCCTCGCTCTCAAAGGTAAACGGGAGGGATTAAAATAAAAGACTTTAAAGACAACTTAATCAACCCGTCTAAAGACGTTGTGACATTGTTTACACTTGCTGAAAAAGTATTGAGGAATAATGAAACACACATATGAAAGAATTTGCTATTAAGATTGTGTGTGGAGGTATTCCGGATATTGGGACGTAATTCGGCAGAATTTGGTGAGGAAACTCACCACTCAATTTTAATAAAGGTTTTATTGAAACATTACTTTCATTGCAGAATTCGTCATATGTGTAAAGAAAAAGCAATGGACGAAAGCGGACGTAATATTAGGCAATTGTATACAAAACTGATATTATTTAAAGGTCAATAAACTTTTCTATGCCCTAAATGTGTTATATTTACTTAAACCTTAAATAATATGTTGTTTTAGGTCATTTGTGCGGCATAGTAAAGGCTAGCAGACGACAGGGGAACGCCCACCAGCCCTTATAAAACATGGCGGCTGAATTGTCAATTTGATTCAAATATGGCGGCGACTTGTCCAATTCCATGTTGTTTATATATGTCTTTGGTATATTATCTTTTTATGTAAAAGAATTTATTTATTTACTCTAGTGCTGAGAATATCTTTGTTATTGGATTGTTAAAAAGAGACGTTATTGGTGAAAAACAGTGTTTGTAAAGAGACAGAATTTATAAAGTTATTTTAAAGGACCGCTGCATGTTTAAACAAATTATTCACCTTAGAATTTTGCCCTCGCACAAACACATTATTTGAAGTGGATATAGTTCAACAAAGAATGAAAGTAGAGTGCATTGGTAACACTGTCGCATTCTAGTAGAGGGAAAATAAAATGAACGACCCTGTGAAGGTTTTTTTCCCCCTTAAAGATTTCTTCGTCTGCTCTTATACTCCAGTTGTGAGAACTATGGTCCTTATTTTTCCTCTGCAATAAAAAAAGAACATTTATTTTTACCAAAATGTTGGAAACAACTCCCTTAATTAATATTAGAACATAATTCCAAGCATCTAACTACTCAATTTCAGAAAACCATGAATGTTACAAGTAGAAACTAACTGAATCCTGATTTCGAATCCCAATCCAATTGGTACGCCTCATGCGATCCTTCCTGAAGCTAATCAAACTAGTGTCAATGAAAATGCAAGAATCTCAAGCCAAGGTTTTCGTAGGAAGTAAAAACTAGTACGAACTTTAAGGTAACACTGGAGTGAGTTAAGGAGATTCACCGTTTACGTTGTTATTCAACCTGGTACTCAACGAAATAATAGAAAAACTATAATTGGGAGCAACAATAATTAAAATGTCAAAGCAAGCTTAAGCATATGTTGATGACATTGTGTTTGGCGGCACGGAACTCGGAGAATCTCTCACAGAAATGCTTAAGAACTTAGGCGTAGTAGAAGAATGGGGAAACTAAGTATATGAAATTTGTCAGAGTTTCATCGAAGAGTAGTAGGAAATACAGAAATGGGATAGTATAAATTTGAGAATATAAAAATGCTCGTTACATTGAAACTCTGAAAATGTAGTATCGTAAGGCATTCACAAGCACATCATATCTGGAAAAAGAGCTTATTATGTTAATACTGCGCTCTTGAAATCAAAACTTCTACCCAGGCATCGGGTCAGATGTGACTTGGACAAAGTTTGTTGCTGATGACAATGCTTTAAAGAATTTTTGAACGGAAAGTGTAAAAGACTGTGTATGGTCCTGTGAGAGATGGTGAAGGTTGGATAATAAGAAAAAGTAAGGAAGTACAAGAAATACTCAAAAGCAAATATATTGTGAAAGTTATTATGTCATGATGTTTGGCTTGGCGAAGTCATGTGGAGAGGATGGGTGAAGAAAGAATGCCAATGAAGCTGTTGCATGGAACTATGAAAGGAAAGAGGAGATGCGAACATCAAAAAATTTTATTTCCAGACCTGGGAGAAGACCTGCGGATTGGGACAAATAAAAGAGATGGTGAAAGAAAACACAGAGTAGCGATGGATGAGAATAGTGAGAGGGAGAGAGAGAGAGAGAGACCAAAACCTACTCCAGGCTGTAGCACCCAGGAAGAAGAATACAATCCTGCTTTGAATCAGTCAATGCTAAACACCCCAAATGAGCTATAGTGCTGGTTCGAGAAGGACCACACAGCTGCCCTTCATATATGTGCTACACGTTTATGGAAGACCAATCACACTCAGCACCATTCTCCAACTTTTCTACAGCTAGCAAAGATATGTTGCTTCTCCATTCAATTCTAAATATTTTTTGGTTACTGTTTCAAACTGTTCATTCAGAAGCGTCTCTTTAATTTTTAAACACTTTTCCCTCTCCAAGTTTTGACTGAATTTCTTTGTACCACCACATTTTTCAATTTCAGTTGTTTATGTTTACTATTTAATATACATGATAAGAATTACATAAAATAAAACTTTGAAAAATCTTATATTTTTGATTTGTATCATCAAAAAAATACAATTCAGAAAATCTGAAAAATTATCAACTATAATAATTTATGCATATTTCGCATTCACAATGAGCAGCCTACAATGTCAGACTTTCACTAAATTTAATACTGAACCATTCATTCATCATAACTATGTCGTTTAATCTGGAATTGTCATCATTTGACTCAAATGATCTCGCAACCCAAAATTTTTTTCAAAATTAAGGTTAATAAAATAATTGTGTCAAAATTGTGTAATTGCTCAAAAATAAGTTTCAAATATTTGTGGGGAAATGTGATTATGAACATATTTGGCCAAATAACAGACCTCCCAAGAATATAAAATTATCAAATATGATATTAGAGAGCGACGGCTTTCCCGATGAATCTGTTCTAGATAAAATTCTCGGGTCTCAACCCAGGCCAATTGTCATCAGGTTAACATGATGATGATGGCAGAACTTGCCGTTGAAATGTTATTCAACAAACAATTGACCCTAGAATTTTATCTAGATATGATGTTTCCTCCACATGATTTGTGGACCTTCTCAAGTATCTAAAACTGTGAAACTTCTGATGTCTTTAAAAATATTCAAAAGTAATAGCTAACACCATGGCTTATAAAATCCATTATTCAAATTCGTTGGCCAGAAGATAAAATATTTTGAAAAGTGGGTATATTAAGTGCTGTATTAAAATATTTGTGTGACTTTAATGAAATAACACACACATTGTCCAAAGAGCCAACAGTGTGGCATGTTTATTTGGCATATTTCATTTTATTTAAATATTTTCTTTGGATTAACACAAAAGGCCTGCACATAACAAGCCATTGCACAATCATGAATATAATACAAAGAGAAAAAACTATTTACATCTAACTGAGGACACACAATTTTCTTAGCCATGTAATTTACAACAGTTTGACATGATTAAAAAATTAATTGAAATGTGCTGTTTTATGTATATAGAATTAGTCAATTGTTTTTATGAAAAGCTGATATGTAAAGTTTTAGAAAAATCACCAGCACTGTAATAGTTCATTTATAATCTCTTAGAGATCAGAGTCAAGCTTTTACATGACACTTTATTCTAACTCAGAATTACAGTCTCTAATAAAGAATCCTCTTCTTTCAATTAACATTACACCATTTCCAATGTCTTTTAAAAATGTATATTAAGCTTAAGAAATAAACATAAATGTACATTATTTAACTTATAAAGCACAATGAGTTTTTAAAATTTATATACACTAAGTTTTAAAGTTTACATTTGAGAAAACATAACTAATAGTCTTTATTTGATTTGAGGGAAGATTTATATATTAAAATATAACAATGTTAAACTATGATTTTGATACTGACTAGAAGATCGAGTTATAATTCATAAATAGACTACTAAGATTCAGTAGATCACACATAAATGAAGTTTGGCTTTGATTGAGTTAGCATGGTTTTTTTTATGTACTACTCTAAACAAAATAGCATTATTCATTTACAAATTTTACACTTGCAGTAATTTCGTCCTGGTGTTAATGTAATATAATAATAATATAATATAAGAATATTAGAAAGCAATAAAAGAACTGTGTAGATTTCAACATTACTGTTTTGTTAAAATCAGATATTTAATTCTGTAAAATAAAAAGTTTTCATACAGATGTTTTCCTAAAATATGGCATTTTCCGAAAGAGAACTATGTTGCTTCTTTGTTCAATTCTAAGTATTATTTGGTTATTGTTTCAAACTGTTAATTCGCTATTAAACATTTTAGGGGCCTATTCCTGACAATATATATTTCAGGGACCAATTTGTATTAGAGATGTATTTGACATACTTTTGTGGCATTAAAGAGTTCCATCATATTTTTCAATATAAGAGAATGATGAAAATGTAACAATGACCTCATATAATTATTTCCTTAAAATTAAGATACAACTTTCGAGAATATGGTTCATTTTGTGATTGAGAAGACAAACTGTTACTTCACTAAAAATTATAGAGTAAATTATAAAGAAGCTATTGCAAATTTATACTATTCCACTGTGAAAGCAATAGATAGAATAATTATTTAATGTAACTAACTGTTTACAATATTTACATAAAAAAAGCAGGAGAAACATGTTTTGCATTAATAAAGATCATGAGAAAAAAAAAACAGTTGTTGGAGAGTTTTTGCATTACTGAGTACAGTGCTATAAACATGAAGTCACTTCTACAAAAGATTAATACAAGCACACACAAAATTACTTGCAGAACAAAATAATTTGTTATAAAGAAATAACAATCTATTTATGAAGATTCATTAACACAAATATTAAAATAAGAAATTAAATACATGACTATATTTCCAAATGAAATATGTCTGACTAGTGAATGTTAACGTTATCATATATTGAAATGGTGTTTATTAAAAGCAAACTAGTTTTAATGATTGTTTATATGGTAAACATTATCTTTCAACAGTTGTCATCATTAGATAATCATTTGTTACAATGATACATCAAGACACCCACAAAATTGACATAAATTCCATATCAGTTGTGTGTTGCTAACCACCCAAATGGGACCCACATCAGCAACTATTAATGCATTTCTGGTGAGACGAATCAAGCCATTATTCTCCCTACAGAAGGCACCCATTTATGCAGACTATTGAAGAAGCATATTGGAATGGAAAATCTGAAAGTGATCCATAAAGGACACAACCATGAAGTGAATTACCATTTAGTGTATTCTGCCATCAATGTATCATTAGAAGAAATGTTTGGTTAAATATGACTGTATTGAAATGTTTACCAGTATCTGCCTGTGGAATATTAACTTTATTTTATCAAGTTATTTTTTCATGGAATATAGTATGCTATTGCTATTCCTCTTTTGGAGCCATAACATTTAAATAATATAAAACATTAGGAACTAAAAGAATACATGTTTAGCAAATTTATAAATATAACTGTAATATTTGCTATTATCACAGATGTCACAAATCACCTGGACTTTCAGAAATATATATATATGTGTGTGTAAATCACAAATCATATTGCTTAGGTTCAAAATATTATATGCATAATTATATATATATTTACTGGCCATAAATATAACAGATCTGAATTACTCTATTCGATTCCAATTAAATTACAATATATGGCACATCATATAGTTAATATAGATATATTACATAAATGTATAAATGCAAATCATTTCCTCTTTTAATAGAAAATTATAAAATAAATCTTTATACATACACAAAACTAAAATATGTTATTACTACATACAACATTACATCAAATATGACAGTAAGGTATAAACAAAGATCAAATTATTTATAAAGAAATATAAACAGTTTGGATATGTTTAACTAATATTGTTGAATCTCATATCAAATGAGCTATACTTATGATCTTAATTGCAAGGTATCACATGGAATTGAGATATTATTTTCATACTTCATATGTAAACATGATTGAGTAAAATGTGATTTTATGTAAAATAGAGACAATGAGTGCCTAAGATACCATTATAGAAGAATACAAAACATATACAGAAATTAAATAGATTTTTGTAATCTGTGGTGAATTGTATTATATTTTTGTTCTTGTTCTGAAAATAAAAGACAAATATTGAATCATTTGAAACAATAGCACTGAAATTACAAACTTTTGTATATAGTATATATTGGTAGTCTGATAAATGAATACATGTTCACATCTTTGCCAAGTATTAATTAAAAATCAGAAATGTAAAAGAACCTGATTATTAAAAATGGTTTGTAATAGATTTTCAACAAATTGGCAAGTAGCTGTATTTAGTCATCATAATGTATCGTAATAAATAGGGCATTTTCACAGTTACATGTGTTCAGTGTATACAAGTTTTATTGCATACTTAACCACTTACCTCCCAAAATAGAAGCAAACAAACTGTAATGTATTAAAGATGGCTCTTAAAATGTTGATATGAGGAATGTGTAAAAGTTGCAGAATAATTTAATATAAACTACTTTTCACCAGTGCCTGTGCACTATATTGTACACAACAAATTTAATTCATTTCACACTTTTTGGTGATTTTGAATCTGAGTATACATCCATTTGTTTTTCAGTTACTGGTTGCACAGATGAACTAGGCTGCTCTACAAAGTGGTTGATTCCATATGGGCGTAAATGATAAATCAGATATTCCAGCACATACATATGATTTGGTGGCACATAGTGAAATGAAACAGCGCTGTCTGAGCAACACTCAAGACCCTGAAAGTGAAGAGCCTTTATAGTAATTTCAAAGATACCATGCAATTTAAAATAAAATAAATTGAAAATCTTAACAAAAATTAATTAAAATTGAATAAAATTTCAAAAGTGTCTTGATCAGATTTTTGTTAATAGTTTTCAGAATCCATCAAACACTCCTAATTGCAGTCTTAGTAATAAAAATTTATTCAATACTAAAAGTACAACAAAATATATATAATTAATAATTGGATCTTAACAGATTCCTTAAATGAGACTTGTCTAACCTTGATGTCTATAAACATAAGTTTGTTCTCATTTCTGTGATTAAATAAAAATATATCTACAAAAATTTGTCTAATATAATATACTGAACTTTGTGTTCTACAGTGCATAATGTATTGATTTTGAAGATAGTCTACCTTTACTCCCCTTCTTTCTGAAGAATGTTATACTCATAGTTTCATTATTATTACACAGACACATTATATATAGTTTTAACTACAGACAAATTCTCCTAACTTTCTAAAAAAATATATAGGTTTGTTGTATATAATCACACTGACAATTCACTGCAAAATAAGTTATATTAAAAGCAACAAATTCTTATATATCACACTGATTTGGAGTAACACAAGCCCTGAATATTTCACAAAAAAATGAGTGCACTTACAATCGACTAAATGTGTTTCCTGCACAACAATGTAATTTGCAGGCTGCATGTACCTCTAGTTGCTTACTACTCGACTACTGTTCACTTTACTCTCTCATTACTTCAATTTACAAGTTTATCATCTTCCCTCAATGTATTTTCCATTTGAAAGCAATGAAAAACTCGCATCTTAAATCCAAAACATAAATTGCAACACATCAAATCTCCTTGAGGTCTTTGTCAAGTTTTCTATATTACATTTCACCATTAGAAGAATATTTATCAAAACAAATGCAAATACCTGTTCAACATAAACATCAGGTCATTTGATAAAAAATTATTTATTGTACAAAGCAGGAATACTGACTCTTGTACCTCCACACTTAATATTTGAGTTTCAAATGAATGGTGAGTCATACAATTATAAGACTAGAAATCACTCAGTTCTAAGATCAGACAAGCATTGCCTAACTCTCTATCACAGAGGGATTCACCATTAATGGATATTTTTATATAATTCCTCCAGAGCTAAAGACAATAATATCTACAAGAGTTTTGGGAATCAGTGTAAGAATATTTTACTGAGAGGTGTGTTTTACTCAGTACAGGAGTTTATTTTCCCCTAATAATTAATTTTTGTAAATACTGCAAAAGTGTTGAATGTGTTGTTATTGAAACTACTTATTTCATGACTTGCTTACTATCTGTTTGCTATTTTCTGTTATTTTATTTATTTATTTATTTCATGTACGGCCTGGCATTTCTACAAAAGGGCATATTCCTCATCATTCAGTTTCATCAAGAGAGTTGTCCATGATTTGTGTTTGTGCTTCTTCCTAGCTAGTGCAGGTTTTTTTTATTATTGTTGAGTGATGTGTAATTGGATAAAGTTTTCTCGGGATTCCAACTGGGTAGCGTCATTTAATTTCCACAACGTTTCGATGGCTTGCACAGCCATCAAATTAAACGACGCTACCCAGTAGGAATCCCAAGAAAAATTTATCCAGCAGTTACACCAGGAAAACCAACGTTCCTTATTGACGTGTAATTCCTTATTTTATAATAGTTAAATCTCTAAATAATTATTTTACGCCTAGTGTGTATTTAATGTGTTTGCATACTGAAGATATTAGTAATGTTGAATAATTTTTATTATTATAGTCCTTTTTGTTATGTGGGACAGAGAAATTTGTTACCAATAGTTAGTTACATGCATGTTATTAATTGTAGCTTCTAGTAATTATATTGTAATATAATGATGTATCCTATTTCCTCATTAGAGGTCTACTGGAATAAATAAAACAAATTAAATCACATCAAATAACACTTCAAAGAACCCAATTAGATTTTTCAGCAAAGCTTGAACAATTCTCACATTACTGCCTACAGATCTAAATATAAACAAGAATTTTAAGTAATAATTGCAATTTGTACATTTAATATGTGAATAGGAAAATCATTGAGAGAAAAGTTAATTTTCATTATTAATAATAAAAATTTTGAAGTTTTGATAAAGCTTTAAAAAACAGAAAATGTCTACAGCTCTTATGAAAATAAAAATATTTTAACACACTGAAGAAAAGTACTACCTCTTTAGACTCATAGTAAATGTATCTCCAGTACCAAAAATCTTTATTTGTGTGTCCAGGAATTAAATGATGTTCAGGAATAAATGGAAAAAATCGTCCGCGACCAAGTGTATCTCTTGAATCACCAGCCTTCACTCCAATACGTTCCAAGCATTTTCCTGAAGAACAGTTAAGAAGTTATAAATATGTAAACAAGGTGTTCCTTAGCTAAGCAATGTATTACAGATTAAATAGCAATCATTTTCTGATTGGGCTTAAATCGTTAAGTCTTGAATCAAAATGGTAAGGATAGAACATTATGGAGGAAACTGACTAAGAGAAGGGGTATACCAATATGCCACATTTTGAGGTCAATGGGCTCATTAAATTATAATTAGAGAGAAGTGTTTATTTCAGAATTAATTAATTAAAGTTGCATGGGACATCGTCCAAAATTTTCAATCCAACATAATCCACTCCCTTTTGTGCAACTGATTAAGACTTAAAATTTATATATAAATTGATTTTTGTTTCTTGTACTCGATGAATCTGTTTTCAAGTTGTAAGAAATTCATTCTAACTGTAGCCAACAAATTACATTCATAAATATAGAAAGTGGCATTTGTACATTATATAATATCTCATTTTTTATAAGTTCTCAACATAATGCATCTGGTTTAACCTTAATCATAATTCTGATGAATATATAATTGACATTAAAGTAATTCCATTATACATTAATAAGTGAAAACATGCCTTATGTAATAATTTTGTCATTTTTATATCAACATCATTTGATATGATTTTGGATGCATAGACAGCTGCTGCTATAAATTTATTTATCAGATAATTTATGATATTTGCTATTCAACCAATTGTCTACTATAATTCCCAGAAATTTTGTACTTTGAGAGAGCTTCTTTAAGTACAGGCAGCAGAGTGAATTAGTATTATGAAATCAAACTGCAAGTGTTTAGTCATAATTCATTTACATAAAATAAAACAGCTTGTACAAGGTAACAACTGTTGTTTTTTATTAATGATATTGTCATCTGCTGAAAGAACAGATTTACAAATTTAATCCTTAGCCTAGCAGATTATTTATATAATTTAAGAATAACTATTAGTCTAATGAACCTTGTTGTACCACAACATTTATATATCCCCAACTGGAACTACATTTGGTGATGCATTCATATTAATTTAATATTCTTATTAATTTTCTGAACAACATCATTTCTCTTCTATAAATGCCTGATCAATGAAGAGTATAACAACTGTATTTTTATGGTTTTTACAGAATCATAAAAATGACTTTAAATATACTGTAGCTCTTTAACCCAATACAAGTCTTGTTTACTTGAAAATAGATTTATAATATACTTTTAAATAATTCTCACAATTATCCTCTTTTCCAGAACACATTATTGGACAAATCACTCATTAACCTATAGATTAAAAAATATATAATTCATTCATTCATTATGCATCATTCTGTAATCCAGTAGTGCTCTCCTGAAAAGTTCCCACTAGCACCCAGCATACTGAGATAGAATACACAAATCTACCACCTGTTACAGATGATGCAGTCCACTTTTATATTGAGAATTGTTAAATCATGTTGCTGAGTGCAAGATTTAATCTCATAATCAAAAGGGGTTCAGGGACGCACACTCCACTGTTTTCCAGCCAATGATATAAAAAATTAGGTGGAGAATGACATGAGGAATATAACTGTGGCGATACCAGATCATAAAGGAGTGTTTGAGACCGGAACAGATAAATGAATATGGTCAAACAAATTGCATTATTATTTGTTTAAATTAGTTAAGTTAGTTTGAAAATTATTTTGTGAACAGGACACAGGATGGCTGAGCTCAAGGCTCAGGGCAACAATAAAATGCCACCACCCAGTGAACTGAATATCTTGATAATTAATCTTTTGGCTAATGATTCATGTATGTATTTTCTGGCAGTGATATAAATGCTGAAATGGATGTTGCAAATATAGTATGAATTTGTTGAAAATGGAATGGTGTTGAATGTGTTCAGGAAGAAGAAGTTATTTTTTACAAATGTAGAGTTAAATAAAAAAAGTTGTGACGGATGACAGAAAAATTGACAGTTTAAAATAAATGAGAGTATTTATAAGTAAGGGTAAAAATTTGAAGGATTATGTGAACTATTTATTAAAGAAGTTGGGAAAAATAACTTGAATAGTTTTAAGAAAAAAAATATTGTACATGTACTGATTACCTTAATTACTGTACTAGAAATATGGAGTAATGATTGAAGTATGATAAATTTGTGTGAAATACAAATATGTAATTAAATATATGCATAAAGATAGTCAAACTGAAGTGAATTTGAATGAACATTGAAGCACTCACCCATCTCAACATCTTCAGCTCCACCATGGTCAGGCCGACATTTAGTTTTGTTAGGGATGCCTTCTTCTACAAGCTTCCTAACAGCTTCCCGACTAAGCACATACCCAGCTCCACCACTCATATAACCTTGTTTTACATAAGGTTTGAAGCGACAACCAAAATACCAAGGGTCTGTTGGCTTGTAATTTGAAAGCATGTATCTTAGATTTTCCACAATAACATATCTGTCATGAGATAAAAATGTGAAAAATAATATTTTTAAATGTAAAATATACAAATATTATAAGCACAATAAGCAGAGTCTTTAAATATGTAAAACATGTTCAATAAGTAGTTGCCAAAAACATTGTATGGTAATTGTAAAATTTGTAATTTTCCTTAAATATTGCATATCATTTGTAAGAGTCAATTCTGAATAACCATATTTAAAAATAAATAAGTAATTTAATTATTCCCTGGGGATAGATGAGAAATTTCATAGTTGAATATGGAAAGTACTGAAATGATTGGTGTGGTATCAGAATATCAATTGTCATGGTAAATAAATATATTGTTTAGAAATGATCAGAAAAGAATATATGACACATTTGACCCAACAGACTTAAAAAATTAACATAGAATTGTACTTACGTATCATCATCAGCTTTCAAAAACCAATCTGCATCAGATAAGTGATGCTTGTACACATAGAGGAATGCTTCCTTTGTTTTTGCCCATAAATAATCTCTGCCCTCAGTGACTGGCAATTTAACACTGGGCAAGCTTGTATCTGAAAGAACAGTTGAGTGTATTACTATGATTCTCTAATTAGTAAGGAAAGTTATTTATGTTTAAAGCTCTCCCGGAAACATGCCACATTTTTCATACATACAATATACATCCAATGTATGAAAATCTATGTTTCTAATGCATAATAAAACTTTTCATTGTCTAAAATTTGATTAAATACAGTCACCTAGTATTGTCCCTAGAAATGTATCTCAAAACTTTTTCTGTTAATACATTTTGCACAATAAATTTAATAATGGATTTTAATTTTTACTTTTATTTGTTTTACATTTAACACAAATTTTATTTTATTTTCATTGACAATAAAAGTAAAATGGATCCAAGAGGAGGAAAAACTGTAGAAAATTTCCTGGATAGCGAAGGTATTCAGACATGTTGACAAGAATATAACTTCTAATTTTATGTATAACTTTGATACAATTGCATTTCTGGTAACACTGTATATCTTTTTTAACACACCTTAACTATTGTTCCTTTTTATGAACTCGAGAGTCATTAGTTGAAACAAACTGTGGGAGCCAAGATAATTCTTTGCTCCTTCGTAGATCTGCATGCACATTTTCTGTGGCGATTGTAGAGTATGATACATAATTACTGTGGTAAGGTACTCAGTGCATTGTTGTAATGGATCTACCAATAATGTTTGTAACAATCACGCCAACACTCCATGAAATTCTATTATTTGAATGATAATATTTTTAGTTTTACCTAATTATTGTAACAGTTATTTCTTAATTAAATTTATTTATCGAATAAATAAAAAAATTCCGTTTTGAGACAATTTTAAATGATTAATTTTTCAATTTTCTGATTACATAAATATTAAGCACAAAACATACCATTGACACTGCTCATGAAAAGAATTGTGTTACAGCGCCTTCCCCAAGTAGCTTTAACATGTCGTGCTTTGTGTTCATGAGTTTTTGGAGAAGTCATAATCCAGCAGAGAACTTTAACCTTTTCTGCCATTTGACGAGCGACTGTATCTTCACCTGAACAAATTACAGATTATAAATTTTTTACATAATAATAGCAAACAAACATCAAGATTAAAATTCGTTAGATTATTGAAAATGAAATTTCAAATCTTATACCCATATTAAAAGGCTTAAAACACATTTGTGACAATTTGGATAAATTACAGTACCTTCCTCGTGATTATTATTACTGTCCTGCTAAATGTTGAGGAGAAAATTTCTACAAAATATAATTAACACTTTTTCTTTATAATAATATTAACCTACTAAAGAATTAATTTTAGAAGCATAACTAAATACCCACAAATTGTAATGTTAATCAAATGGAACATGTTTTGAAGTTTAATATCAATATTGTAGGTTCATGTATGTTTCTTCATAAATTGATACTACTATCATAAACATTAATATTGAGCTATCAACATAATTACTAAAAATAATCACAAATAATTAAATTATAAATAAAGAAACCTTTATGAAATTCTTCATCATTGCTGTGAGTGCCAAAAGAGTCAAGTTCTGGCCCTGGAACATTATCTAAGTCACCGTGGTGGTGAGGGTCTCTAGTGAAAACTTCCCTGTAAATTTTTAACTTATTAATAAGACTAATACTGAAAATTACAAGCTTGTATGAAATATATATATAAAGTGAATTATTTATATATATACACCAGTTTTGACAAGAATTATCATAATTTAAATAATACAAACAAAAAAGCTATAATTTTAATAAGTAAGGGTTAAAAGTATCACATATAGACCATTACACACATCACATATTTTTCTTTAATTCATTTTAGATTAACGATAAACTACAAAAATAAACAATAATTAATATGTAGTCAAATTGTCAATTTGAGTTATTATACAAAATAAATAATTCTTGGCAGCCAAAGACAAAATAAAGAAATGTTCTGCTGAATAAATATTGCAAAAAAAAATAAGGAGTCTCCATATGCAACACTAGTTAGATTAAAGATCAAATACTATAATAAAAGGAATAGAGGGCAAATCATGAATAGAAAGTAATTGTAAAAATATAAGTTTCATTTTGCTATATATACATATGTCATAAATTAACATATTTCATGAGCTAATCATGTTGTCCTTTAGCAGGAGGTTTTGACATAGACTGAAAGTATGTGTAAGATGGAAGTTTTAGTGGTTTTTTTTAAAGTGTTTAGGTTTTTGTTAAGATTCTAAATTGATTCTCAGACTAATAAATAAGTTTTTTTAAAAACAAATTATAATCTTCCAAACTTAAATGTTTTCCTAATTTTCTCATTGAACTTTCTACCTTTCCATCCTTTTAGTCTCCTTAACCTTCATAATTTAAACATGAAACAGCATTGCCCAAAAGCTTGCTTAAAACTATTTTAATATGTTCCAAATGAAATCATACTGTTTATATTGTTACTTACCCAACTGACAGAGAGCTGAAATCTCCTACAGAAAATCTACTAGTAATCAGAAGCAGGTATGCAAAACTAAAGCCAAATACAATTCCAATAAATAAAGTGAGTAAAAAGGAACGTCCAGCTGCATGTCGAAAAATGCCTGAAATAAAAGTAATAGAACATATATAAATTCAAAGTAAAATTGATATAACATGATAGTTAATTTGATTATCTGCTATATAATTATTATTAAATTTTTATTTTTCTATATATAAAACAATTGACAGTGGCAATTTCATCAACAGAAATGTTTGTAAATAAGATAAAATAAAACACCATAATTCAAATCAAGCTTGTGGAATGAATGATGTACAAATTCTTTCGTAGATCAAACTCCCCTAAACATGTATATTAAAATTCATAATGAAAACATTTAAATGTGTTAGTTTCACAGGATATATAAAAATATATAAGGTATTGAAAATATCATAGACAGAGAGATTCTCAGACATTTTAAATAATTCGATAAGTTATCAGTACAACATATTAGCTATTTTTATGTATATATCTCGTGCATAAAATAACAATAATTAACAAGATTTATATCACTTTGGTTCAGAATAAACTCAATGGAATACATGTCAATTCTAATAAGACTTACAATACACGAAGCAGAAATAAATATTTAACCTGAAATGCCTCCAAATGGTTATAGAAAGAAAGAAGAATTGCAAGGCAATAAAAATAATTGAATCTCAGCATTTTAATTCCCAAAATATTCCATCTGTTTACTCATCACTCATTTTAATTTTAGCCCTGATATGAGGCTTTCAACTTCCTCATTTAAAGAACATCACATTTGACTATTTGAGCTTCATCACAACAACGAACACATTCCAGAAATTTTCAGTTTTTCTTTTTTGTTCCGAGAGATTTGTCTGTATCCTACCAGTATCGGATCATTACCTTGTATAGAGCATTTAAACAAATAAGTATAGTTATTGAGTTCTATTACTTGCCTTAACATGTATATAGATACATTCAGAAAAGAATTGTATTCAAATTCGGGAATAATATAGTGGCACAGTATAAGAATATGATTCTTATTGATTTTTCTTGGTAATTTTATTGATAAAGCATTTTCAAATACTGAAAACTGAAGTTTTCTGTCTAACTTAGAAAGTAATTGCAAATTGCAGCCAATTTCTATTTCTTGCCTTATTTTCAAAAGCTTTAAGCTTCAAAATTTTTTAAATATAATTCGATTTTTCTTTTAAACGATTTATTTTAATAACTAATTCATTCTAAGATGGAGTAAAACACTTTTTTTATATATAGTTTTCAAGAAACAGAAACTTTATTTAAATTTTGTATTGTCAAGAGTTATTTTTGTAGAAAGGTGGCAGTTTCTGTGTATTTTGTTGCTTAACACCGTGGCTTCTTAATTGTGAGTTTGCTTAATACGATTTGGAGTGCGGTTACCATCGATCTGTTCGCCATTCTGAAGAACCATGGTGACCGGAAAAGTTTCAGTTAACACTCAGTGTGACAGCATACATGTGCTAACACTTGGTAAACAGAAAAGGTAAACATAACCTGCTATGTACCAGATTTTACAGACGTAGCGAAATGCAGACACACACACACACATACAAGCACATGATGCTTGCTGACAACGAAAAGAAATGAGAGTCAAAGGAAAAGTTGCATTTTCTCTGCTGAGTTCTCAAAAAAAAAATAATCTTCAATTAAAGCGGGAACGAAGTCATTAAAATAAATATTAATCCAGCAGTCGACGGCTAACTTTGAAGTAGCGGCAGCCAAGGGAGGAGCAGAAACTCCCTCCTCAAGAGACTGATATCGGAAACCTTACAACAGATTCCAAAAGTTTGAAGACGTTGCAAGTCGAATACTAAATAAATTAGATATATCAGAAGAAAGGTAATAACAGGAAAGAGACAAAATTGAAGTTTATAAAATTGGATGAAAAGACAGGATAGAAGAAAATGGAGGACCGACGTTTCGAAATGGAAAGAAACTCTTCGGTGAGGAGACAACTTAGCTCCATAGACGCTATATTATTATATCAGCCTATTTGGCACGTTCCCTGTTCGAAACATGTATTGTGCTAATCATCTATACTTATTTCTGGCATCAACGTGATTTAGTCCCTAAAAATTGGTAAAGCAACAGTAGAATGTGGTAACGTTCTCCCTAAAAAAAACACGGTCACAAGAATAAAATATAGCATATTACTAGGATCGTTAAATTATAAAACGTCAAATGAGTAGAGGCGTAAACAACAAACACAAATAAAATGATACATACCTGAGGAAAATCTACCAAATGTATTCATTTCTAAAGGACCACGTTTACCTTCTCATCTGAAGCTTTCACCAGATACATCGCAACGAAAAATAATACTGAAGCAATAAGAAATACTAAAAACGACATTCGTAGAGACAAACTTAAAATAGAGAAATCGAAACTATGTCAAAACTGGCCAAACCTACTGAATTTATTTCTGAGTGCTGCATAAACAGTTGATTAACTAAAATTAATTTCGGACTCGAACATGACAATGTTATAAGGAAAAGTACAAACAATGAATTTATTGTTTCACATATCCTCATTAAATAAGAAGATAATAAAATCCTTCAAGAAAATTGTTTCCTCAAATAAATAGTGAAAGTAATGAATAATGCTATCCCACCTGTGCCGGCGAACTTGAAGCAATGGGGAAAAAAAAAAGGAATGCGCTTATGACGTCATCATTTGACACAAAGATCCTCTTAATAAGTTTTTTTCCACTACCAATGTTGTTTATAAAATTAATTGTTCGAACTGTAACTTTTGTTATATCAGCAAAATAAAAAGATGTAAATGTAAAATACAATATTAAAGAACATAAATCTATCAAAGATTGAAGTCTTTCCCGGTGTAATTGTTCGATAAAAATGTTCACGGGTTTTCACACGGGTGTGGCACATTTAAACGCGCGACGTTTCGACGACTAAAATCTCTGTCGTCATCGTCTAGGCGAAACGTCGCCGAGAACTGTTTATCGAACATAAATCTAATTTCAAACTGCCAACATGAAAAAACACAGTATCCTATCACCAAACACATTGCATCAAATTTAATCGTTGCTTCAATACTGAAAGCGCATATATTTTAGACAGAGAACCCCCATTACACATTATTGTAAACGATTAATTTCTGAAATGTTTGTATATTAAACAATCAACCTAAAAACTGTTACTATGATGCAAGACACAGAAAACTTACTAAGTTGCATGATGTTTCATTCCAAGTTCTTTGGACCTTATATATGTATCTTTGATTTTCGTCCCTTGTTCAGTTTGCAGTCTTTACAATTTTTATTTTTTCGTAGTTGAAAAAATACTCCATTCCGCGTCGCAAGGGCAGGAGCTACTATTAAATTTAAATTTTCTTCATTTTTGTTTCTCTATTTTGTAGTTGTAGTAGTAGGTCGTTTTTAAGAATATTATTTTTAAGAGACGTTAATTTATGTGTTATATATTAGGTAAAGCATTGATCTTCTCCCGCTATCGGAAGGGCGTGGGACAAGTACCCAATGCCCGACCTACCCGATGCAGGTTTTTCTAAGGTTTTCCCTGCATTCCTTTAGGCGAATGCCGGGTAGGATCCTTAAAATATAGCCCGGGGGCCCTAGTTAACCCTTGGCTATCTTCCTCGACCCTTCCGCATCCCCCCTTTCAAATCCCTTCCTATGCTATTTAAAGGGGAGTTGCCACCATGTGGATTACCCTCATGTAGCCTGTTACCTAAATAAAAATAAAATAAAAATTTAAAAAATTAAAAAAATTCCTATGCTATTCAGCCCAAGTATACCTGCGAGGACTATTCTCTCGCAGACAGTACCTGCGAGGGATATTCTCTGGCAGGCAAAACCTTGTAGGAGAGATACGAAGGGGCTACCTTTGGGGATGCCTTTTCCTCTCCGTTTTTGAACTAAGGTTCCCACAAGCCGAGGCACCTCGGCATGTTCTGAGAGGTGTATGTTCCGGGGTCACAGACCTTGGGCATACGGTAAGAGTTGTTCGCTCTTCCCATTGGAACAGTCGGCCAACTGCCGCCTAAACTGGTCGAGTCACGGAGAAGCAAATGCTGCGTCCCCACAGAAAACTCGTCTCCCGCTATCGGAAGGGCGTGGGACAAGTACCCAATGCCCGACCTACCCGATACAGGTTTTTCTAGGGTTTTCCCTCCATTACTTTAGGCGAATGCCGGGTAGGATCCTTAAACTATAGCCCGGGGGCCCTAGTAACCCTTGGCTACCTTCCTCCACCCTTCCGCATCCCCCCTTTTCAAATCCCTTCCTATGCTATTAAAGTGGAGTTGCCACCATGTGGATTACCCTCATGTAGCCTGTTTCCCGAAAAAAAATGTTATATATTATAAATAACCGTATTATAAAATCACTCAAAATACGGATGCGAAAAAGGAAGGCATAGTCAAAATATGCAGCCACAGGATTTTTGCTACATTTAAGTGTGTGTGTGTGTGTGTCTAATCTCTAATTTGTGATTTCGGCATCGCAGCGGCAGCATTGAAACGGGTTAACTAACGAGCCTTATTTTTAAAACTTGAAATCAATAACAACAACATAATTGCGAGTTGATTGCAGACTAATTAATCGTCAAATAGACCGCTGACACGTAATAGAAAAGGAGAGAAATAATTACAGCTTTAAAGCGTGTCGATACGAGTCAACAACAAACGCAGAGGTGCTTTGTTAATACCGAGTTTAAGCAGCATGGAAAAATTCTCTCATACAGTCATGGGTTCCATTAAACATTCACTGTGGAAACATGAAACGTCAGAAAATGTTTACAATACATGGATCATCAACTCACACATAATAGATAAATGATCAAATATTACGCTCTTAGATAAAGATCTCTTAGAGAAAGATGTAGAAGACATAACACTCGAAACAGAAAAAATAAAAAACTGAGAATTTTTTAAATACTTGGGGGTCAATAAACAAATGTAGGAGCATCTGAAAGAGATATACAAACTAAAATTGCATTGGCAAAGATTTTACACGGAATAATTTGGAATAAAAATTTAACAAAGGAAAATAAAAACCATAAAAGCATAATACAGAACATTCTATGTTATGGAAGTGAAACTTGGCCCCTGACAAAAGAACAAAATTAGAACAGTAGAATTCGATTATCTGAGGAAAAGTCTTCCAAAAAAAAAACAAGACAGGATAAAAATTAGAAACGAGCTCCTTTGGAAAGAAACGACCGTAACCACGTCTGTCGTTAAAAGGATTGAAAATCTAACACTTAAATGGTGTATGGTCACGTACAAAGAATGAAAAATTGGAAGATGGCCAAAAGAAATATACCAATGGTCACTCCCCTGGAATAAATAAACGGAGCAGATCCAGATTAAACTGGAAAACCCACGTGAAAACCATAATGGAGGATAGGAACTTGGAAGAGGGAGATTGGAACGACAGACAGAAATGGAAATTGAAGACGACAAACCTATAAAAGGGGGAAAAAGCCGAAGAAGAAGAAGAGAAATTACTCTTAAGATTGTATCAGAGAACCATCTTACCTCCACAGTTCTTTTTTCCTTCTGTAGTGTGTGTATTGATGGTGAAGATAGACGATTAAATAATTTTTATGGAATTTTCTCTAATTGTAGAGATTTGATATAATATGATTTTTTAAATGGAAAATAGAAGATGACCAAAAGAAATATACTAATGGTCACACGTCCTGGAAAAAATAAACGGGGCAAACGCAGATTAAAGTGGGAAACCAATGTGGAAACCATAATGGAGGATAGGAATTTGGAAGAGGGAGATTGGAACGACAGACAAGAAAATGAAATTGAAGACGGCAAACCTATAAAAGGTGGGAAAGCCGAAGAAGAAGAAGATTAAGGTATCTATGATTTTAAAGGTCAATTCAAAGCTGTAATACGTAGGTTGTTATTTTGGTCAAAGAGTGCTGGAAGAGTCGTAGTTTATTTCCGGTAATTAGTGATTACCTGTGGTGTTTACAACAATTTACCGTGTTGCAACATATATTGTTTAATAATATTGTAAGTAGTCAACAGAGCTAAGGCCGTCTATGGCGCCGCTTTACTTTTGCCTATTAAATAAATTGATACGTAACAGAAACGGGATTGAATGGACTGTGACGTGGGAAGTTTACCTTTCCCTTTTCTTTGACAAGTTTTAAGAAGAGTAAGTGCCGCGACAGCTATTTATAACTGGAGAGAAATGTCTATTTTCGTCTGAATGCGATGACAGTCGTCCACTGGCCTGAGGGCCGTAGTGCGATTAGGTCGGAGCTCACTCTTACACGAATACTTTGTTACGGAAACTTTGTATGCGTAAAAAAAAAATAATTCTGTAAACATTGACGCGAGGTAATATATTGTGGTTGTACGTCATCAACGTCATCCGTAGTAGTTATGAAATTATAAGTTGTGGGTGTGGTGAAACGACGTTACCGCCCTCTGTATATCCCGTTAGTAACAATGACAGTAGTGTTACTCCAGCTTGTCTCCAAGGGTCGAAGCTTCCCTCAAGTGTTCTCCCGCACTGCATGTCGTACGTCTTGCAATATTATCTCTGTATGTTCACTTTGCCATCAACGCATATACCTGCGAGGGCTATTCTCTCGCGTGCAGAATCTTGTAGGAGAGATACGAAGGGACTACCTTTGGGGATGCCTTTTCCTCTCCGTTTTTGAACTACCCCGGCCTGTTCTGAGAGGTGTATGTTCCGGGGTCACAGACCTTGGGCATACGGTAAGGGTTGTCCGCTATTCCCATTGGAATAGTCGGCCAGCTGCCTCCTGAACTGGTCGAGGCACGGAGAAGGGAATTCTGCGTCCCCACAGCAAACTCCTCTCCCGCTATCGGAAGGGCGTGGGACAAGTACCCAATGCCCGACCTACCTGATGCAGGTTTTTCTAAGGTTTTCCCTGCATTTCTTTAGGCGAATACCGGGTAGGATCCTTAAAATATAGCCCGGGGGGCCCTAGTTAACCCTTGGCTACCTTCCTCTACCCTTCCGCATCCCCCCTTTCAAATCCCTTCCTATGCTATTAAAGGGGAGTTGCCACCTTGTGGATTACCCTTATGTAGCCTGTTACCCAAAAAAAAATTGCCATCAACGCTGGATAAATCCGTTTGGCTGCTAAGAAAAAAAATGGTTTCATTCGTGTTAATTTTTTTTTTATTAATCCTTTGTTAATGTGGTGAAAATTATTATCCTCATTCGCGTTTTTTTGAAAGTGTTAGAAAAATAAAAATATGTTAGAGATTGAGTTGCCGTGGAAAGACGATGAACGTGAGAGAAAGCTTACTTAGAGGAAAACCGAGGCGAATCATCACTGACGGAGCAAGCGCAATCCTGGGGAAATTCCTCTGAAACTTTAACCATGAACAACGTTACGTTACACCACACAGGGCCATGACTTGTGACTGTTTTATGAGGCTGTCTTTTGTTACTGTCTCGCGACGGTCTGTGCAGTGTTGGCTTCAGGGTCACAGTTGAGCTCATCTTCTACTTCTTCTTCTATGGTCCCACAGACCGATATCGACCAGCAGTAGTAGTTTCCTCCCAACTTCTCTGTCTGAAGCCATTCTCCTCCAGTTCCTCAAATCCGTCTTCCTTTTTATGTCCTTCTCTATTTCGTCTATCCATCTCTTCCTTTCTTTTACCTCCCATATCATTGTATAATGCATCGTTTCCTTCCCCATGCGTTGCACGTGTCCTGTCCATTCCATTCTCTTTAATCTAATAGCTGTTGCGATGCTTGGTTCTTTATATAGGTCATATTTCCTTATTATATCCTTGTGTCTCCATACGCCATTTTCATTTTTTTTGGCCCCCAGATTATTCTCAGGATCTTTCTTTCAAAGATGTTAATCGCCATCTCCTCTTTCCTGTTGAGTGTCCAGCCTATCACTTCCATAATATAGTATTGGCCTAGTCAAGGTTTTATATATCCTCATTTTTGTTATTCTTAGTTTGAAAGCTGGTAGTGGTGAGGTTTATTTGCCAAGTTCATTCTTCTCCTGATTTCATGCCGTTCATCTCCATCTATGTGGAACTTGGATCCCAGATATTATAAAGTCATCGCTTATTTTTTTCACATCTCCATCTATGTCCGTCCATCCTTTTTTCCCCATTTCTAGACCAACCGTTTTGGCATGTTTCTTTATTTCTTTATATGCCTCCTCTGCTGCTTCTCGCTTTAGTTGTTCTTGATATTATTACCACGTCATCAGCATGTGCCATTATTTGTGATGCTATAGTTTTGGTTGTATCTATTTCTGTTCGTCTAGTGGCACACTCTAGAGACTAAATTAAATAATATCTGAGCCAGTCCATCCCCTTGCTTTAATCCTTGGTTAGTCTCGAAATTTTCTGTTAGTTGGTTCTGAATATAGACCTGATTTGTTGTTTGTTTAATTAGTCTTACCATTTTAATTGGTATCTTAAAAAATTTCAGGATACTCTGTAATTTTTTCCGTATTATGCTACCAGAGGCCTGTTTGAAATCTATAAATATCATATTGATGTCTATTTGATATTCCCAGCATTTTTCAGTTGTCTCAGTTGTTTTCTGTTGTTGATCTACCTGGCCGAAAGCCTGCAGACACAAAAACTGCCAGCGTATGGCTTCCTCCGAGCTGTCGCGGCACTTACTCTTCTTAAAACTTGTCAAAGAAAAAGGGAAAGGTAAACTTCCCGCGTCACAGTCCATTCAATCCCGTTTCTGTTGCGTATCAATTTATTTAATAGGCAAAAGTAAAGTGGCGCCATAGACGGCCTTAGCTCTGTTGACTACTTACAATATTATTAAACAATATATGTTGCAACACGGTAAATTGTTGTAAACACCACACGTAATCACAAATTACCGGAAATAAACTACGACTGTTCCAGCACTCTTTGACCAAAATAACAACCTACGTATTACAGCTTTACGTATAGAGAAATATTGACCTTTAAAATCATAGATACCTTTATCTTCTTCTTCTTCGGCTTTCCCCCCCTTTTATAGGTTTGCCGTCTTCAACTTCCATTTCTTGTCTGTCGTTCCAATCTCCCTCTTCTAAATTCCTATCCTCCATTATGGTTTTCACATGGGTTTCTCACTTTAATCTGGGTCTGCCCCGTTTATTTTTTCCAGGAGGTGACCATTGGTATATTTCTTTTGGCCATCTTCCATTTTCCATTCTTTGTACGTGACCATACACCATTTAAGGATTTGATTTTCAATCCTTTTAACGACAGACGTGGTTACGTTCATTTCTTTCCAAAGGAGCTCGTTTCTAATTTTATCTTGTCTTCTTTTTTGAAGACTTCTCCTCAGATAATCGAATTCTACTGTTCTAATTTTGTTCTTTTGTAATTCTGTCAGGGGCCAAGTTTCACTCTTCCATAACATAGAATGTTCTGTATTTATGCTCTTATAAATTTTGATTTTTGTTTACCTTTGTTAAATTTTTATTCCAATTTATTCCGTGTATAATCTTTGTCATTGCAATTTTAGTTTGTACATCTCTATATTCACATGTTCGTACATTTTTAATTATTGACCCCTAAGTATTTAAAAAATTCACATTTTTTTTATTATTTTTCCTGTTTTGGGTGTTATGTCTTCTACATCTTTTCTTAAACACATGTATTCTGTATATTTATGTTCAGTCCCCATTTTTTATATTCTTCCATGAGCTTATTTATCATGTCCTTTTCATCTCATGCTAATATTACCTGATCGTAGGCGAACAACAATGAATGTAGTATAAATTCAGAACTCTACATCACCTCCTAAACAGAAAAATCCCCACTCACCCTCAGCACAAAACGCCTGGTATATTTCTCCATCATACAACCCACCTGGTCCTTCCCCTCTCTCATCCATATGGGGAGCAACAGCCAAAACCCATTGAGCCAAAATCCAAACAAAACATAATCCTTCGCACCATCACTAACTGGTGCCTCAGAAATTCCATCTTCCACCACTACATTAAAGTCAACTCCCGAATCACCAAATCCGTAACCTCACTAATAAAAAACACCTTCAACCACCCCAACACCACGATTCAGCAATTCCATAGCAACCCTCCCCCACCACTACACTCCGTCGTCCTATCAACCTCATCCTTCCCCCAGAACACTCTGGCCCCTCCTAACGCCCCCCCCCCCCACCCTTCTTCACACCCGCAGACTCAACCCACCCATTCCATCAAACTCAACATCACCAGTGAACCCTCATGGTCCAACAATGTCTGCCTCTCAGACACACAAATTAAAATGCAACCAAATCGCTGGATTAGCCGAATTACCATGTTCCCATATAAATTTTTATATACTGTAACTATATGTAGCCAACTAATAATCTTACGATAAAAGTTTTTTTCTAATAAATTTAAAAAAAAATGTATATGGAAATAATACATATATTTATTATGACGACGTTTCGATACCTTTTTGTTCCTTCTTCAGGTATTTTCCTATACAGAGAAGGTGTTTACAATTGATATAAAAATTAAAAGGGGGTGTTATAAGGTCATCAATTGTTTTATGAGAATTGAATTGGCCTTCACGAGTAACCTTCCCCTGGGCAGTAGGCAGACCGGTGGGTGTTCGGGGGCGAGTTAATAATAACGTTATATGGCATGTACTGTGGCTGTCTGGATGGATACAGTGGGCGATAGGATGAGCCTGTAGTACGTAGTTAGCAGAAGAGGGCGGCGTGCTGTATCAGCAGGAACTGTGATACCGCGCCACTTCCGGTGCTGAGGAACCGGACCAACGCAAGCCAATTTGCGTCGTCTCGTAAACTTGGACGCCATCTCTGTGTATCCAGAGTCACTTCAGGGTCTCTACTACGGGTGTCACATTTATTTGTAACTAAATTGGGTGCCCGGAAAAGTATTTAATTCGACATTAATCTCTTAGCCAAGACGTGATTTAATCGAGAGCATCAAATTTTGGAACATTTTAATTTCACTCCCCCTATGTTACTTTCATCACGATCGTATGTTAACTCACTGTGCCTTAATCGAGTGAGGACATCTTGAGACATACGCCACGGCGTTACAGCCCTTGTACGACTCCTTCATATCTCCCTCTACATTCTCCACCCATTTCTTTCTAGGTCTGCCTACACACCTTCTTCCTCCTGGTTTTCCTTTCTTTGTAGTAGGGTTCCCTCCCCACTCCTTTCCACATGCCCTGCCCCCATCTAAGTCTTGCACTCCTAATGGAGCTCACAATTTGGGGGTCACCGTAGAGTTCGTTGTTAGTTCTGATTCTCCATTCCTTGTTTGACCTTTAAAATCCCTGAAAATTCTCATCTGAACTTTCTTCTTCTACCTCTTCATCGTCATCGTTGTCTTGTCAATATAAGATGGTCTTCACTGCCATCGAGACAGTTACTTATGCCGCACTTCTTGAAAGATTTAACTATAATGTCATCTCTCACTCCAGACCACGACTGTTTTATACACGGACATACTTGTTTGATTGTAGGTCGTTTTAAAGCGCCCTTCGGCGTGGATTCATGTTGGGTTTCATCCATGTCTTCCATTCCTCTCTCATGTATACTTTAATTGCTTTATTTATCGAGTCATCAAGAGGTTACAATTGCGAAGTAAGTCCAGCAAGATCTCTCACTGTATTTCCCTGTCTCAATTTCTCTTTCACAGAATTTTTCAAATGGCCACTAAACTGATGTAGCACAAGAAGAGAACTCAACTCGTCTTCAATAAAGCTCCTTTCCTCCTCCTCCTCTCTCAAACACTGTTAATCCATAATTTCATACCCAGCCTCGTCCATCCAACCCTTCGCACGTCTCATCGGTGCACACTGCTGCTGCTGCCAGTAGAATCTAATCTTGCCAGATACAAATAGGTTTCTCGCGGCGTCGAATATACCGCTATTTTTTTTAAGACTGGCAGGAAATTTAAATCAAACACTGACTTCCCAGAGAGCTCTGGCGGGGGCTACCTTTGGGGATGCTCTCACATCTCTCTGGTTTTTTTGAACTAAGGTTCCCACATGCCGAGGCACCTTGGTCTGTTTTGAGAGGTGTATGTTCCGGGGTCGCAGACCTTGGGCATACGGTAAGAGTTGTCCGCTATTCCTATTGGAATAGTCGGCCAGCTGCCTCCTAAACAGGCCAAGGCATGGCGAGGGGTAAGCTGCGTCCCCACAGCAAACTCCTCTCCCGCTATCGGAAGGGCGTGGGACAAGTACCCAATGCCCGACCTACCCGATGCAGGTTTTTCTAGGGTTTTCCCTGCATTTCTTTAGGCGAATGCCGGGTAGGATCCTTAAACCATAGCCCGGGGGCCCTAGTTAACCCTTGGCTACCTTCCTCTACCCTTCCGCATCCCCCCTTTCTAATCCCTTCCTATGCTATTAAAGGGGAGTTGCCCAATGTGGATCACCCTCATGTAGCCTGTTGCCCTAAAAAAAAAAAAAATCAAACACTGAGTAAGCAGGTAACCTGCGAGGGATGTTCTCTCGCAGGCAGAACCTTTTAGGAGAGATACGAAGGGGCTACCTTTGGGTATGCCTTTTCCTCCCAGTTTTTGAACTAAGGTTCCCACAAGCCGAGGCACCTCGGCCATTTTGAGAGGTGTATGTTCCGGGGTCACACACCTTGGGCATACGGTAAGAGCTGTCCGCTATTCCCATTGGAATAGTCGGCCAGCTGCCTCCTAAACTGGTCGAGGCACGGAGAAGGGAATGCTGCGTCCCCACAGCAAACTCCTCTCCCGCTATCGGAAGGGCGTGGGGCAAGTACCCAATGCCCGACCTACCTGATGCAGGTTTTTCTAGGGTTTTTCCTGCATTACTTTTAGGCGAATGCCGGGTAGGATCCTTAAAATATAGCCCCGGGGCCCTAGTTAACACTTGGCTACTTTCCTCTACCCTTCTGCAGCCCCCCTTTCAAATCCCTTCCTATGCTATTAAAGGGGTGATGCCCAACGTGGATTACCCTCATGTAGCCTGTTGCCCTTTAAAAAAAATTAAATCAAACACTGGACATTTATATACTAATTTCTAGTATAAGACGCACCTGAATTTTTGGAGGCAATTTTTTTTAAGAAAAAAGTGCGTCTTATATAGTCCGCAAAGTACGGTAATTAGATAAATAATGGGCCACAAACGGGACAAAAGTAAGTCTGTTCTTTTTGGTTGCTTATTTATCTAATTTTTATACCAGAATTCTTATTTCTGTTTAAGAATAGTACTGTAACACCTGAAGAGGCCTCAAATTGTGGTGAGGTTGAAACGTTGTCTGGTTTAACTTTATTGTAAACTAGCTGGGTGCCCGGCGTTGCTCGTGTACATAATTATATAAACTCGAAAAAGTATTTAATTGAATACTTAAATATATTCCTTGAGTATTTCAGGATATAATTGTCAATTGTCACTCAGTCTTCATACATTACGAAATATTACATTGATGAAATTGTTAGCTAGACTCACAACTAATACAGCGCGAAAATTAACTTACATTTTCCGCAAGGATGGTAAAGTAACTCGTATTCTTCTTTATTACCATTCGATGGAGTATTGCTGAAGAAAATATTTCTGCTTTATTTCATTCCTAATAAAGGAAATATTTCCTTTGTTCGTTGCGTAGTAACGTCTTTCTCTCGCGTGACGTCATTGTCTCTTGGCGCGCAGTAATTTAATATTTATTGATCACGGTTTTTAATTATAATTCTTTCCACATGTATGCTATGGGTTTCTCACCCTCACAGTACCGTTTCTCGTATTTTGAAGAATATGTGTACCAATTTTTGTTGCATTCTGTCCACGCGATAAAATTTGTATAAAGAACAACGTAAATACATACATACATACATACATACAAATATACATACATACATACATACATACAAATATACATCCTTTTTTATTATATAAATTTAATTTATTATATGTTAACTGTAAGTGTTATTAATCAACTCATTTTTTATGACTTACATGACCGTAAATCAGTATATTAATTTATAAATTGTGAGAAAGTGTTTCATTTTTATTTTGTCTCTTTACCACTCTTTATTTAGTTAACGTCGGTCTCCGAATTAGGCAGTCAAACACTCGGTATATGTTATCTATGACTTAACTTGGTAAAAATTGATTACAAGCTGTTTATAAAATAATTTAGAGAATAATGACAAATAAACACGTAGGCCGGTCTGCAATATTATTATTCTTGTGCATCAATTTTCATATTATGGACCCATCGGAGGAATTAAACGCTTAAGAGTAAGTAAGTAATAAATTCGTGAACGTTACATTTTCTCAGCTCCGGTAAAGACTTAATGAAAAGAAAAGCAGCGTTTTAAAAGTTCAAATGAGATAAAATGTGTTCAAGGCTGTTTAAAGCCTCGTAAATATAAACCCGTGAGATTGTTTACAGCCTGTGAGTGCAGCTGTGTTTAGCAAATTCCTCTTCCTCGGGCAAGGCCGTTTTCTTCTGCAAACGGATTGTGCACACAAGGAGGAGTCGTTGGTTACGCGGATGAAAGCGAAAGTCTTGTGTTAACCTTTTGCTTGTGAAATTGCAGACGAATGTTTTTAACGTATCCTAAATATTCACCGAGGAATTGTGCAAGAACCGTAAAAAGAAAAGAAAAATACTTTAAGCGACACGGCGAGGACGAATTATAAATCCGACCAGGTCACGCAATTGTCTGATCCGGATGGATGAAACAAGGACACATCACTCCAAAAAGCTAAGAAAAAATATAATAAAGAAAGCGATGCACAATAGAGACCTGCTATAGGACTGGTGGGAGACATTCCTATGAAATAAATAATAATAAGCAGACTACACAGTAATAACGGCGATAAACTATGGCGATACCAGGCGAGAGACAACCAAATATTTGTGCTTAGGTTACAGAATAACGTCACGAAAATTTAAGTTATGTAGAAAGAGATCAGGAAAGGTAAGTAATTTAATTAACTTTTCAGAGAATAAAACAGGGAAATAAAATCAGCAGAAACGGAAATGTTAAGTCAACCGCAATTCGAGCTGGAAATGGAAATGAGGCTTTGGAAAATAATTGCATTCTTACCTAAACTTGGAATATTAAAACATAATGAAGTAATTATTTATTAACTACCAATAGTAGTTTTTTATTGTTGAAATATTTTAGAGTGAAAGTAATAATTATATTGAATTTATACTGTAAATATCTTATTTTGAACATTTGTCTTATCTGACAAAAAATTAACAATTTTATTGTCCTGTAAGTTAAGGACCAATTTCTTGGCTTTGAAAAAATATTTAACACTTTCTTAGGGACTTTTCACGTTACAATCCGATATTATTAAGTATAAAAACTGACTTTATAAGGTTAATGTAATGTAAAGCTCATTTATGAAGAAAAGAAAAAGCAACGGCCCCAAAACCGATCCCTGCGGGACACAAAAATGAAAAATGTAATTTTTAAACTTTGCTTCTTTTCGGGATCTATGGATTCAGCTCACGAATTCGCCACTGGAGAATCTACAATTTTTACATTGTTATCGATACTGGAAAAGGTGAAATTTACAGGATGAAGTTGGAGCGGAACCCCTCAGTGACGCTAGAAATTGATGAGAATTTATTCGGTACTTCCAATTTTGTCGAAGCTGAGAGAGACTATCAGACTAGCTTGGGGCCAACGTCTGAGCTCGAGATGGGAAAGAGGCAAAAAATTAGGGACAAGGCATCGTTCGGCTATGGGCTGGGGGGGAAAAAAGACCAGCAACGAAGTGCAGGAGGAGGAGGAGGAGGACGACGTCGCTGAAGTATTAATAGAATGTTACCCGCTAAGGAAAAATTTCAATCATTTAAGAAGAAAAGAGAAACCAAAATGGCGATTTAAAGACAGAAGTGCTTTTTTTTGCTTTCAATGAAGGAAAAGCGGAAATGTTGGTAGCTCGTCTTGATGACGAACCTCACGTCGAGTCACTTTAGAACAGCACAAAGAAGGGAAGAAAACATTATCTCAAGGTCAGAAATGAATGATCACGCGACCTGTATATAAGAAAGTCTTGCAACATGCAGGAACCAAAAATAGTGCTTTCAAGAAAAGTCACAACTTAACATCCAAGTTCCAATACTTGAATTTAACTTCTCATTGTGATTGAATAAAGTCACGTGTCGCAGTACTTGTTACATTATATTGAGTTATTTTCAGTAATGCAATGTAGCCCCTTCCTTTACTTACAGGTACAGTGGATTTAAAATTCAATTTGATTTTGTTAATTTGGTAACTTGAATTATGTATTAAAACAATCTCGTTTAACCTCTTCTATTAGATTTTTTTGTTCAGAAATGTCTGTCCAAAATTAGTACAGTCCTCATTGCTCTTACAGACAATGTAAAGGTGATCTTCCCCCCCCCCCCATCAATGACTTCAGCCAATGGGTCAGGGTACCATAAAAAATATCAAGCATTTTTATAAGTGTCTTATCTTGAACAGAACCTTTTACTGCACAACTATCCAGAATTCAAAGATAATAAGTGTCCTTGATGCATCACGAATGGTCTTCAAGTAACAGGCAAAACGAAAGCCAGGGTTTATCACGAAAAAAATGAGCAACGTGACTTGTTAGTTGAAGATGTCGGCCCACGGATGACAGTATGGGGGCGAAAAACTTGACAGTGTGTGGGGAGATTTCAGATCGGCGGAACGGTACGTCGAGGGACGAGGCAGACCCTTTAACGTGCAAACCTTAACTGACTAAATTCCGCAAAAAAAAAAAAAAGAATCAGATATAATTCCTTAAGTATTTTACTTTCAATATAACACAAAATATAAAAATTAAAATACAAATTATGCTAGTAAAATTTTAAAAACCGTGAATTAACGAAGGGGAGAGTATTTCGGTCAAATTAAATTTAGGGGTATAAGAACAAAATCTTGTAACAGCCTGTAAAAGCCCGGAATAAATCGTAGAACTTGGCAGTGTGTGGGGAAACTTCAGATCGGCGGAACGGTACGTCGAGGGACGAGGCAGACCCTTTAACGTGCAAACCTTAACTGACTAAATTCCGCAAAGAAAAAATAATCAGATATAATTTTTTAAGTATTTCACTTTCAATATAACACAAAATATAAAAATTAAAATACAAATTATGCTAGTAAAATTTTAAAAACCGTGAATTAACGAAGGGGAGAGTATTTCGGTCAAATTAAATTTAGGGGTATAAGAAAAAAATCTTGTAACAGCCTGTAAAGCCCGGAATAAATCGTAGAACTTGACAGTGTGTGGGGAGACTTCAGATCGGCGGAACGGTACGTCGAGGGACGAGGCAGACCCTTTAACGTGCAAACCTTAACTGACTAAATTCCGCAAAGAAAAAATAATCAGATATAATTTTTTAAGTATTTCACTTTCAATATAACACAAAATATAAAAATTAAAATACAAATTATGCTAGTAAAATTTTAAAAACCGTGAATTAACGAAGGGGAGAGTATTTCGGTAAAATTAAATTTAGCGGCATAAGAACAAAATCTTGTAACAGTCTGTAAAAGCCCGGAATAAATCGTAGAAATTTTTTCTTTACCCCACAGTTTCTCAAAATCGCTCCATTTTCCCTAAAAAAAATAATAATTGGACTCCGCTTTTTTAAAATCACTTCCCTTATATTTTCTTTATATTTTCGACTATCTCGTAGCAGTGTGACTTTTCTCTTTTCGCCACATTAACTACTTCCATAATCTTTGTAAATACTTAATTCGCTCCAAGGATCTCAGCAGGCAACACGACGGCCACTTAACAGCTACCCACATAGATCTCTTCACGTCCCTGTCCAAATTACTAAAATTACCATTGCCGGAAAATAGTCGGTCAAACTACGCGACTCTTCGCTCATTTTCTCGTTCAGTCAAAAAAGCCCGACGAAATATTCTCAATATTTTAAACATATATTTCGGACTTTAAAATTTTATTTCATCACACTACAAATCTTAGTAATATCTATGATCCGGTACTGTTATTTTTAGCATCTTTGAAAAGTAACGTCTACGTTTGTAGACTCTTCTTGACCGACGTTAAAGCCCTTAGCCTCCTTAATGATATCCCTCCATCTGTTCCTATCTTGCGCCTCTATCCAGCATGTCCTTCAAGGCTCCGTTTAGCCATCTTAACTGGGGCCTTCCTTCTCTTCTATTTCCTTCTACCTGTGTGAAGGTTAGCTTCTTACATGGGTTAATATTCTCCATCGTTTTCAAGTTTCCCAACCATATTTTTGAGGTGTTGTACTATGTTAGTATTTTTATATAGTCTGTCGTTGTATTTTATTCTCCATATTCCATCAACACAGCTTGAACCATAAATTTTCCTCAGGATCGTCCTTTCAAATATTTTCAATTTTTCTTCGTTGGCCTTATTTAGACTTTCAATACATAACTGCGGACCTTTGAGAAGGTTAACTTCTTACATGGGTTAATGTCCTCCATCCTTTTCACGTGTCCTAACCATATTTTTGAGGTGTTGTACTATGTTAGTATTTTTGTATAGTCTGTCGTTGTATTTTATTCCCCCATATTCCATCAACACAGCTGGGACCATAAATTTTCCTCAGGATCGTCCTTTCTACTATTTTCAATTTTTCTTCGTCGGTCTTAGTTAGTGTCCAGCTCTCACACCCCCCATACAGGCCTACATATTTTATTAGGGTTGTGTATATTTTTATTTTGTAGACACATTGATCTTTTTCCAACGATGGACGATAAAATGTTGTGGTCCTTTGTAATACTTCTGTTGTAAAATGTTTTTCTTTTTAGAAAACCTTCAACTTCAGACGTTCGAGTAGCAACGGTGCAAAAGTACGTCAACGACGTTTAACTCACAAGGAGGAGGATCTAACCAAACCTCATTAGTGTTGCTGAAACAAATAATGTAACGAAATTAGCTCACCTGCATCCGGATGCCCCATCGTAACGATTGAGTATGGATGGCACCTAACTTCCTCACTTCTCCCTCATCAACAACCCTGGAACCAAACCAAAAAAAAAAAAAGGTTTATATTAATAATTTTGATATTATATATATATACAGGCGAATGTTTTTGAAGGTGAGACACGTTAGCTGTCGATCACTTCGTCCATCCCTGTAACATTCGACGGTATCGCACGTCAGCCCTGCTCCTTCCTGTTCCCTCACACTATTATATTAAGACCAGATAGGAGCAGGGATAGTTTGTATTCCCTGATGTAATACAAGTGACGAGAAAACAGAAAATACTAAAGGTGGGTTTACACGATGCCAACCGACTGGAACGACAGTAGGCAGGGGAGTTGACACGCGTGATAGTAAAATTTTTCAAGACCTTGAAAAAGAACAGCAAAAGGGTCGACAAACTCAACGCCTACACCGATGGGCAATATTACAGGAAAGGATAAATATTGGAGCCGGTATGTTGATTATTGAATTGAAGACGAAACGTCGAAAAATTGATAAGGATTTGGGTATCCAAAAGAAATATATTACGGGCTTCAGCGACATTTGTAACCCTTTGCACTCGAGGGCTCCGCTACGGAGCCCTTGAAGGCACATTTTAAATGGCTCCGTTCCGGAGCTCTCGAGTGCAAAGGGTTAATTGAAGTGGTATTTACTTACCCAAAAATATTTAAGTCTCTGTGTATCTCAATTTGAAGAACCGTTGCCAAAGGTTGTTTTTTCTATCACTGTTGTTGGTCAAGCATTTACAACAAATATGAAACTCGAAAGACATTGATGTGACTCGTTCAGCAACATTTGAGGAGGACCAGAGACTCTAGATAGAAACAAAGACTATAAAGCAAAGAATATTGTAGAGAGACGCAGGACTGTAGTGCGTGATGAACGTGTACAGTCTGTGAGAACAGAATAAATAGACGTTGTTGCAAAGAGAACTATTTTTATTGTATTAATACACAAAAACATTTTTATCTATTATTCTTACTACATTACCCCCCGCTTCCCCCATTTTTAAATAAATTTATGAGTTTTTATTTTAGTTTTAATGGCCCATTCAGTCATTTCTGCTTTATCTAATATGCCCATGGATTTGTTAAACTGCATCATCTCTTCTAATTTTTATGCTCAAAGTTGCCCAAAATTTCTTCTATTTCATACTCTTCTTCAAGTCTCCAGTTGACTCCACGGTTTAGTTTCCGCCATCTTGTTTCGCTACTAGCATCGGCTGTCTTGAGTGTGTCTACACCATGCGAGCGCGCACCCAAGACTCGATCCAGTTCGCTGACATCTTGTAAATCCATCTTAAACGCTTTCACGACGGCCGTGGAGTTTCACGAAACCTCCTCAAATATTCCCAGCTGAAGTTATTTACGTCAAATCCTGATTTCCACCACCCATTTGTACGAGGCAGTGTCGGTGAATTCTTCACTCTTTTTGGAAGCCATGCTGCACGATTTTGGACTTAAAATGTTCTTTCAGGACCCTTCTTCTTCTTCTTCTTCTTCTGAGGCTCTACAACGTTCCTTCTGACATTTTCGCCTTCTCCACAACAGTCTTTCCAGCTCTTCCGATGTTGTACTCGGGCTCCTGGCACTTTTAGGTCTTTCAGCACATCATCTCGCCATCTGACCTTTGGTCTTCCTTTCTTCCGCGCTGATAAAGGGTTTCAGGACCCTCCCTGGTAGAATTCTCCAGTAAATTTTATTTTTCAGCAGAGGTAAGAATCGCATGGGGCCAGTACCACAAAGATGTTGGTTTTTTCTGGCAGTATATTCCTTTCAGAGGAGGAAAAGTGTCCAGCAGGCGTTCACTAATGCCAAATAACACGTCTTTAAACCGCTCAAACCAATCAAACTTTGTCTTAAATTTTTAACTTTTATATATAAATATATTTACTTATTTATTTAATATATATATATTGTAATACCAATTAAAGAGGCTATTAATTGTTTTAATATAATTGGATTGTTAGCGGCACGAGTTTTGAAAGTAGCAATCACGGCTCTTTGTCGGCTAATGTTGCCGGGGAAATGGGCTCGAGTAGGAAGTCAGTCTGCGGCGAGAAGCGAAACAGTTCAGTTCACAAGGGAATGTGTATGCTGATTTAAAAGTATGAATAGCGCGGTCCAAGAAGTCCAACTGCGAGATCTATTAGTTTACATAGAACGCGAGTAAACAGTTTTGAAGGAGAGACTCAGATAATAATCGTAAAGTTGGAAGCAAAAGGTTTTGCTTCACACAGACTGAACTAAATTTCGCACAGAGGCACCAAGGAGACCTACGTCCGAAGGCTGACTGAGGGGCGGCTGATCCAAAGTTCCAGGTGGCAGAGAACGAGAACATCGACCGTGTGTATTAAAAATGTAATGTGTAGAATCAGTGAATAATGGCCTTTTTAGTAATGGTTGTCCTCAAGCTCCAAGAATCAGATCTGGTACCAGAAAGACATTCGTGAGTATAAAACAATTATTTTAAAATCTGTAAACGAGGATTTAAGGTAGAAGTCAGATTTAGTTCGTTTTTCTTTTCATTTAGTTTCTTTCATATCATTTATTTTCATATTGTATTAAGTTAGCTTCAATGAGTTTGAATTGTTAACGTTAGTTTATTAAATTGGATTGTTCTGCCTCTCAAACCCAGTAATGACCCTGAGATAAAGAGAATTTCGACGTATTTGATTGTAAAATATAAAGTTGTATTTTTCCTAGAACGCCACGAATTGCAAAATTTAAATAAAATATTTGTTTGTTAACTTGATGAAATTCGGCGATTACAATTTGTACTGTTAAAGAATAAAATTTTAAATCTTAATAATTTTGTTAATTAATTCTTTTAATTAAGACCACCTTTTTAGTTATTACAATGTATATATTCTGACTATTGAGACAACTTATAAATAAACAACAGCCAATTTGAAGTCAGCAAAAATATATTTATTTATGGAAAATTAAATTACGTTTCTACAGGTTGAAGTGACTTTCTCGGCCGCGGCAGTCGCGGGAGAATGACCTGACTATCAAAATTTACAACCTGACGAGGTCGCAAAGTTAGCGACGAAACGTATTTTAATTTTCCATAAATAAAAATATTTTTTTTTGCTGACTTCAAATTGGCTGTCGTTTATTTCTAAGTTTTTAAAATTTGTCCCCCCCTTACCCCCTCCCAAGAAAAACAACTCATTTACCATTTTATGCGTTTAAACTGTAGTTTCACTACTCCTTAAAATAGGCCAGTTCTAAAAATCACCCAAACGAAAAACCCATTCTTTGAAGAATCTTGGCTGTGATGTTGAGACATTTGGTGAAGATTTTACCAGCTCTTT
Source organism: Zhengitettix transpicula (assembly GCA_037074705.1). Classification (NCBI taxonomy): domain Eukaryota; kingdom Metazoa; phylum Arthropoda; class Insecta; order Orthoptera; family Tetrigidae; genus Zhengitettix; species Zhengitettix transpicula. The sequence continues at coordinate 238,665,546 of CM073590.1, read as the reverse complement.
CATCGTCGGTAATAAAAGAAACTAGGAGAAAGTGGAGAAGGAATGAATAAAAAGAAATCCTACTGTTCGACCAAAACAAAAAAAAACTATTCGTCTTCAGCAAGAAAAAGCTTAAGAACCGGACTGACTCCGGACACTCCTTACCGGAAGAAGCCTACTCAATTCAGTTTATATTAGCAATTTTGAATTGTTAATTGTTGATTAATGCGGGTTTCTAACGATCTCTTTGTTTGACCTACCACTGTGAACAAAAAGTAAGGTGAATTTATTTATAAAATATAAATTATTTATTTATTATTCCAAATCAATTTCATCCCCTTCAAAGTAATCCCCGTCCGATAAAACGCACTTTTACCAGCGCTTTTCCAGTCCTCGAAACAGTCTGAATAGTCTTTTTCCAGTATAGCCTTCAAGACCTTCTTCGATTCGGTTTTTATCTCCTCAATCGTGTCACAACGGCGTCCCCGCATTGGCCTTTTGAGTTTGCTGAACAGCCAGAAGTCGAATACGGTGGTTGCGGAACGATATGAGTCGCGAAGAACCAATGCAGTGTCACGTGGTGCATTATCATGAAGAAGGAACCAAGAGTTTCAGACGAATAGCTTCACGCAAACTACGCATAACGCTCAAATAATATTATTTGTTGACAGTTTGGCCCGGCGGAAGGAATTCACAATGCACCACACCACGACTGTCAACATGACCTTGATATTCGCTGGATTGGTCGGTGGTTTCAAGGTCTCGTCTCCAGTAATGATGCACTTCAAGTGGTCCTGACAGTCAGACAGCAAAGTTTCACACACATCAACGCGACGCTTCTTCTTCCACCAATCGAGACTTGACGCGTTTTAGACACAAAACATTCTTCAAAATGGTTCAGGCTGAGCCAAATGATATTCCAACACCATCAGCGAGATCTCTAATTGTCCATCGACGATTTTCAAGCACCAAATCTTTGATTTTTCGGACGTGGCCCTCGTCAGTAGACGTTGATGGTCGTCCAGAGCGCGCGAGGTTCGTCTTTAAACTCGTTGTACCACTTATAAACGTTTTTTTGTGCCATAGTTTGATCACCAAAGGCCTTCAACGTGTCCGCACAAGAATATTCGTTCCGCAAACAAAATTTGATGCAAGTTCTTTGCTCAACAAAATCATCCATTGCAAAAATTGAAAAATCCACTTTTGGTTGCTTACAAAAACACGTGTAACACGGAGATAATTAAACCTTTTAACAAACAGGCGCTTGGTAAATATTATACAGTCCTACCAACCTAGGGGAAAAAATTTTACCTTCCTTCCTAATACCCGGGAGTTTTAAATGGCAATTTCACCTTACTTTGAGATCACAGTGGTAGATAACAGGCATTGCAAGTAGTACAATTAGTTTTGTACGATACCTTATGTTTTATTTAGCATATTTATTAGAATATTAATTTTGTCTTTAATATTACCAACTAAATTTGGATTGTAATGAAAATGTAACACGTCTGTTTTCAAATCAAATAGCCAAATGACCGGACAAAATGAAGAGATGATACAAAATACCACACAACGTTTCTGGAAACTTTGTCCGTTTTTTTCAGGTGCTTAATATTTAGATTTTTTTAACAAATAAGCTAATTAGATATAATAAGTAAATAACAGAGAAAGTGAGAGTGATAATAAAAATATCACAGAATCCACGATACGGTTGTGTCGTACTCACCTGACGAGAGGAACAATGTTTCCGTAAGCGTCGTGTGTTGTGGTACGTAGTATCAATTCACTTTGTCTGTTACTTGGCTGTTTTAACTAATTAGTATGTTGTTGTTTTTTAACTCAGACGTATTATTATGCTTTTACCTCTAAGCTGGAGGAATATTTCCTTCCGCGATTGTGGCAAAGGTCTGGAGATTACACGTCAAAATTGATTACGGACAGCACTCGCGAGGGCGGTGATGGTTACGAGACGAAAAAATTAAAAATTTCTTACGTAATACACACCTGGACACGGCTGGAACTCTTGTCAGTCACAGGCAAAGGTAGCGAGGAGTAGCAGCAGCAGCATATTTGGTCTCCCAAAGTCCATCAACAAAGCAACAGCCATGCCTTCCAGAGTGATTAAAGGCCAAGACCAAAAAGAGTACTGCGAGTTGCAAACATGCACAATAATAAAATAATCTGCTTAGACACGCGCAGATTGTGTTTCGACGAGAGGGTTAAGGCGGCACTCGTAATATTGCAGAACAAGCAACGAATAATGTGGCGAGGAAGGGAGCCAACACGACTGACTGCCAGGCGAGGACAAAATGTCTCTCAACGCGACTTAAAATAACTTCCGCGATTGTCACTGCTCTCGGCTACTTCGGAAGTTTCTCAGACAATGGTGGTGTAGTATCGTAATGGGCACTGCATTGTCCGAAGGCGGAACAAAGATCAACGAGGAAGTGCGAAAACCAACAACAAAATCATTGTTCTCGTTACTCAGACATTGTAACAGTAGACTATCGTCACGCGAAAAATATTACATTCGACATATTCATCAGCCCAGTAAAAGGTTGCACATCGCGTAATTAAAAATCGCTTGACTTATGTTGGCGATCTGTTGTGGTACCAAAAAATGTGTAGGAGCAAAGAGAATGCACGCACACTGGGCAGAGATGGTGAACGTTCCGTTACTACGGCAACGAGAGAAATAAATAGTGGTAGTAGTATCGCTGGCTTAGTGGCGTGAGAAAACTCTCAACATGACCTTGATTTCAGGGTCGTATGCGTAAATCTAAGTCTCGTCTCCAGTAATGATGCATTTCAAGTGGTCCTGACAGTCAGACAGCAAAGTTTCACAGAACATCAACGCGACGCTTTTGGCACCAATCAAGACTTGACGCGTTTGAGACACAAAACATTCTTCAAAATGGTTTGGGCTGAGCCAAATGATATTCCAACACCATCAGCGAGATCTCTAATTGTCCATCGACGATTTTCAAGCACCAAATCTTTGATATTTTGGACGTGGCCCTCGTCGGTAGACGTTGATGGTCGTCCAGAGCGCGCGAGGTTCGCCTTTGAACTCGTTGAACAACTTATAAACGTTTTTCTGTGCCATAGTTTGATCACTAAAGGCCTTCAACGTGTCCGCACAAGAATATTCGTTCCGCAAACAAAATTTGATGCAAGTTCTTTGCTCAACAACATCACTCATTGCAAAAATCGAAAAATTCACTTTTGGTTGTTTACATAAACACGTGTAACTAGGAGATAATTAAACCTTTTAACAAACAGACGCTTGCCAAATATTATAGACAGTCCTACCAACACAGGAAAAAAAAATTACCTGCCTTCGTAATACCCGGGAGTTTTAAATGACAATTTCACCTTACTTTTTGATCACAGTGGTATATTTCTTAAGGCAATTCGCCTACCCAAACCAAAGACAGTGTTGTACGAGGACTACGCCTTCATCTACCACCACCGTGAAAATTTTGGGCAGCGGAATTTAAACGTGGCCGTACCAGCTTGGGAGACGACGAACGTTCAGAACGTCCAAAAACTGCAGCCACTGACATCACTCAAGTTCACCAAATCGAGCTAACAAATCGTAGACTTAAAAGTGAGAGAATAGCAGGGGTTATGGACAGGTCCAAAGACACTGTGTTTGTCACATGAGAAAACTGTCGGCGCGTTGGATGCGGCGTTTTATTTTTATTTTTTCACGTCAGACCAAAAACTTGCTCGTATGAACAATTTACGCGCAATAAATCAGAGTTTTGGAGACGATTATTTGTTGTACATGAAAATTGGATGCGCCATGACACCCCAGGAACTAAAAATTCAGTGGACTGCGAGTCGGTTCTAAAAAATAATGAAAAAACTACTTTTTCGGCTGAGAAAGTGATAATGACTGGAGTTTTTCGGGGGGGGGGGCATAGTCATGGAGTTATCTTAATCGATTATCTTGAAAAGGGTAAAAACCATTACAGGCGCATCATCACTTGACAGACTCAAAGACAGAAATTGAGGGAAAACGGCCACATTTGCATTAAACGAATTGACCCAAGCGGCTTTTTTTGTTCCCTAACCTAACAGTTGCACTCGGAGGACAGAGATTTTCGTGAATTTACTTTTATTTCCTTTGGGTACCAGCTGTTTCTTGGCCTCTGTGTAGTTAAGTTTGTATTCCTTTCCTCGTTTATGGAGTCAGTAGTATTTTTAGACTTTACTAAGTTAGCGAGTATTTTTCACTTTTAATTCGGCGAGTTTTTTTTTAGGCACTCTTATTTTCTGTAGTAGGAGAAATTCCCGAGTTTTTAAGTAGCGTCAGCCGCCATCTTGGTTTATTTGAAGTTAGATGCCGAGGAGTCAGGTCGGGTAACTGTTCCAAACTCTGACGCTATTGCTGGTGATTAAATTGTTTGTTCTTTCTCAGGGCTAATTTTAAATAAATACCCTGGCAACGCCGGGCACTCAGCCACTTATGTATAAATATGAAGAGGCGGAGTTCGGAAAAAAAAAGGTATGGCGGATTAAATGCAGTGAAAATAAATTCAAGAAATTACGTGAGGTTAGTTACATTGTTAAGCCGCTTAGACAGACTGTGGTGAGGTGGCCAGCGTCATTGCCTCGCATCACAGAGGCCCCGGGTTCGAGTCCCGGCATGGGCATAGATGTTTGTGGTCGTCCTGGTCAAGAAAACTGGGGTTAAGGCTGTGGGAGAACTCCTAAGTCCAGAATGTGTCATGTAAGATGACAGTCTGCCAGCCGTCTCGGTAAGCCAAGGCCCTCCATGGGCTGTCGAGCCAAGGAGTTAGTTAGTTATATTGTTAAAGGGTAAATGAATGATGCTGGCGGCGACGAAGAACAAGAGGGCATTGTTACGCGTGGGCGAATCCTATTCTCGCCAACAGGAAGTGTGGAGTTGCCAGTAGACGGTCCATGTAGTGAGGATGAGTCCATTGCTGCGGAATGACGGGAACGACGACAGGTCACGTCCATACATTTTTCTGCGCTTCTGGTTGACAATACCCGGGGCTTTCTTTCTTCCTTCCTCGAACAAAAGATCTGTTTTGTCTCTTCAATGGACACAAGAATTGCTTTTGAAGATCACGTCGCTTCGAAACATGAGTCTCAGATGTTTCTGCGTCCTTCCGGAAGATCTGTTTCGTGCTTCTCTTTGTGTGCTTCTACGTAACAAGTGTTCGGTGAATTATTGTTATTTCTCAGGGCGAATTATTGTCACGTTGAGGTTGTGACAATTGTACATGTTCCGTCGTTAGTAGTAAATTAATTATGACGTAGAGCGTATTACAATAACCTCAATTATATATTTAATGAGCCTACGAATTTGATTTTTTTTTTGGTGTAGACAGGCTACATGAGGGTAATCCACATAGTGGCCACTCCCCTTTAATAGCATAGGAAGGGGTTTGAAAGGGGGGATGCGGAAGGGTGGAGGAAGGTAGCCAAGGGTTAACTAGGGCCCCCGGGCTATAGTTTAAGGAACCTACCCGGCATTCGTCTAAAAGTAATGCAGGACAAATCCTATAAAAATCTGGATCAGGTAGGTCGGGCATTTGGTACTTGTCCCACGCCCTTCCCTGGATGGGGACGCAGCATTCCCTTCTCCGTTTAGGAAGCAGCTGGCCGACTATTCCAATTAGAATAGCGGACAACCCTTACCGTATGGCCAAGGTCTGTGACCCCGGAACATACACCTCTCAGAACAGGCCGAGGTAGTTCAAAAACGGAGAGGAAAAGGCATCCCCAAAGGTAGCCTCCTCCAGAGCTCTCTGGGGAGTGGGTGTCAATTTGAGTCTCTTTCCACGCCTCCTTTTTTTCCGAGGACTAATACGGAAAAGTCGAGTAAGTTATATAATTAATATAATGTGAGTTTATTTACGAAACCTGCTGTGGTTCAGTGGTCAGCGTCATTGCATCGCATTAGACAAGTATCTGGTTTGAAACCTGGGCCGGGGTTGACTTAAAATGATTTGCTTCAACCCTTTTAGTTACATTTAGAGCTACGTAAATACTCTTAGTGGCAAATACAATTAATTACTTTTTCCTTCTTCTTCTTTTTTAGTGAAACAGGACGAACTCTAGAAGACCTGCATCATGTTGGTCGGGCTTTTGAGATACCAGTCCCACGCCCTTCCGATGGCGTGAGTGATGTGGAGACCCAGCATTTCCTTCTCCATGCCTCGACCAGTTTAGGAGGCAGCTGGCCGACTGTTCCAGTACGATCAACGGACAACGCGCTTACCGTATACCAAATGTACATCTTCTTCTTCGGCTTTTCCCCATTTTATAGTTTTGCCGTTTTCAATTTCCATTTCTGTCTGTCGTTCCAATCTCCCTATCCTGGGGTTTCCACTTTGTTCTGGGTCTGCCCCGTTTATTTTTTTTCCAGGAGGTGGGTATTGGTATATTTCTTTCGGCCATTTTCCATTCTTAATTCGAAATGTACAGGCCGAGCGAGTTGCCTTAGTTGAGAACCAGAGAGTAAAGAAGGCATCGCGGAGGCGGAGGGTAGCCCTGCCCTCTCCGTCTGTCCAAGCGAACAGCTCCCACACGCGCGCTTACTGTCGTGATGAATGTCCCTGTGTAAACGAGCTCACGATCAACACGCGCAAGAAGCCGCCCCTCCTAATTTTACATGAATATGCTTTCGGCTCGACGTTGGATCGAAAAAAAAAAATCCGTCAGGTCACACGCAAGCGTTAATGTTCTCGGCACGACATGTACTGGATGAAAATCGGTAACTTCTACGGCGCCGACGCAATCTCTGTGCCGGAGGCGACGTCGGAGTCTTCAAAGACGCCCCAAGAATAAATATTACCACTACATACATCTTCGTAAACCTGAATATGGCTGAAAAATGTGTCGGTGCCGTGGAGTAACGCACTCGTCCACAAGATGTGTCTTATTCTCCCTAACTGTGGAGGAAAAACGACAAAAAGAATACAGTGGTGCCACTAGTGCGACTATAAAATTATTCAAAATTTACGAGGAAAAATCTATAAACGGTATAAAATAACTTATTATTATAAGAGGGTACAATTGAAAACTCGTCTACGGAATATAAAATTACTGAAAATGTGTTTCACCGTTAATTATAATTTACATACATTTTAAAAACGGTCAGAAAAAGAAACGTTAAATAAAAAGGACGTTTAACAAAACAAAAGAAACTTGTGGAAGAGAGATATGGAGAGTTCTTCTGGCAAGACTGTCGAACCCCTGACAAAAACACGCGCAGGCACGAGGGGAATTTTTCTCAAGTAAGCGAAGAATGATTGAGGCTGACCCTTCATGAGAGCTCTGGAGGAGGCTACCTTTGGGAATGCCCACAGCAAACTCCTCTCCCGCTATTATAAGGGCGTGGGACAAGTACCCAATGCCCGACCTACCTGATGCAGGTTTTTCTAGGGTTTTCCCTGCATCACTTTTAGGCGAATAGCCTGGTAGGATCCTTAAACCATAGCCCGGGGGCCCTAGTTAACCCTTGGCTACCTTCCTCTACCCTTCCGCATGTCCCCATTTAAATTCCCTTCCTATGCTATTAAAGGGGAGTTGCCACCATGTGGATTATCCTCATGTAGCCTGTTACCTTAAAAAAAAATTAAAATGAAAGGCTGACCCTTCCTGTGGTCTAGGGGTCAGCGTGACTGCGCCGAGGTCCCGGGCGAGGATGTTTGTGTGCGTGGGAGAAACTCTCGTCTGTTAGTCCCACGAGAAGGCTAAAATGAGTACCCATAATGAGTCGCCAATGACCTGAGTAGTTGATGGGACTGTAAATAATTCAAAAAATTTTAAAAAAAAATGGTTGTGGAAAACACAAAGCATTCTACAACAGATGGCGAGGTAATTTACGTAGGATTAGAGCAGCACAGTAAATTATTCGTTTAAGCAAAACCTGGTTTTAAAAAATGGTAATTTTTATCGTTCGACAATTCGATATGGATATGTTTGTTATTATGTATCCTTATTAGTGTTATTCTATTTTTTTTATTTATTCTTTTTTTAAATATATTGCAATTTAAGTTAGATCATTACTGTAAAAATACGGGTTGCAATCTTAGGTTAATGTCTTCAGTAATCATACAAATTATTCTATTACTTTTTCCAATCCCATAAATCGGAAACTAACGTAGTCTAGTCTGGAAACTCAGCCAACTCTTTGTAGGGTAATTTACATGGTGGCAACTCTCATTTAAGGGCATAGGAAGGGATTTGAAAGGGGGGATGTGGAAGAGTAGAGGAAGGTAGCCAAGGGTTAACTAGGGCCCCCGGGCTATAGTTTAAGGGTCCTACCCGCCATTCGCCTTAAAGTGATGCAGGGAAAAACCTAGAAAACCTGCATCAGGTAGGTCGGGCATTGAGTACTTGTCCCACGCTCTTCCGATGGCGGGAGAGGGGTTTGATGTGGGGACGCAGCATTCCCTCCTCCGTGCCTCGAGCAGTTTAGGAGGCAGCTGACCGACTGTTCCCATGGGAGCAGCTAAAACAACTCTTACCGTATGCCCCAGATCAGTGACTCCCGACACATACACCTCTCAAAACAGGCTGAGTGCCTCGGTTTGTGGGAACCTTAGATCAAAAACGGAGGGAGGTGGTGGCATCCCCAAAGGTACCCCTTCCGTCTATCCTATAAGGTTCTGCCTGCGAGAGACTCATCTTCCTGAGCTAACTTACACATCTGATATATATATTGAGGGAATGCATTGTTTCGGAACAGCGCACATGTGGGGGTGAGGATGCACGTGCAAAGTAATTACGGGTCCTGTCTCGATGTGACAAGACAGAGCGGCAAGACATTTGTTTCGGATTAATGGTCTTGGACGGCACAGGAAGTGGCAATGTGTACTTAGGATTTGTAAAGCAGGGCAAGGGACACGCGCGGGTGGCCGGTCGCAAGATAAATCGGTTTAAGAAAGGCATTGTGTCTGGTTAATGGGCTTGACCATCGGCTTGGTGTCTCCATGTGACAAGACAGAACGGCTAGATATTTTACTAGCTGGGGAGCAGCAGCTGCAGAGTGTAAATCTCGAAGTAATGGAGAAACTGTCAATGCAATTGCGACGTAGTCTTGGAACAAAGCAGAAGATAGAAGGGACGGTCATATATATAAAGGGAGGATAAGAATTTGTTAGTCAGTCGAGGAATTGGAGTCGATGAATTAGCGTCGAGGAGTTGAGTCAGTTGAGTGTGGAGGCGTACGGCGAGCACGGAGTATGGAGAAAATTTGGAGCCTGCGAGAGAAATAGCAAAATTATTCAACTATAAACAGAAGTTCAATCTGTAGTAATATCAAAATTTGACCACTGTCTTCGATGGTAGGAGACCAGGACACTGCATCCAGCGTCGAGTAGTTTTCCCCACGAGCAAGTGGGATGTCCTTCACCGAGTATGGAGAACCAATAATATGTGTTAGAGTCAGTGTGTGTAAACGTCCAGTCTATAAAGTGTGTGTGTGTAATGAACGAGCCAAAGGTTCCTGAGAAATCGTGAGTTGAAATTTATGGTATTAACATGTGTTAACGTAATTAAAAGATACAGTCAGATATCGTTCTCTTCTTGTGTTAATAGAATAAACTCTTGTAAATTTAGAAGCAATCTGTAGAATAAGTTCGTTCATAAGTTTCGTCAATGTCTAGACGATTAAATATTTCTGTTTAATTTAAAGATAAATGTTGGGTTCTTTGATTATTTAAGTGTTCTGTCCGCTATCAAACCCAGTAAAGACCCATGAGAGATCTTTTTATAAAATTAAATTGTATAATGTGTGAAGTTTGGTAAATAAATGTTGTTTTGTTATAAAGTCTATAAATTTTCATTTAAAAGCCCGTCAAAATAAATTGTCACTTTGTTTATTACATTTTGGCTACCACAACGTGAGGCGAATTAAGAAGGAGTTCCTTTTGTTTATTACAATATACTGTAGTAATTAGCAATTAATCCATTGTTATAATTGCAAAGTAAAGAACTCATTATTAGACTATATAAAGCATACACCGCGACAAAGCGGGCGGCGAGACAAAAGAACCATTGTTAAGACGTACGCATTCGAAATTCTACGAGACGAACAGACACAGTCTACGGCGAGGAGCGAAAGAGTACAGTTTGAGTCAGACGAGGAGAGACGAGTTTAGTTGGTTGGACGGCATACACAGAGATGTTCATCAAGTAAAGAGTGGCAGCCAAAACCTTATTAAGAGTGGTGTGGCACACAGAATTTCATCGAGTAAAGTTTGGACATATAATTCGATCAAGTAAAGGTCGCAGGAAAGTTTCTCAATAAGTAAAGCCACAAGCAGTAACCTAATTTCCTGCCGCAGTAAAAAACTCAATAAGTAAAAAAAGACCGTCACCAATTTCACCGAGAGGAAGCTGACTGACCATTAATTCGGAAGGAGTAGCCGTTTCCAGCTGAGAGAACATCAAGTTTCGACAAGTGTTTTGTAACCAATTTAAATTCAGTGATATCCCCAAAAACGTGTGCACAGAAAACCCCAAAATTGAGACCTGGTCGGCCGTAAGTAAAAGAACTCTAAATTATTTGTAAACCATTTCTTTAAGATACGTCAGATCGTTCTTCAATTATTTTCTTTTCTTCAATTATTTCTTTTCTTCAATTGTTTTGTTAGATAATTTAAATTCAAGTCACCCATTTATCAAACCCAGTAAAGACCCTGAGATTCTAAATATTATTGTGTAATTTTATATTGTATTTAAAGCCATTAATAAATTTTGATTAATTGTTCACCTTTAATAATTCTTTTAATCAGCCACAGCCTTTAGTCTTTTTAATCTGTTTATTACAATACATACATATATATAGAATGGAATTTTCAAGAGAGGAAATTGCAATTGTTACCTCGCGCGTCGCGCACGGCCGGGACGACCTCTGGAAGCTATCTCCTCGCTAAAGTGACGTAATTTATCTGCGACGGCCTGAGCCAGAGGTCAAAGCTTCGCAAACTCTGATCTCACTTCTACAGAGATGTTAGCCAAAAAGTAAATCAAGTTCTCGACACGATCTCTTGCCAAAAAAAAAATAATAAAACGGATTGGACACGTATTAGTGACTGGTAGGTCTCTGGTAACACATGCAGCTGGTGGGATTAATCTTGTCAGTACTCCAGATGCCTTTGAAGAGTTACACCGTGGTTTACAGAAAGATGACAAGAGGTTTTTGAAAGCAGGCCAATAGACGACCCGTCACAACAAAGTCAAGGAAACCCTATACACACACATACTGGGGCAATCCCAATAGTAAGGTCTCCTATATTTTTAGATATACAAACAACCGTTTATTTTTTCTATAAAAAAAAGATTCCATCATTTTAAAGGTTGAAGAATACTTTATTTTTCTACGTAACCGCCATTGCGGTCGATGCCTTATTGTAGACTCTGTGGCAGTTTTACAACGCCCACGTCACAGCAGCTCGCCGCCATGATTAGGTCTGGCCAGACAGAACCGATCTTGTCAATGCTTCTGATGCCTTTGAAGAGTTTCACCGTGGTATAGAGAAAGATAACAAGCGTTTAAAAGCATTTATATATATATATATATGTCCACCGTCAACGTCCACATCTCAATACATTCAAGGCTGTACTAACATAAAAGGAGCCCACTGAGAGGAAAAGAAATCCACCAAATAGTGGATGATCCAAAGAAAGGGGCCTAGAGGAAGAAATAATACAATTCATGAAAATATACTGTTTTTCAAAAATTTTTTTTTTTTGGTGGGAGGGGAGGTTGCAATGAGATCGATAATGTTTCTATCGATGTTGTTTGTGTATAATTCCTACCGATTTGTGTATCGGAGGGGATCACACTTAGTGGAGAGGGTGTGGAGGGGCGTTACATAAAAATAAGGCGAAAACAACCGAGATTGGAGTCAAATCCTGGGTTATGGATGTCGCTGATTTTAATTATGACTCCAATCTCGGTTGTTTTCGCCTTATTTTTATGTAACGCTTCTCCACACCCCCTCCGCTAAGTGTGATCCCCGTCCCGTACACAAAGCGGTAGGAATTATAGACAAACAATATGGAAAGAAAAATTATCAAACTCATTGAAGCCCCTCTTCCCCCCCCCCTAAAAATTATTCAAAGCAAATATCGGCCGTGATTTCCATGTTTGAAAATTTCCACCCCCGCCCCATGTGGTGGTATTCGTGTCTTACCCCCCACAGTGTTTGTTTCCGGTTCTAATGGGACACGTGTACAGAATTTGGTCAAATTTGCTGCACAAGTGTAGATTTCTACGCGGAACATGAACACACACACACACACAAACGTACAGTCTACTTTATTTATTACAAGATTAAATCTTTTTTTTTTCAATAAATCATTTAATAAATTTTATCTTTTTAATAGGCCATAAAACATCATATATAATTTTTTAAAATGTCAGAAAAATGTTAAATTTTTCAAACTGTAATTTATTCGGTTTCGTGGTGGGTAAAGGAAAGGTCGACGGTGAAGAAAAAGCACTTTAACAGTGTGAAGTCACGTCAGATAAGCGAATGATTTTGAAGTATGGGACTGTAGTGCTTCGGACAATTACAGAAAACCTTGGAGATAAGTTCAGCAGGAGGTAATTGGAGGAAGGCTTTTTTGCTTGCGCTATACAAAGCTTAAGAAAAAAAAACCAACACAGGACTAAAAATAAACTTTTCCTCCAGCTCCAGCTCCAAGTTCCTCAAGAACCAAATCATCTAACCAATTCAGACAAGATCAACCATGTATATAGGTGGCGAGGATCTGAAACCCCTTCAGACTTCGCATGCAGGTTCGCCAACCCTCGCTGAACAACTACGCAAGGGTGAAGAACTAAACTGCAAATCACTCTTAAAACTATCCCAACACAAGATAAAATATTACCACACAGATTACTGTCAACAAGAACAGATTTTAATGTTACTTAAATAAATAATAAATCAGTTTTAAAGTTGCTCTGTTCTATTTTAAAATTACGTTCCCTTAACATATAATAACCGTTGACGCAATATCCACTCGCAATTGTTGGCCTACATACGTTTTAAAATGAGCTTCCCTGACGTAAATTTTTGCCGTCGGTTTGCCAACCACTTCCCCAATACCTAATTGTTGAATTATCTCACTTCCGTGACCAGGACGCCTCTTAAAAACAACGTTTACGAGACATTCAACGTTCGCGCGAGAGATTTACACACATGTTTACGCGTTTCAGAGTGCGGCCCTCTTTAGAATTCCCATAAAGAAATGTAGTGGCTTGCACCCAGTCACGTGCACGAGTTGACGTTTACAGTCAGTATCATTACTCGGATACTTTCTTGTTCTTATCTCTTTATCACCGAGTACAGAATTTAGTATTACTTTCCCTGTTTTCTGAGCTATCGCACGTGGAAGCCTTCTGGAGAGACTGACAAGGATACTTTCGGGGATGCCTCCTTCTCTCTCTCTCTTCTCTCTTTTCTCTCTCTCTCTCTCTCTGCGCTTTTAAACTAAGGTTCCAACAAGCTGTCGTCCCCTCGGTCCTGTTTTGAGAGAGGTGAGTGTTATGTACCGGAGTCGCTGACCCCAGGCATTCGGAGACTTGTTGGAACAGTCGGCCAGCTGCCTCCTAAAATGCTCGAGGCGTTGAGAAGGGAATGCTGCGACCCCCACAGCAAACCCCGCCCCCGTCAGTTTTCTAGGGTTTGTCCTGCATCACTTTTAGGGCGAATGCCGTCTATGATCCTTACAACTACATCCCAAGGATCCCTTGGCTACCTTCCTTTCAAATTCCTTCATATGCTATTAAAGGACAGCGGCCACCACTTGGTAGCTTGTCCCTCTAAAAAAAATGGTAGTATTTCATTATGCTACCTACAACTCACATGCACGAGTTGACGTTTACATTCAGTATCATTACTCGGATACTTTCTTGTTCTTATATCTTTATCACCGAGTTCATAATTTAGTATTATTTTCCCTGTTTTCTGAACTATCGCACGTGGAAGCCTTCTGGAGAGACTGACAAGGATAACTGCGGGGATACCTCCTTCTCTCTCTCTCTCTCTCTCTCTCTCTCTTTTCTCTCTCTCTCTCTCTGCGCTTTTAAACTAAGGTTCCAACAAGCTGAGGTCCCTCGACCCTGTTCTGAGAGAGGTGTGTGTGTATGTACCGGAGTCGCAGACCTCGGGCATTCGGAGAAGACTTGTTGGAACAGTCGGCCAGCTGCCTCCTAAAATGCTCGAGGCGTTGAGAACGGAATGCTGCGACCCCCGCACAGCAAACCCCGCCCCCGCCATCGCAAGTGCCCGACCTACCTGATACAGGTTTTCTAGGGTTTGTCCTGCATCACTTTTAGGGCGAATGCCGTCTATGATCCTTATAACTACATCCCAGGGATCCCTCGGCTACCTTCCTTTCAAATTCCATCATATGCTATTAAAGGGCAGCGGCCACCACTTGGATTACCCTCATGTAGCTTGTCCCTCTAAAAAAAATGGTATTATTTCATTATGCTACCTACTAAAAATATTATAACCGGGTTCGAAAAAAGACTTATTACCTTGCTGTTGTTACAATTAATTTCTTGTTGCAGAAATTCTTCCTCAATATCTCTTTTCAATTTCTCTACATATTACACAATCGTCCAAAAAAAAATTTGTACTAATTAATGTCAAGAAGTAAGTCGTAAACAATAAGGGGCCAATTACGGAACCTTGAAGTATTCCCTGTTCTACATTGACACATGAGGACATTACGTTACCTACTTTAACTATCTGTCGAATGTCTCGTAAAAACTACCTAATCCATAAAAGCACTCAGTTATCAGTCCCAATTCATGAGGTACGGTGTCGTGTTTTTCCTGTCTTCAACATATATTACTATGTACTCTACGTTACTATGTTATATAACTAATTTTCCACCTGTACTTGACACTATTTTATTGATATATACAACTCCTGTATCTTCAGCAAATCCCTAATGAAATAAACAAATAGAATATTATATTAACTCCTACAAAATTATCCAATGTCCCTCTCTACCTCTACTAGATTCCACTGGTGGACATATTCAAATTATGTGTGAGGATTTATGTGTTTCTAAACATCCTACCTTTTGACAAATAAATAAACAACACGGCCAATATATCAAAATTATTCTGTATTAATCAAATAAAACCAAAAAAGAAATATCATTACTACGACGTTTCGTCCACAATTTTGGGACTTCCTCGGGTAATATACAGTTCTGAATGTATGCACATATATCCAATATGAAACAAAAGTAAGGTGAATTTATTTATAAAATTTAATTCTTTATTTATTCTTGCAAATCAATTTCATCCCCTTCAAAGTAATCCCCGTCCAATGAAACGCACTTTTTCCAACGCTTTTTCCAGTCCTCGAAACAGTCGGAATAGTCTTTTTCCTTTATAGCCTTCAAGACCTTCTTAGATTCGGTTTTTATCTCCTCAATCGTGTCACAACGGCGTCCCCGCATTGGCCTTTTGAGTTTGCTGAATAGCCAGAAGTCGCATACGGTGGTGGAGGAACGATGTGAGAACCAATGCAGTGTGACGTGGTGCATTATCGTGATGAAGGAACCAAGAGCTTCAGACGAATAGCTTCACGCAAACGACGCATAACGCTCAAATAATATTCTTTGTCGACAGTTTGGCCCGGCGGAAGGAATTCACAGTGCACCACACCACGACTGTCAACATGACCTTGATATTCGCTGGATTGGTCGGTGGTTTCAGGGTCTCGTCTCCAGTGATGACGCATTTCAATTGGTCCTGACAGTCAGACAGCAAAGTTTCACGCACATCAACGCGACGCTTTTTCCCCACCAATCGACACTTGACGCGTTTCAGACACAAAACATTCTTCAAAATGGTTTTGCCTGAGCCAAATGATATTCCAACACCATCAGCGAGATCTCTAATTGTCCATCGACGATTTTCAAGCACCAAATCTTTGATTTTTTGGACGTGGCCCTCGTCGGTAGACGCTGATGGTCGTCCAGAGCGCGCGAGGTTCGTCTTTGAACTCGTTGTACCACTTATAAACGTTTCTTTGTGCCATAGTTTGATCACCAAAGGCCTTCAACGTGTCCGCACAAGAATATTCGTTCCGCAAACAGAATTTGATGCAAGTTCTTTGCTCAACAAAATCACCCATTGCAAAATTCGTTTTTGGTTGTTTACAAAAACTTGTGTAACTCTGAGATAATTAAACCTTTTAACAAACAGACGCTTGGCAAATATTACAGACAGTCCTACCAACCTAGAGAAAAAAAATTTACCTGCCTTCCAAACACCCGGGAGTTTTAAATGACAATTTCATCTTACTTTTTTATCACAGTGGTATACCGGAAAAAGACTGTTTCGATGACTGGAAAAAGCGTTGGAAAAAGTGCGTTTCATCGGACGGGGATTACTTTGAAGGGAATGAAATTGATTTCGAAGAATAAATAAAGAATTTATATTTTATAAATAAATTCACCTTACTTTTTGTTTACAGTGGTAGATGTTTTTTTAATTTTTTTAAAAAAATTATCATGTATGTAAGACTGTTTCTCAAACGATTTGTTTATATAAAAAGAATGAAGAGGTGCAAATCAGGGACGAAACGTCGTGTTTTGGTATTTATCATGTTTTAAATTGAATAGTTAAAATTTTTCTGGCTGCTAACTATCTATTATTTAATTTAAATATGAAGTCAGATTGTTATAATTTCCAAAAATTGAGAACCTAACGTCTAGTTACCGAAAGGAAATGAAAAAGGTGGAGGCTGGTGAAATAAGTGATACGGGAAGGAGTTGATGAGCTGAACGAGCTGAAGTTATCGTGATAAAAAATATTTGCGTTATTAAAATATCACATTTTACAGATAATTCAAATTATTATAATTTAGGTGGGACAAAACAATTTTTATAATAATTCTAAATTAAATGTATGATACAATATGGAACTTGACTTAAGCAGCATAAGAGAAGATCACTATTGATACGAGAAGACGAGCCTCTACGGCCCTCAGCGACTTTGGCTGATGTCGTTGCGTTTCTCTTCTCTTCTCTTTGGAATTTGGCGACTTGAATTGTGCGACAGTATCGTGCGGTTGTGTCGCTCCTATATTTTTCATCACCTGACGAAGGGCAACAAAGTTTCCATAAACGTAGAGTAGTATTTACATCATCCCTTCATGTTGTCCTGTCATTTGTCTATTTCATCCATTCATTACAATCTAATTTAATAATAAGATCCTGGAAAATGCGATACTAACATTAAAAAAAAATTGTTTTTAACGATACCCGAGCAGTTTAAGAAAGCAGAGGTCGGCTGGTGCGGCGTCGGTTCCGTCGGATATTGAAGTGTGCCGGCGGTGCCGAGGGCGCTATCGGTGGCGGACGGTCGGCATCAGACAAGTGACACCGCAGATAAGCCGCGTGGCGTTGCGCATACGCGTAACCCCGGGGTCTGTGGTTTGCAGAGGCGGAGAAACAATTAGCAGCGACTCTGAGGGTTGGGGCGAGCGAGGTCCAACAGGAAAAAAGGGATATTTCATATCTGTTTATGTTATATTCCGTACGTATAATAAAAACTACCTAACCCTTTAATTTATTACCTGTAAACCAGCTGAGTGCCTCCCGTGGCCCGGGAGTTTATGTATTAAGGAACTGATTCGCCACTAACCTCTTGGTAAACATTTAACTGAACCAGCAACAATAGCGCCTGTGTTTTGGAACATTGACCGATTTACGTTCCCCTCCCCGACCTAACCCCTCGGCAGCTAACTTCCAACTTTAAAAAAAAAGGGAGGATGATGTGATGACTGACAGTCAGACTTACGAGGTCAAAACTACTCCGGCTAAAGTTTTCGTCATCGACGTTGACGAGGAAACACTATTGTTTATGCAAGAATTAAACTCAGCGACTCCTATAACCCCGGATTCGACACCAATCTCGATCTATTTTTACATTATTATTTTATGTGAAATCCTTACACCACCACCACCTCCCGTACGGTAAGGGTCCTTCACTCCCTTGGCTTTTGGAGTTGAAATTGGACACTTAATTAATCTAGAACGACACTATCATATTCAGCGATCCCGAAAACGTTTTATTCGACGTTAATAATTTCCGTTTACGAATGTTTTTAAAATAACAGTCTCACCCTTAGGACGTACGTCTTAATCCATTGGTGTTTGTTCCTGGATCGTATGGAACATGTGTATGTTTAGTAGAAAAATTTCTCTACGCGTTTACGATTGTACACGGGCAATCACCCCCACTCCTGGGGTTGAACTTCATCTTAACCAGTAAACGGTAAATGTCAGAATTAATGTCAGTGATTCCATAACCCTAGATTCAACACCAGTCTCAGATGTTTACTCATTACTTTTATATCACCCACATCTTTTCCCCCCACAACTCCCCGACATAGACGCTGAAATACAGCTTAACTGACATAGCCCATTAGAGTTAAACTCATTGACTTCTATAACTCTGGATATGACACTAATCTCGGTTGTTTGCGTTATGTATTTAACGCCGCTCCACCCCCTCCCTTAGTTGTGCTGCCTTCTCCATGCCGTAAGGGGTTGAAATTATACACTACAAACACATGAAGAGAAGCTGTAAATCTCAACTACCCACGAAAATTAATTCTTCGACGCTAAAAATGGCCGTTTTAGCATGATTCTAAATTTCACTCCCGTTTACACTTTGGGATTTTTCTAAGGCTTCGAAAAGCCGACAGAAAGCTACGCGGACAACTCCCAAAAGTTTCACCGCAGTCGGATGAATGGTTTATATAAACAGTAACATGATTATGTTACATTGTCAGTTTATAGCCTTTGTCGGCGTCCCTTTGCCGCGCCGCAGTATTGTTGGTTTAAAGCGCGCGCCGAGACGTGGCGAGGCAAGGCTTCAGTTCCGCTTAGGGCACGACGAGGGACGGACGTCCCAGGGGTTTAACACAAAAATTGTAATAAACAACCACGCCCTGCAGATATTCTCAATGCTCGAGAAATAAATGAATTATATCAAAAATTGTTTTGGTAATTTCACTCAAAAAATTACCTGGCGCCCTTAAATCTAAATGAAGTCGAAAAACGATTAGAACGAAAGGAGGTTAGGTACATAAATGAGAACGAAATTAAAAGTAAAATTTGACTCTGATTAACAATTTTAAAAAGGAGAACGAAATCTGACGTCTATCTTTCAATTACGTTTACATAATTAATTGTTTTGTAAATTGTTACTCACGTCTGTCCAGCATTCCAGCATACCTTTAATTTTCGAAAACACTATTGCGGGGTTTTACACTGATTCTAAACTCACAGATTCTACACCTAAATTTTATATGATGTTGGGAACTCGGATGATCCTCCTTTCGTCGTCTATCGGTTGACCGCTCACCGTAGGTGACTTCTGGTTGCCTTGGTTGAACGCCGTGGCTTGCAGATTTACCAGTCTTTACTGCATTGACCTCAAACTGAGATTTTATTGTTTCTGGCCGACTATGGACACAAAAAGTGCTTTTACTTAGCAGGTTTTGACGTTATTCATTTGTGAATGTTTTAATTTGTCTTGCTAAATGCCAACCCTGTTGAATTCCCCTTCCAATAACTGTTACACCTCGACGATGAAATCTACTCTTCAATGTTTTTCCGCGGACTCACCCTCTCAATATCTTAATGCGAACTGTATCTCACCATATCTTCCTGCGAACTGAACTCTCGTCTCACAATTTAGTGCGGAACACGCCGTTTTTCAGACCTTCCGACAAAGGAACAGAGCCGGATTTTCTATTGTTGTACCAAAAGCTCCTGCCGCTATAATGGGTTTCTCAAACAATTTAGATTTTTATGTTGAAACAATAAATGTCCTAATTAATTGGCATTACAATATATATCACTCCTTTATGCTACTGGGAAAATTTTTAACTCTCTTCAAATATCGGGGATATTTATGGCTGTCTAATTGCACGGAGATTTTTAGACTCTCTTTAAGTACAGGCTTATTTAATGTACGAGGAGAATTCTTGACTCGGTTAAGCTACCATCAGTCACCATCCTGGTTAATTTGAATCTAATCCGCCAAACGGCATAAGTCGGTGTGTGACCATCAAGGGTTTAATGGTGAAAGCCAGTGTAAATCACGTGTTGACCACCGTCCAATGAATTACTTTTCGGGACTGATATAAATAAATACCCGAGCAACGCCGAGCAAGTTTGTTATAAATACAGAGAGAGGGATTAGCATTCGATGTATCGCGTACATAATGAACTGGCTCAAACAATGCCTTGGCGCCAGCGATGTCACTTACGCCAAAGAATAAATCAATGAAGCGTGGAGCAAGGAAACTCTTTGCTCCCACAGTATAATGATACTTGCAATCTCATCCTCGAAATATCCCATCCGTTGGCCTCATCCAAACTGGGAACCAATACAATTGCTCTGGTGTCAACAGAAATTTGTTTTCGGACACGTCTTCCACACTCCTCACGCCAATGGCTAGTCACACACGAGCGGATTTTTCTCCTTCTAAAGTCCGCGGTCTTCAGTGTTGTCTTCTCGTATAAACAGAGAACTTCTCTTATGCTGATCAGATCAAGTTTAGTATTGTTTCAGTAATTTACTTTTGATATATTATAAAAATCATTTTCGCTCGTATAAATTATTATAATTGAAAGTATCTGTAAAACGTGATATTATAATATACGAGGGTGAATCAAATATAAACAAGACTTATTTTTTTAAATACTTATTTTGATTTTAAACGCACAAACAATCATAGTTTATTTTTCTACATAATCTCCTGATTTATAAACAAATTTTTCCCAGCGTATAGGTAATTTTTTAATTCCTTCCACGTAAAAAGAGTCAGGTCGTGTTTGTAGCCAATTGCGCACATATGCTTCAACCTCATTATCGCTGCTGTGGAATTTTTGCCCTCCCAAAGCTTCCTTGAGAGGACCAAAGACATGGAAGTCGCAGGGAGACAGGTCTGGACTGTATGGAGGGTGTTCCAGTGTCAGGGCTGCTGTATGGGGGCGAGCATTGTCATGGAGGAGAATCACTTTTCTCATCGGAAGGTCTCGTCTTTTGCGGCGATGTGCAAGTCTGACCTCAGTCAAAATTTGGCAGTAATTGTTCTGCGCTCATGCAAAAAATCAAGGTGCTGCAGGCCACGCTGGTCAAAACCTTGCCAGCCGATAATCATGACTTGGCTTTTCTCCTTTCTTCCTCCACTCCATACTCGCTTGTTTCGACTCAGGGGTGTAGTGATGCACCCACGTTTCATCACAGGTGACAATGTGAGAAAGAAATGGGTCTCCTTCTTCCCGAAATCGTGCAAGAAGACGCTCACACACTTGAAAACGATTCAGTTTCTGGTCAACTGTGAGAAGGACCTTGCGATACCCACCATAGCTCCTCTGAGAGTATAGAGTAAGTGCTCCCATAACTTATTCCAACCTCAATTGCAATATCCGAAGTTGTTAGACGCCTATCACCTTCAACAAGTTGACGAACACTGTCGATGTTGCCCGCTGTAATGCTGGTGCGGGGTCTGCGGTCACGTTCACGGCCCTCCACGAACTGTTTATGCCAAGCAAACCCTCTAGCTCGCGACAGCGTCTCTTCCCCGAACTGTGCAGTCAATCTTCTCAAGATTTCGGCCGGTTTTACACCTTCTGCAGCTAAAAACTTGATAACAATACGTTGCGCAATAGAGGGAGGTACCTCCTGCTCGGACATCGTAACGATGGACACTGAGCGAGTCTGTGATGATGAGTCACGTGCTTCCCCCACTCCTGACAAACCAACCTAACAGCCAATAACAGCGGAACGTTCTTCCATCACTATTGCGCGCGCAGGTCCAAAAGTCTCGTTTATATTTGATTCACCCTCGTATAAAATTACAATGAGCGGACGGTAGGTAAAAAATAGGTATAAGTTCAACTCGGAAGGTCAACTCGTGAAGGTCAACTCCTGCACCACTTATTTCAGAAGCCTGCAATTTAGCAATTATAACAATCTGACTTTATAAATAAATTAAATAAGAAAAATAGAAGCCTATTAGTTGGAAAAAAAATTATTCAATTTAAAATAAAAGAAATATGAAATACGTCGTTTCGTTTCTAATTGGGACCTCATCATGCTGTCTAAACAAATAAATTCATAAACAATAAGTCTTAGATACATGATAATTTAAAAATACAATTATGTATAAATAAAACTTTTAGTCCTACTTACAATTTGTTATAAAAATAATTTACGTTGACAAAATTTCTAACGTCTGCGGTTTGCGGCCTGCGTGACTGTTATATTAGCAGAGCTCTTACGAGTATTATTCAAATTGGCAAAAAACAATGGAAATACAAATTTCATATAACACAACAGATAGATCACAAAAATAAATAGTAATAAATTTTATGTGTCATTTAAACATTATTTTTCTTCTTCTATGGTTCCACGACCTCCAGTAGTAGCTTCCTCCGAACTTATCTGTCTGAAGCTATTCTCCTGCAGTTCCTCAAATCCATCATCCTTTTTATGTTCTTCTCTTACTTCGTCTGTCCATCTCTTACTTTCTTTTACCTCCCATATCATTGTATAATGCATCCTTTCCTCCCCCATGCGTTGCACGTGTCCTGTCCATTACATTCTCTTTAATCTAATAGCTGTTGCGATGCTTGGTTCTTTATTATAGGTCATATATTTCCTTATTATATCCTTGTGTCTCCATACGCAATTTTCATTTTTTCGGCCCCCAGATTCTTCTTAGGATCTTTATTTAAAAGATGTTAATCGCTATCTCCTCTTTCTTGTTTAGTGTCCAGTTCTGACTTCCATAATATATATAGTACTGGCGTCATTATATATCCTCATTTTTGTTGTTCTTAGTTTGAAAGCTGGTAGCAGTGAGGTTCATTTGCCAAGTTCATTCTTCTCCTGATTTCATGCCGTTCATCTCAGTCTTTGTGGAATTTGGATCCCAGATATATAAAGTCATCCCTTATTTCTATCTCTTTTTTTTTAGGGTAACAGACTACATGAGGGTAATCCACATGGTGGCAACTCCCCTTTAATAGCATAGGAAGGGATATTAAAGGGGGGATGCGGAAGGGTAGAGGAAGGCAGCCAAGGGTTAACTAGGGCCCCCGGGCTATGGTTTAAGGATCCTACCCGGCAATTCGCCTAAAAGTGATGCAGGACAAACCCTAAAAAACCTGCATTAGGTAGGTCGGGCATTGGGTACTTGTCCCACGCCCTTCCGATGGCGGGAGAGGAGTTTACTGTGGGGACGCAGCATTCCCATCTCCGTGCCTTGACCAGTTTCGGCGGCAGCTGGCCGACTATTCCAATGGGAATAGCGGACAACTCTTACCGTATGCCCAAGGTCTGTGACCCCAGAACATACACCTCTCTAAACAGGCCGAGGTGCCTCGGCATGTGGGAACCTTAGTTCAAAAACCAGAGAGATGTGAAGGCATCATCTCCATCTATGTCCATCCATACTTTTTACCCAAAATTGCCTGCGCGACTGAATCTTGTTTTTTTTTAAGTTTATTTCTAGACAAACCGATTTGGCACGTTTATTTATTTCTTTATATGCCTCCTATTAATAGCCGTAATATTATATCTAATATGTAACATTTCACTCATCAATCTGGCATAATATTTGCATTTCACAATATCTGGAATTTTGATACCAATTGAATATTTTAGCTAATCTGGTCGTCTGAACATCTTTCGTTGGTTCAACCTTATTATATTTACACTTGCCACTTGGCTGACGTTTTAAGTGACTAGGGTAATATTTCAGCCTCTAGGCCGCCCTTTGATCAACCTTTGGGGAGTACAAAAGCCATTTTACCTTTCATTGTGCATTCATCAAGCCTTTTCTTGCCAAAACCATCGGCAGCTGTGGCGCACAGCGACCTAATTAAATATTCATAATCAAGACTCTCAAGTGTCACGTAGTCTTGAACAGGAAACTGAAAGTGGCTGTTTATAGAACAATGATGAAGACCGGTGGCTCAGAAAACATGGACAATGGCCGCGGCAGAAGAAGAGTGTTTGAGAAGTTGGAAACGGAAGATATTAAGAAGCGCTAAACGAAGCAGGGATATGGAGAATACGAAGAAATACGGAACTGGAGGAAGAGTATGGCTATGCAGACATTTTATTGGAAATAAAGAGGGGAACAGACTGAGATGGTTGGGGCCATGTAGAGAGAATGTCAGAAGACAGGGTTGTCAAAAAGATCTAAAAAAAAGGAAATCCAGGTGGCAGAAGGGGCAAAGGGAAACCACGAAGACGATGTGGAGGACGACTTAGGAAAGATGGGTGTTAGAAGATGGAGGAAGCGAGCAGAGGACCGGCAAATTACAATATTGGGCTATGATCGTTGATAGCATGGCTTATCTTCAACTCTGAGCTCCTTTAATAAATGTTGGTGTAAACCCAGATCCTCACACCTCATAACCCATGGTTTAACCCACTCACGTCTTTTTTGATGGACTGTAACGCCGAGGAGTTAAAGAGTTAAATTTACAATAAATTAAGCCCAGAAAGAAATTACAACATTCAGTCTCAGAACAGTTAAATGTTTTAATTTTACCGAGGCTGCGTATATCATTATTATTAAATTCTCGCGTTTCTTTAGGATATTCTCGTTTAAAATTTATGTGAAAGTCTGGTGGATGTGAAGCACTGAGGTTAAGACGACCAGAAGGTCTGCCCCCCCACAGGGACATTAACCTGTGACAAAGTCGTACTGAAACATTTAAGTTGACCTCCGAGGCCCGAGGAAGCAGCCAGCGACGGTCTTGGGTTACGGTTCCCCTGACGCAGGACTTCACAAAGTGAATTTATTCGGCGAATGGCGCATTGTTCTTCTCCTCTAAGCCAGAATCCGTCTCGCTTTCGCGATGAATATTTATAACAGCTGCAGGAGGACGAGGGGCTTGAGAGATTTTATATGCTCGTTAAAGAATGCAAATCCGTGATAGGCGGCGGCGTCGGAATTAATGTACGACTCGCGGCCGAGACTGGAGGAAAACTTTTTAGATCGCAACACGGATACAAACACAGAGAGAAGCCTGAAGAAGCCTGCGAGGATTCTCTCGCAGGTAACCTGCGAGGGATTTTCTCTCGCAGGCAGAACCTTGTAGGAGAGATACGAAGGGGCTACCTTTGGGGATGCCTTTTCCTCTCTGTTTTTGAACTAAGGTTCCCACAAGCCGAGGCACCTCGGCCTGTTCTGAGAGGTGTATGTTCCGGGGTCTCAGACCTTGGGCATACGGTAAGGGTTGTCCGCTATTCCCATTGGAATAGTCGGTCAGCTGCCTCCTAAACTGGTCGAGGCACGGAGAAGGGAATGCTGCGTCCCCACAGCAAACTCCTCTCCCGCTATCGGAAGGGCGTGGGACAAGTACCCAATGCCCGACCTACCTGATGCAGGTTTTCTAGGGTTTGTCCTGCATCACTTTTAGGACGAATGCCGTCTATGATCCTTATAACTACATCCCAGGGATCCCTTGGCTACCTTCCTTTCAAATTCCGTCATATGCTATTAAAGGGCAGCGGCCACCACTTGGATTACCCTCACTTGTCCCTCTAAAAAAATGGTAATTATCTTTCCAATGCATTGTCTGGTTATAAAATAATACATTTAATTGCCAAAAATACGCCCATCATCCTGGCTGGTTGTGGTCGTATTGTGGCGGTGAGGAATGGAGCCATCGTCCACTTGAAGAACTACCTTCACGAAAATGTAATATCAAGATCAAGTAGCTGACCACCCCACTCTTCACCCCTCCTCGTCCATCGGTGTTGCCAGATCGCGTACTCCCTTACAACCCGTTAACAACGAACAATCGCCGCGCGTGTATGCTACTAGTCACAACCTTGGCATCGGCAACGTAGCCGGAAGAGTCCGTGACCTTGGTATTACATATTCGTGGCGCAGACTATAATCTTAGATATATATGCTAAGTATTTACTTACTGACTTTGTCACCTTTACTTCGAGCTATTATAGTGAGACTTCATCTGAATATTGCTTAATGTTAGATATAAATAAAATTTAATGTAAATACAATTTTAATATAAATATAGACGTGATTTTTTCGGCGTTGTGAATTAAACATTTCAACTTAAATTTTAATATAAATAACATTGAGCATAATTCAAATGATGTCTTACTAAAAAAAAAGATCCAAGTATGATGTAAAAAGTGTCTACATAGTATATTTATCTAAGACTAGCTGTGTGCCGCGGCGTTGCCACGTCTACTTATTTATATATACCCGAAAATTATTTAATTCTATATTAATCTTTGGGCAAGAAGTGACTTAACCTAAATCTAACTGTTCCGAGTACCGTACACACTTTAGACCGATAGTGCATTAATTTAACAATACATTGAATTTTATTGCATGAGTACCAACAAACATACCTCAGAATTTCTTCTTAAATATACTCCTTGAGTACTGCAGGATATAATTGTCCCTCAGTCTTCAGACATTACGAAAGTTTAAATTCTTAGCTAGATTCACAATGTAAACAAATAGTCGCCATCTTGGAGTCACTAAACATGGCGGCGAAAATTAACTTACATTTGCCGCAAGGATCGTAAAGTATTTCGTATTGTTTTTTATCGTCATTCGATGGAGTATCGCTGGATAAAATTATACTTTCCCTCCCGAGGCCTTTCGAACTGGAAAAACTTGGGTTTTTCACTACTGGCGCCACAAAATATACAAGTAGGAAAAAATAGAATAAAATACCCCAACCTTTTGCTCGAGGAGGCCTTTTCTTGGGTTTAGCTACTTGGCCCCCCAACTGTCTACCCAGGAGTATTCCAACACTACTGAATCATTGTCCTGGTGGTACTTAAATCTGTGATAAGCGACGGAAAATGAAACTGCATGCAGGAGTTGAAAAATAAATTGTTCTTCAAAGACTGGTTCAAATTTAAAACAATCCCTCCATACACAACATGTTTCAAATAATAATATCGTCACAAATACAGAAACCACTCAAGGAGATTAAGGCCGAACACTCCTGTGGTGCGACCTAGTCCCTCCCTCTATTTGGCAATGTTGACGAGAAAATTCCTCAAACTGGTCTTAAAAGCAGACGCAAAATGGTCACCCATCGTAATAACGTAACCAAAGTCCATCCGACATGTAAACAGCAGCAGTGTTCACGACTATCATCAGCTGTGAGGAAACCCCCGCACGGTTGGTCTAAACAACTTTAATAGTCTAAGACCACGTGAGTAAAAAGGAAACGGCGGCTGGAAGGTGCCAGGAAGAAGCATAAGGAAACAGAGGAAAAATCTCCGGAAGGCTTTTTCTTCACAGGAAATGTGTCATCGAATTATTTTTGCACGTAAAATCGAGATAAACAAGTGCAAAGTTTGTTCCTATCTCTTCCCAGGAACAATGGCAGCTAGGAGGAAGAACTGACCAAGGAGGTCACTACAAACGTAATGCACAACATTTACTAGAAAATTACATTTTCATCCTACAGCTTTCCTATTCTTACAGAGTCCCTTACGGACCAAAATTTCATTTTCCCACATAATCGCCATCCCTCTCAACCATGTCGTTAACTATGTACATTGTCGGTAGTTAGTTTAGTGCTTCGAGGAGTATCCCGAATATTGGCGTGCCGTCTTTCACCTTTCACCGACCTGCATTAGGTAAGTCGGGCTCTTTGTTCTTGACCCACGCCTTTCCGATAGCGGGAGAGGAGTTTGCTGTGGGGACGCAGCATTCCCTTCTCCGTGCCTCGACCAGTTTAGGAGGCAGCTGGCCGACTATTCCAATTTGAATCGCGGACAACTCTTACCGTATGCCCAAGGTCTTTGACCCCGGAACATACACCTCTCAGAACAGGCCGAGGTGCCTCGGCTTGTGGAAACCTTACATCGTAAGCAGAGAGAGAAGAAGGCACCCCCAAAGGTAGACCTCTCCGTATCTCCTAAAAGGTTCTGGCTGCGAGAACTAACAACAGCTCCCACAGGCTTTTTTTTTCAGGGAGGCTTCCCGTCCTTTTTTTTATTTTATTTTTAGGTGTAGCCAGGCTATGTATAGGGTAATCCAGATAGTGGCAACTCCCCTCTTATAGCATAGGAAAGGGAGTGAAAGAGAGGATGCGGAAGGGTAGAGGAAGGTAGCCAAGGGTTAACTAGGGCCCCCGGGCTATATTTTAAGGATCCTACCCGGCATTCGCCTAAAAGTAATGCAGGACAAACCCTATAAAAAACCTGCATCGGGTAGGTCGGGCATTTGGTACTTGTCCCACGCCCTTCCGATGACGGGAGAGGGGTTTGCTGTGGGGTCGCAGCTTACCCCTCGCCATGCCTTGGCCAGTTTAGGAGGCAGCTGGCCGACTATTCCAATAGGATTAGCGGACAACTCTTGCCGTATGCCCAAGGTCTGCGACCCCGGAACATACACCTCTCAAAACAGACCGAGGTGCCTCGGCATGTGGACGTCACTTCCGTTATACCACAGATTGCCTACTAGTCCTCATTGATAAAGTCACCTCCGTTAATGGGGAATACTGCTCGCTTAGAACTTTGAATATTTACCAAGTATTCCTTTTATTTTAAAAGTCATTTAACATCTCAAAAGTCCGCATTTTGACTGACGCCCACGATATCATCCGCATTTGTATCCAAGAAACAATCTGAAGAAGAACCAGAAAGAGGCCTTCCGCTTTGTTGTCCAGGGAAAAGTGACCATGGTCGGATTTCCGTGGAATAACTAACAGGCAGAATCAGCTTCTCCTCAATCAGACACGCGAACTACGACACGAACGAAATGTTTAAAAAGGCCAGGGGATCGATTACCAGAAGAGACAACACGAATACTGGCCGTGTGTAGTTTCCACAACAGAAATTATCCTGCACACGAGTAAATAGGAAATGCCCTCGCGTACCTCGCATGAAGAGTCCACAGTCATCGCGAGAGTTTTTCATTAACCAAATATCACCGCAAAGGCTTCATCTGCCAATGAAACATTCCTCCGCAAAGACACCAATTTATTAAATTGTTTGCTTGTTTCAGGATAACGAGAAACGTAACGTTATACAAAATTCTGATTCAAAGATTGGTACCAGTGGCTTGTTGAAGAATCGTTGTAGCACGTTGACTCAACCTTGCATCACTTTGAGGTGAATTGCCGGGTAGGAACCTTAAACCATAGCCCGGGGACCCTAGTTATCCCTTGGCTACCTTCCTCTACCCTTCCGCATTCCCCCTTTCAATCCCTTCCTATGCTATTAAAGGGGAGTTGCCACCATGTGGATTACCCTCAATTAGCCTGTTACCTTAAAAAAAAAGTGAACCTTCCCAGAGAGCTTTGATGCTGCCTTCACATCTCTCTGGTTTTTTTTAACTAAGGTTCCCACTTGCCTCGGCCTGTTTTGAGATGTGTATGTTCCAGGAGTCGCAGACTTTGAGCATACGGTAAGAGTTGTACCCTATTCCTATTGGAATAGTCGGCCAGCTGCCTCCTAAACCGGTCAAGGCACGGCGATGGAAAAGCTGCGTCCCCACAGCAAACCCCTCTCACGCCATCGGAAGGGCGTGGGACAAGTATGTAATGCGCCGCCCTACCTGATGCAGGTGTTTCTAGGGGTTTCCCTACATCAATTTTAGACGATTTGCCGGGTAGGATCCTTAAACCATTTCCCGGGGGCCCTAGTTAACCCTTGGCTACCTTCCTCTACCCTTCTGCATCCCCCCTTTCACTCCTTTCCTATGCTATAAGAGGGGAGTTGCCACTATGTTAATTACCCTCATGTAGCCTGTCTACACCTACAAAAAAATCAGGAATCGACCCTTAAAAAAAACAGTCAATGCTTATTACTACACCACAGTCAACAATTTTCAAAGTAGTTGCGAAGATTTTAACAAAAACAAACGGAATAATAAAGTCACGGATTCCAACAACAACAAAATCCGTCTTGGTGGATTGAGGAATTGGTCGAGAACTACTGGAGCTATAATAAATTCAGTCTTGTCCAGAGGAGTCTGCAGTATCCGTCCGTTCAGGTTTGTGTTCGAGACGTTCGAAATAATCGTAACTTCGCAAAGACTATGAAACAAAATGGCCGCAGACCTTGGGTCTGCGATGAGAGTTGTTCTGCGCTCCTGTTGGAACAGTCGGACAACTGTCTCCTAAACTGGTCGAGGCATGGAGTCCGTAATGCTGCGTCCCAAAAGCATTACAGTCATCAAGGTTTCCCTGTATCACTCTTATGCGAATCGTGGCTAGGATCCTTTAATTACAACCCGGGGGCCTTAGACAACCGTTGGCTACCTTCCACATTTCTCTCTTTGTATCCTTTCCATACTATTAAACATGGTTGATACTCATGTAGACTGTCACCTCCAAAAATTAACGTTAATGATTACTTCCCTCATACTGTAATATACAGACTGAATGCTTGATAGTGAAAGTAAACCAGTAATTTCTTGATTGAAATCATAACTTTGTATCTTCATATTTTCCCTGCTTTTATATTGTGTAAGGAAAAGTAATAAGGATTCCACATTTACAGTCAAATGTTGTCAAATAAATTATACCTATCTGTTTAAGAAGATTTGTTAGTTTACCCACGTAATTCCTTTCTTCAACCACTGCATGTAGTTTAAATATCTCTCAATATTTTTATTAATATTGATTTATTTTCAGTCACATCGACATCTCAGGTCACATTAAGTGTACTAATTTTTGTCTTGTCAGGGAATAATTGACGAGAGTGAACACAAACGTCCCTGTCCTCATTGGGATTCGAACCCGGGACCTCGAGGCAGTCACACTGACCCCTAAACCACAGGTCGTCACAATGTTTGTCTTCCATCTACATTTTAAGTTTGTTCTAACCTCATATTTTATCTAATTACGGGGGAAATGTTTTTAAAAAAGTCTAATTTAAATATTTCACTGTTTGACATTGCCCAGTCAGATAGACACAGAATTTATTTATCGTATAATAATTACAGGGAAACTCACTGCCTTTGTGAACAGAGTTAGATGTCTCATTTTCGGTACAATTTTGATTTATATATTGGCAAATTGTGGAGTCACATAAATCTTAAAACAAATTATGTTGTTCTTCCTTCAACCTTCTATTTTTTTTTGTAATTTATTATAATGTGAGTGTATTCATAATCAGTTTTCTTTGAGTTGCAAGCACCAAGAAAGCT
The DNA here is from genome assembly GCA_037074705.1 of Zhengitettix transpicula. Lineage (NCBI taxonomy): Eukaryota > Metazoa > Arthropoda > Insecta > Orthoptera > Tetrigidae > Zhengitettix > Zhengitettix transpicula. The sequence continues at coordinate 238,634,344 of CM073590.1, read as the reverse complement.
TATTGTTCCACTTTACAGTTTCCTAAGTCTACAGAATTAATCTTATTTCCTCGGTAGTAAATAATTGAAAATATCGAATGTGCACAAAAAGAAAAGTAACTTCCAGATTTCTCCATTTATTGTACATAAAAAAAATGATGTAATTTAAGTGATCTTATTTCAGACATCTCTAATGTAACTTGAAGCCAAACTTGCATTCTCACTCATTCAATATCAATCACAACACACTACATCATACGATAAATATCTTGTAGTTAGCACATCACTAATCTTCATGCTCGTGCTAAATAAAAATTAACCAAAGTTTTCTTATCAAAATTCTACTCACCTTTTTAAAAGTCAAAAGGAATTTAAGCTTTCTCTTTGCGAGAAATGGCAAAATATGTTCAAGTAACTTTATAGCATAATGGAGAGAAAAATATTAAAAATTAGAAGGATGTAATTGTCTGCAGAATAGAAGCTTCAATTAAATTTTTATGATAATACCACAAACATTTCTGTGTCCATGGAAAAATACAAAGAATTTAATTTACTAAAGACAAAAATTTAACATCCTTCCAGAAAATATACTACAAACAAAACATTTAATTTTTGTGAGAAATAAAAAATCATTTAAATCAATTTTACAACTTCCCATTTGCATATTTTGTTTTTAATATATATGTTCTATGAAATCACAACAAAAATGCCAAATGTGTAAAATACAAAAAAGTCTGTACATACACCACATATTTCAAAACCTACTTCATTTACATGCATGATGCAGCATGCAGACAAAACACAAAAAGAGTTATTACACTGAGTCTTGTTATAATGAAAGCCATGGAAGTAAATTCTTCAACATTTAACTGTACAGCAGCACTTGCTCTTCAATTAGCATTGAAATTAGTTTTCTGGCAGGATCATCTCAGGTGGTTACTTCAGCCAAGGAAGCAAAAGCAGGGTATTGTTACACATTTCTGGTTCAATAGCAAAGTCAGTCAACCGACAGGTGATCAGTTTTAATGCATTGTAACTGTCACTTTTTCCAACTCAGTTTCTCTTAATGTTTGTTAATTAAGCACAAAATAATTTGTGCATGGGCTGACATGATAAAAATGTAGGCAGACTTAGTTGCCACTGTTATCAAAATGACAATTCTCAGGAGATTTAAGAATTGAAAGAACTAATCTCTGACACACAGACCAGGGTCATCTAAAACTCCCAAACTACAGGATCCTCAAATTCAAGTTATTTCCATAATGTATTCCTGTACCACCCTCAGCCCTGGACCATGCTAAAACTACCGCGTCCTCATAAAGTAAAGAATAGTCTTCGAATAAAGCTCTACAGCACCTCTTATCTTGACACCAAGCTAACAAAAAATTTTGAATATTTCCAAACCCAGATCGCTCTAAATTTTTCTTCGTGTTGGTAAAAAGTTTTCCTCAGCCTCGTTCTTTCAATTTATAAACCTTCAGATAACTGAAGAAACAGTTACAAGTTATATCTCAATTATAAGTCCAATACAAAATTTCTAATTTTCTACTGCAGTTCTTCTGGAACTAATGGCAAGCTTTATTGCTAAGCTGCGGTAATATTGTGAAGGAATACTGAAAGCTGGCTATCATTGGTTCATTGATTTTTTTTACTGTTAAGAGATCGTGCTATGAAGAAAAGGGGAGGCGGGAGTAAGTCCGGTCTGCATGCAACTTAACCTAAAACAATCAAATAATTACTTCGTCTCCCCGCACAGTTCATCTGCTGTGCTGATCGGTTCGCCTACTGGATCGGAAATATTCGACAGAGAGCCGCGTAGGAGTTGTGAGGTGAAGCATGGTATCCTGTCAGTACACGCACAAATCGCACTTGAATGTTTACTGCAGTCGGCAAAGATCAAGCTCCGTTGCCAACATTCGAATCCGAAATGTAACTAAAAGCAAAGAAATTATAGAGATAATACTCAATTTCCCAGACCAACTCAAGACCCTTAGTAAACAAAACATCCTGTCATTTTTATTCCTTATTGTGAAGTAAGCGGTTACCTATTATTTTTGCATATTTTATAAAATACCAAAGTTTTCGAAAACAACCAAATTATTGGTTTGATGTAATTTCTCATCTTAGCCTACTTTGCGATAAACTGTGTATTACAGCACTTACGAGAACACAAGTTCTAAATAAAAAAAGAAATCTAATTGCCGTATTTTCCTCTATTCTGCCTTTTAATACTGAATATGTCTGTAGTACAAATTTCACACACTATATTCCCTGACTCGGTAATTTTGTTTTAAACTTTGCCATTATTTTATGGTTTTGGTAAAACATCTATCAGCAACACATTTCAAAAGCTGCCAACCTTTCCCTTCTAGACATTCAATCTCTAGTAGACACACCCACAAAAACCTGTTTATTATCATTAGAAACTTATTAATTCAGCATTTTAAGACTATACTTAGATTGTGTTGTTGTACCCTTGAACTGCTCTGTATCACAAATTTATATTCTAATTCTCTAAAATCATGCGAATTCTTTTGAAATATATTAATCTGCCATAATCTGTCGTTGCTGTTCTACAGCTTGTTTAGAATAAATTCGGCTTGCTTTGATGGAACACAACTAATTCCACTAATCACTTGCAGTGCTTCACGTAACTACTTTTGCGATTTCCCCCCCATTAACGTAAATGTTGAAAAGGAAGATATTGAGAATCATTCAAGACAATATATAATTGTGTATTTCAAAAGAGTTATTCAAAAAAAAAGTTTTCAGCAATCTACTAAAAATCGGCTTTTCTACTGAAAAAAAAATTGATACAAATTTATTTTCTCATCAGGATCGAACAGACAAAACACAACTGAGAATATGAAAACAGAATAGGTTTATTCAACAATATAAAATTGAACATGTGCCAACAAATCACAATATAGTTTATATAATCTTCAGCTGTTACAGTAGTTGACCACTAATCACATTTTCAAAAAAGAAAAAATATTTTTTGATATATTCAGAACCTGGTCAAAATATCATTTTTAACACTATGATACATTTTATGAATTAATGTCAGTAAATTTGTAAATAGAAACTACCTGACTTGTATTTCATAACAAAATTCTTTTTTTATCTTAAAATTTCAAAAATACAATTAAAGGCTTCTTAAAACGATAAAAATAGAAGTTTGATAAAATGATATGTTTCACAATTACATTGTGTCACATTAAATACTTGTGCTCCTATTACTTCATACCAATTAGAAAGTGAAGATCACAAAAGTATCACTTTCTAATGAAATAAGGAAATGGGCAGTGTTAAATTTCCATTGTACATCATTCGTGATATCACAATAAAGACTTTGTTAGTTACCAAGCTTTCCATTCCTATGACATAGCAAAATCAGAAAAATTAGTACTAAAGTTGGTTTGATTAACCTTGAAGCAGGCGAATTAAGGCAATTTACACGATGAGCAAACATTATTGGATTTGAGCAAGCGTGAATGGCACTGACGACTTCACTGTCAAGATAAAGGGACCCTCTTGTCTGGATAAAAATGTAGATGGAACAATGTCATATGTTCCTGCTGGAATATCTTGAAGCTGCAAAACCACAAATCCAGACCTGCAACAAAGAATACTACACCTAGACCAAAAAATAATTATGCCAATAATAAAGAATTGGAATTATCGCATTAATATGCAGTTCTTTCACTAAATAAGATTGTACTTAAAATGAAGTCAGAATTATGATTTATTAGTTCTTGATTGGAAGAGATAAGGTAAATGAATTTAATGAGTAAGAATGGCAGATTCATTAATTAGATAAATTAATAACCAAATAAAAGAAAATAATAAGTGCTAAAAATACCACACAATGGCTTGGCTTTTTGTTCGTCATCTGGGTTGTATGACGTGTATTATTGTCACCTTTTAAATCACCTGACGAAAGCAGCAATGATTGCAGAAATGTTGTGCAGTACTTATTTTTTCTGTTATTTTGCTATCTATTTATCTAATTAGTATACAATTAAATGACAATTTATATTTTAAATTTTAAATGTAATAAATAAAAAGGTAATTTAAAACATATTTATACCAAGAAAACATTTCTGTCATTCCATTTTTCGTCAGGTTGGGAGACAGTAAGAAAATTATGAAACATTTATACAAATCAGAGAGAAGAATATATTCAGTTCTTTCATCCAAAGAATTTTAGATGGAACTGAAATAGTCAAGAGTACACAGAGATGCAGATGAACCAAGGAAGACTGAATAGTACTCAGAACTAATGAGAGAGATGCTTGGAGGTACAAAAGTGAGATTATCATTCCAACTTCAACAATAAACTTTTACCTCCCGGAATAACTGCCACTCTATTTCAAAATAATAATATCCATATGTTAAAATCACTTTTGGTCTTATGGTAGAATTTGAAAAAATAAATTGAACTTTACAAGAACAAGTACATTGAATATGTCATGTCAAATTTGATAAACCTACTGTCAAAATGGATAAGTTCCCCCTAGTAAATCGAATCGCATAGTTATCCAACTTAAAGTCATACCTGAAAGGCCCTGAATCTTTTTTTTTAAATGCAGTTGGAGCATTGCTGTCCTTCAAGATTACAGTGACGATATCCATTCCAATTTGATACTGCTTGGGACCTTTTAGATCTATTAAGATTTGGTTGTTATTGTGGACAGAGTCGAGAGTTATTTGATATCGAGGGTTATTCAGGTATGTTTCCCGATTGTTTCCACATCCTCCTGCAGTTACACCTTTCCACTGACCACTTATCTAAAAAAAACATACAAACAACATTTCTCAAATACAAAACATGTTTCAATGGGTTGCAAAAGTTGACCAAAATAAATTATTCCTTGTAATTCAAAAGTATAGTTTATTTATATAATTTCAAAAGTCATATAAATAGTCATTAACTAATAATATATTGATTTCACTATTAATATTCATTATTTGTTCAATATTATATAATCAAATCCTAGAATTCATTTGCATACAGGAGGTATGATATGCTGTTCTATATACAAATATTTAAAAAAATCAATGTTAAAGTCAAACTAAATTACTTTCAACATTAACTGAATAACAAACGAGGGAAAAAAATTACCTGCTTTGTGTTCTCATATGAATTTACAATTTTCCTTAAGGTAAATGGGCATGTGCCATAAACACGCAAAGTGTAGTAAATGGTGTTCATTTTTTCATACTGTGAAACAACTAATGTATAACGTTTAGCACTACTTTCATCGACTAGTAATTTGCACAGGTAATGTGGACTGTTGATGCGGACACCATCAATAAATGGAGGTGGGTCATCTGTTACAGGAAAGAAATGTTTGATAAACTTTTTTTAGTTGTATGTAACAGTTTTATTTAAATGTCTGCCCACTTTCAGGACATACATTTTATTGCTTAAATATAATCTATGTTGAAATTAGATAAAAACCACAAAGAAGGAGAAATGATTTGTACTTTTTACAACAAAAAACGTAATTGCAATACTTTGTAATACAGTTACAGAAAAAGTTCCTTATCAACACTGCGAGACATTTATAACTTTTGAAGAGTTAAGAATTTAATTCGGTACTCATTTCAAGAAAGTTTCTTATTCGATTAGAATAATAAACAACCTACACTGGTAAAATGTATAATGAAGGCAAAAAATAAACGTACAGCTTCATGCAAGAAAACTCTTTAAGCACAATGTAGCAATAATGCAGAAAATGATAGGTATAATGAAGTGAAATGGTAACATGTACAACAAATTTTTTTGAATAAATTTTTTAGTTTTTAGTCCGAATTTTGTTCCGACATTCTTGCTTCATCGATAGCATTTTCAAGGGTAGGCCAAGACATATTTATAATTTGACCAATGGTAGACCCCCAATAAGAAGAATTTCTCCAGCACACCAACAGTATACATTTAAGACCATCATGTGTGCTTTGGAGGTGGAAGAGAATAGAAAACCGGCATTCCATTAGTAACCAGGAAAGATAAGATTCCTATCATATCACATGATCAGAAAACCTACTCATACAAACCATTACATGAATGCCAAATCCCTTGACCACCCAGCACAAAAAGGGGTCTTATATAAACTTTATTTACCAAAATTGAAAAGAATTGTGACTAGGAAAGTTCAATGGAAAAAAGATTGTATCTGAAAATGGCTTTAAACCACAATGTATATACCAATAATACTGTAAAGAATTATTTTTCGTGGGCTGGGTTTTTACATTAAATCAAAATAAATATTTGACCAATAAAGAAATTTTATATAAGTTTATTAAAGTTAAACATGAAAACTCTTTTCTCAGGCACCTGTGGTTTTTAAATAGAAGAGATCTGCTGCCCGTACCAAATGCGTACAGCTATTCTGTGTTGTGTTGCCTGCTGTAGCTCTCGTACCGACGTACTGGCGTCGACTCAGGGGTTGGCCACTGGCTAAAGCGTCGGCCTCCGGGATTGAATGCTGGCAAGCCGTCGTACTAAATTGTGTGGTGCTATTCTGTGAACTCTTCACTAACAAATTGTGGCCTCTTTCTCACGACGATTCTGCCTCGAACTATATCAGAGACAACAACTTTACAGAGGCTACCTTAATCACATCCACCAGCTTCGGTGAGCGCAGAACAACTGTCCAGTTTCAAAAGCTTATCTCCTCCCTTATATCTTCCCATTCTTTTACTTTTTTCATTGTTCGAAAACTTCCATCAGTTTTACTGATTCTTCCATTGTCACAAGATTTATAGTATGCAGCTGCAGTTCCGTAGTCAACAATGGCTAACCATTCTGTCATGTTGAGGCCAACAATCGAGACAGGACACGAAATTACTTGGATGGAAATATTTATCTCCTCCACCCCCACGCACGTGCACAGTTTCGAATTCTCAAGACCACAGCAAACAACACTTCCGAGACAAAGAAAAACTTAAACCTAAATACACACGTTACAATACTATATATAAAGCCCTTCAGTGCGGGAACACTACAGGGGAAAAACTTTCAAACAGAGCCTTTCTTCCATGTGTGATATAGGCTTGACTAAGCAAATCGGTGGCAAATTACGCAAACAGAGCATATTCCCACATACAAGAGCACAACAAAATTAGGGAATTTGTTCACTCAGTGAAGTACCGACGAGACAAGTTCCTCACTAAAGGCGTATAAAAATCACGTGCGAATGTGGGAAGGTTTATATTGGCAAGACTGTCAGGTCCGAATACACCAGATTGAATGAACACAAAAGATATCTGTGATTACGCCAATTCAACTTGTCTGCTGTCACAGAACATGCCATGGTTACGAACAACAGAATTAAGGGTGACAGTCTTTGCCTAACCTTGAAAATGTTAGGAGCTATCGAACAAAATGTCGGAAAGAATGCCAGAACAAAGCATGGCCTAAAAACCCAAAAATTGGTACAAAACGAAAACAATCAGTAGCTATATATGAAAGTTTGAAACCCTAGAATAAATTCACAGTTAGTTCAATATTATAAATTTAATAATTGATTAATAATTCTAGCTACATACGTGGATAGAACACTTGACGACCTTCTGTACGATACACTAGAACTGTAATGTATTCACAATTCTCTTTGAAATCTTCAATCTGGGTAATGTGTCTCGTGAGTAGAATCCACACCGCTCCAGAATTTCCTTGTATTTCTAATGAAAACTGTGGATTTTCCCCTATGTTGTAGGCATCTTTTATGGGCCCCACACCAGCTTTCCAAGATCTATTCAGAAGCACACAGCCAGATACATTACAAATTCAGATAAATATATCAACCAAATTTCAAACTAAAGACTCATATATAGACATTAACTCATCCACCTATTAATTCTGCACCAAAACTTAGTAAATCAGTTTTCCAAGGCACTTTAAGCAAAATAACATAAAAATTATTCCTAAATATTGCAACTCTCACAAATTAAGATAGTAATAACACAAATAATTAATCAAATTCTGAGATTAAAATGTATGTGCTGTGAATTGAAATAGTTTTTATATGAAACTGATACAAATAAACAACAACCAATTTGAAGTCAGAAAAAGTTATTTATTTATGGACAATTAAACTACGATTCATCGCTAACTTTGTGACCTCTTCAATTTTGTTAAACTTCAACCTGAAGAGGTCGCAAAGTTAGTGACAAAACGTATTTTAATTGCCCACAAATAAATAACTTTTTTCTGACTACAAATTGGTTGTTGATTATTTATTTAGATGAAACTATTTATTTAATTCAATTATTTTAGTGTCAATATAAAAATCTTATAAATATTACCAGAAAATAAATAATTCAGTCATTATTTATACTCACTGATGAATACAGTCTGTGTAGTTGAAAAGTCCTGGATTCCAATTAAGGTAGAACACATCATAAAAGCGAAGGATGCTCTCATAATCTATCCAGAATACTCCATTATCAAACATGGCAGCACTGTTTGGATCAAAATTCAAAGCAGCTTTCAGTTCTGGGGTCCAATGCCTAGTATCCAGTTCTGAGTAATTGCCTCTCCAACGGAGATGAGACCAGGGGTTCTTTAACTGAAGAAGCTTCACGTTCTGTGGATTGAAATGACAAATGCCTCTTTTAAATGAAAATAGCTCCTGGGTGGTGGTTCTGGTTAAATGCATTGATAAATTCAATTATTAGACACATTGCTTTTTAAATGTGTGTAATACTTTTTTTTAGGTCCACTCTGAATCGATGTTAATGGACAGAAAATGAATAGAAATGACACCTACATTGTTATCCAAAATATAAGTAATTCAAACTTACTTTAATTTTCTTAATATCGAGAACAGCATAGGCATGAGTTGGAACCAGACCACTTCTTTCTGCTTCTGCATCAGATAATTCTCCTGTAGCCACTGTAACAAGAACATCGCCCTTGGCCATTCGTGTTAAAAGTTTTTCAAATAATGCATCGCTGTTGAATGTTTGATCATTTTTTATTGCCATTCTTTCAGGAATCCAACCAGTTAGAGCATGTAAGTCAATATTCTGAGAACAAAATAATGACATTAAAATAATCTCTACATGGAGATATGTAATAATAATTGTATCATATCATTGTCCGAGATATATATAGCACAATAAGTTTCAGCAAAAAGCAAACACTAAAACTAAGACCAACATAAAATTTTAAACACACTTACACTGTTTGATCCAGGAAAGTCATATCCACCCATTACTTTCATATAAGCTTTCTCCATGAGAGAAATCCAAAATTCATTTTTATTTGTTGAATAAGAACACAAGAGTTCGCCCCTTTTATTTACAGGAAAAGTATCATCAATAATTATTTTACGGGGGACACCATTAATATGTAGTTTCACCATGTATTTGCCTGTTCAAACATAAATAAAATTCTCACTTTTTTAATCCACACATAGTTAATAACAGATGAAATCCTTATTTGGCATACATAAAGCCATTGAAAAAAGATAATTTCCTTGTTCCATATTATCTCAATGTCTAAAAATTAACATATACTCACACATTTTAACAATAGTTACACATATGTATCTACATTACACAAATAAACCACAATGTATTAGTTAGTTAATTTAATATATATACATGTAGTAAGGGAACATTTTGTTCACTCTATGTAGCAGGAATTGCAATTAGAGTAAGAGATTTTGTAAACAGCACAATGTTTGCTGTAGATGTCAAGTGGGTATTTGTGGTTTTTAATCAAGTAGGAAAGGGTATTAGTGGATCTGTAAAAGATGGATATTTAATATTCTTGAATATTTGGATAAAGTTGTGATGTAGAAATTTGTAATAAGGTAGTACAGGAAAAATTTTGGCTTGAGGTGTTTGGGGACAATTGACAGTAGGATATTGGATTTTGTTCAATCTGCTGTTTGCGTGTTTAAGAATAAAATTTAAAGGGTACTCATTGGAGATTGAAATGTTTCGGGCAATATGTAAGTTGTGTTGATGGTACTTGATGGCTCTCTTTTGGTTTGGAGGATGATCAGAAAGGTAATTGAGAACACGTCCAGATGTTTTCTGAACCAACTGGTGAGAATGTAAGTATTGTGAATGGGTACAGTGACATCAAGGAAATTAAGAGAATGGTTAAATTCAAGTTCACGGGTGAATTGTAAGTTGGGATGATAATTATAAGGTTAATTTGAGAGTTAACAATACAAAAAATGTCATCTACTTATGTGATGTAGCAAAGTGGTTGGACAGGAAATGGAGAAAGACAAGAATTTTCTAAATCTCTCATGACTATCTCAGAAAAAAAAAGGACTAAGGCACTTCCCATTGGAGAACCTTCGATTTGATGATAGTGAACTTGATTAAACTTGAAATAAGTTGAATTGAGGATTAGATTTATAATGCATACAATTTCATGAAGTGGAATTTTAGTATATTGACTGAAAATGGGCCATCTGTTTTTGAAATGGTTAATGACTAAATCATTGGAAATGGAGTTGAATAAGGAAACGACATCAAGAGAAATTAAAGAGTGGTCATGAGGGACAGTGAGGTGCTTGGTTTTATCAATAACAAGATTTATTACCAAAAAAAATTAAAATATACTGCAACAAAACATTGGTAAATCTGACACCTTGAATAACCACCAATTTTACTTTTGGAACACTTACTTTTAGGATTACTTTTAAAAGATGATTTCAACATATTTTCCTTTATGAATTTCATTATTAACAATTTTTGTGAGTAAGAACTGTTTTTTGCAATACCTTCCTTCATATCTAACTCTCAAGACCATTGGGATTTCTCAATAACTGCTCATGAATTTATTACAATAAAATTGCATTTATCAATCATTATATATATCATAATAAAATCAAATCATTTTTACATTAAAAATTATGGGAATAACAAAAAATATGGTCATTTTAAATTGAGCAGCCTTCACAATCAATGGTTAATTCCTACAAAATGAAAAACAAATTATCACTTTAGTTCCACTTAATTTGCATAATAAGATTTAGTAAAATCATAAACAAGAAAGCATGGTTTTTACTAATATAACTGTTTGTTATTTACACTCACATACACACCAAATGGGTTGTACACAGGTTGCTTTTGCCTGTTAATCGGATAAATGATGGACGTGATGAGACTACGACCAAATCTTCGCTCATATAAAGCACTTACAGCAAGAGAGGCAACAAAGGAACAGTCAGATACAATCTGTAAAATAGTGAGCCTTAAGTACAGATATAAGATCATTAACAAATCAGAAATGTAATATAATGCCAAATTAGAAAAAAAATCTCATACTAACATAACAAACATTAAATGTTTAAACAATTACACTTGTTTTAAGCAAGAGACCATTTCCAAACATTATATTTTAAAAAATACTGTAAATTTAAAATGATTGATTACATGATATAATAGAAGCAAGATATCAGAATATAAAGCTTACCGTTTGTTTTATGCTGAAGCAGTCAACAAATTGATTAACTATCAACTTAGGATTGGAAGATATGTCTTCTGGTCTAGACCAATGAGAAAAATCTCTTCGCTGCTTTGGAGATAGTGATAAATGTCCATCACGATCTGTGAAGGGCATTGGGTATTGAAACTTCTCTCCCAGATCCACACTCATGAAAGGCACATATTCCTTGCCATTAATGTGTGATGTCTGCAGAAGAACACGCTTCTCTTCCTCTGTGTATGTTCCTTGGCCACCAGTAACTTTTAAATGAGCACTACTGCCTCGGTGCAACTGAGGAACTGTAAAATCCCAAATCACAGAGATTACAAACACAAGTTTACTGAAACAATACTTTTTTAAATTAACCCTTCAGTATTCATATTCTTATTCACATTCGTAAGGTAGTCACATGACGATGCGTAGTATCCCGACAGTTTATTTTTATATCACAAATAATTGCTCTATTTTATTGCATTAAGTATTAATAATAATAATCCATTAAAAAAAATTGCATTACATATCATATTTATAAACACATTGCATCTCTCTTTCTGGAAAAATTCCTGCAATAGTGTCTATTTAAATGATTTTGCATGATGTAACAAATCTTATTGTAATTTCTTTTATAGGCAAGAAGAAACACTCAGTAGATGATTTCACTTTCTTTACACCAGGTTGATGACTCACAATATTCCCTTTTCTTGTCCAGACATACTGTGGAGAAGTTAATTTTGTTGCAGCATATTTCCTTTCCTTTCCAATATAAAAGTCAATGTAAGAAGTTTTACAATCCCATCATTGTTTCACTCATGGAAACAATGCTTGCAATTTTAGTAATGCCTTACAGTATTAGTCTTTTTCCCCCCTATAAGAGAGGTGAATGTTTGACTGAAAGGTACACACTCCTATATAAAATAGTATATATGGCTTAGAAATATGCTAGGGATGCTGTATACCTCATGTGACTATGTAAGTTTTAAAGAATTATTACCCTTTGGAGCATTGGAATAAACAGGAGGGCAGGAGCTGGCGATGCTAGTACTAGGTAATACAGATCCTTGGATAGCAGCACATTTATTTTCCACTTGAGGTGATATTCCTTTCAGTTCTTCTGCTCGTTCAAGTGCATTGCGAGCAATATCAGTTAGTTTAGCCTGTAATTTAGGGTCATCACTTGCAACTGCTCTCTGAAAAACCAAGCATGTACCATATTGGACTAACAATGAAAAATGTCACATTTATAAACTGTTATCACTAAAAATAAGTATCCATTCCTCTAATATTACTGGGTGCATTATATACCTTCCTATACATAAAAATAATTACACACAGTTCAAGGTTATTGACATACAAATATGAGTCAAATTAACAACCTTTATTATTATATTACTGTAAAAATGAAAACAGAAATATGGGAAATCTTTTTTTCATAATTTTATAACTAATTTTTTTAAAATTTATGCAGTTTAGTAAAAATCATTAAATCACAGCAATTGGCACGTCGAGTGAATAGTGAATAAAACAAGCAAAATTTAGAATGCTTTTAAAAATATCCCAATAAAAGAGTGATTTACTCTTTAAGTGACATGAATGTAACCATAAATTCCAGTACACTTACAGCATTTAATCCTACTTCAACAGCTTCTGTATACAATTTTACTGCTTCTTCTTTGTGACCAGCTTCATCTTCATTCAATGCTTGAGAAAACAAAAATTTGCATTTCTGTAACTGTTTCTTATTTTCTGAGGTCCTTGAATTTTCATTGTGTAAACTAAGTCCTGCAAAAAGCAAAATTAATCGCTAGTTAGTTTTAAATCAAACTATCAAAACTGTTATATTACGTCAATGTAATTTATTAAAATTTAAATATATGAGCCAATAATAAGATGGGAAACCTTCAGCGTCACACAAAATTTTCTTTTGCTAGACAAATAATGTAATTAGAAACTGTGGCTAAATAATTAAATCCCTCACAAATTGTACATAGTAAAGCTGCTGAAATAACAGTTTATCAACACTAAATACTATTAAACAATAATAAGATATATTATTGTATATTATTTATCAACTTTTATTAAATATAAAATAATCCATATATCTCAGCAGGTTTGGAGACAAATAAAGATGGTTTTCATAGGCAAAAATATAATTATTATTATGTCTTTCAATATTAAAGAATACAGAATTCCCATAACAATATTCAACTAGTGTTCTGTACAATCAACATTGATACAATGAGAATTATAATATGTCTGTATAAAAAAGAACCTTTTGAATCAGTCAACTGTAAAGTGCAGTAGTGTCACTCTAAGCTCTTGTGTTTTTTTCAATCACCTGACAAATGGTACAACAATAATAGAAACATTGTGTAGTACTTAATCACTTAATTTTGTCTGCAATTGGACATTTAATCTAATTATAAACTATTATACACTTGATCTTGTATGTCAACCATGCAAATATGTTACCTTCATTGTTGTCTACCAAAAAAAATGAATTTCTCTAATAAAAATAAAATTTACAAGCTTTCAAAAAGAACAACTCAAAAAATTAACTATGCATGGACCAACCTTAACTCAAAGCTTATGATCTCTTCAGCTTGACCGAGTACATAAAATGAACAATGTTGTAACCCAAAACTGAACATGAATGGTGAAAATTAAAGCAATTTATTCTTTGTTAAACAAATCAGTGAAAATATGTAAATTACGTTATAAAGTTACATTTATGAAAACTAAGCTGGACCTATCCAAATTTGGGGCAAGAATACCACCGTTAAATACATTATAGTGATGCTTATATATTTAAAACAGCACTTACTGGCTTCAAGCAACTGCGAAGCTCTATTGCTGTAGTCTGTGGCTCGACTATTTAACGAGTCTCTTCTTTCTGGTTCGGCGGTTTTGCTCGCAGCTAAAGAAAGAAATCGAGCTGCCTCACTATAGTAATATATTGCTGCATCCAATAGACCAGACTTATCAAATTGTACAGCTCGATTTGATGAGATGACAGCAGACGCAACTAATTCTTCTGAACTTGAATCCATTGTATTTATTTCTTCTGAGAAAGTCGAAAGAAATTGATTAGCACGGAAGATATTTTTAATCGTTCACAATTATTGACAGTCGTTACAAAAGTCGTATTCATTTTAACATAGTTTTCAAAAGTACATAAACTATAGGGTAAGTCTTCACGTTTATGAATTTCATAACTACAGACTGTTTATCACTACAAAACCATTGCGGAAGGTTTTCACTTGACAATTCCAGTTTACGTCATTCGCATTTGGTACCAATTTGAAAAAAATTAAAACAAAATTCCCCCTTTAAGAAAGATATGTTCAGTTTGCCTTGTATTATATCGTTGGTTATGATTTGAAGGAAAATGATAAAATTATTTAAAATAACATACTTTTAAAATCATATAATACTGAATAACTTCGAAAATTAGTTTAGAAGTGAAGGTGAATAAAATAAATTTGTACAGTGAAAGAGCTTCGTTTAAGATTACTTAAAATGCGTTCATTCGCATCAAGCAAAAGTAATACAGCTCTTCATCTTTTACTATATATTTGAATTTAAACTTTTTTTATACACTGTAGAACATTGTGGTTCTGAAACTAAATAATTTAAGCAGTTCGAACGATTATTTTCCACTATTCGTTTGGATTTCCTAAAACTACTGGATCTATTTCATTTAAGTTATTGTCTCACAATCGACAGAAACAATCCAAATAATTTTGTTAACACTTATCGTTGGATAACAATTCGTTCTTCCAGTTTTAGAACTTTGCTCGAATTGTTTTTACTTTGATACGGAAACGTTTCATTATCTCTAACATATATAAACACAGATTAATAGAAAGTTAAAGTGTGAATTGATATTGTACGCTTTGCCCTTAGTATTGCTGTACAGATCAATTGTGATTATGGAATAGTTACTTCCATTGAGATTGATAACCGAAAAGTGTAAAATGTCAACTAGATGGTACGTTCTTCAAGTATTTTGGTGCATCGTTTATTTACTCTAAGTGAACATAAATAACTTAATTTATGTCATCTCATAGTTATTATTATTTGATCAACTATCAACCTCAATTCCTAAATAAAGTACTCCTGGTCAACGATAAAAATTTGATAAGATAACTTAATGTTATGTACATTCTTTTAAATATCTAAGAAATAAAACAAGTCACAGAAAATTATACGCATGGAACAATCCAATCTGAGTCCCTTCTTGAGATTTGTATCTATTTGTAATTATTGTGTGTATAAATGAATGCATTTAAAATATTTTAGCTACATATGTGAATGCCCTAACGAATTATTAGGATCATGGTAGTATTTTAGTTTCCTAACAGTAGGTATAGTGTTTGAAGGCAGTAATCATAGTAGTATCAGATGTAGGAAATCTTATGATCTGGAGAACCAGTCAGTGGGTTTTTGACAATACACAACACACAAAATAAAAAAAATCATAGTTGCAGGAAATGTATCATTCCTGTAGGTTCAAAATTTGAAGAGCATGTATATAAAAATTATTTAAAATTTCTATTCTTCCTTTTAAAATGTATGAATACTATTTAATAATAATTTTCCCATCATTAGGTATCCCTTATATCAACGTGGGAATCCACAGCTCAGAATATTTCTGCCTAATTTTTGGCTTAAATTAGTACGATCGGCAGAAAGTCAACCTCCAAATGTCGTCGAATTCATCGTTTCCCAGGAAATGACCAGAACGGATGTCAAAAACTATTTGGAAAAGATATACAATGTGCCTGTAATTCACGTGCATACACGTATTGCTATGGGTAAATATTATGGGGCTTGTATAATTCCCTTATATACCAACAATTTAATTTATTGATTGAAAAGTACAGAATTTTGTATTGGAAAATGTCCTTAATTCCTATATTTTATATTTTCAGGTAAAACCAAGCAGGATAAACAAAAGGGGTATGTTACCAAAGAAGACGACTATAAAGTGGCTTACGTAACCTTGCCACGAAATCAGGATTTTAACTTTCCCGATTTGTTTCCCAAAGCTGACAAGGAAAAAAGTGAAAAGGAACAGTTGGATGATGCTATAAAGATTTACGAGAAGTTCAAATTACCATCAAAGGATAGACCAGGGGTTCCTCCATGGTTCACAATCTAAAGCATTGATTATGATGTCAAACTAGGCCCCAAAAAGTTCTTTCATGTTGGGTACATCAACATTTAAAAATGTTATTCTCATGTAGTTCTATGCATGGAAATTTGTAATAGAAAAATGTCTTAAAATAAAGTATAACCTTTTTTATCAAAGGTTAAATTTACTAATTTAATTCAATGATGCTTTAATTGCCAATAGTGGCATAAGCCTACTTTCACCCAATTCGAAGCCCTAGAGTTTTAGTCCATATGTGCTTAACAATAAAAACATTTTAGTAATAATCCATTTGTAATATTTGAAGAGGAAAATCCCAGTGTTAAATATTTTTAAAAATGTATTTAACTGATTGACCCAACAGGTTTCAAACACTTGCGCTTCGTCCAAATTATTAATCCTTCTAAATTGTTTTAATAAAAATTAATTACAAAGAGAACTTTAGATTTTACCTGAGAACTTCTCAGGACAGGACTTTGAAACTGTACATTTACAAACAAGTTTACTGTGTTAAATAAGTTTGTGAAATGGTTAAGCATAAGGTCTTAATGGAAGCAAAGGGAAAGGAATATATTCAGATGATGAGCCTATTATTTGAAATTAGGGTGGCTATCTTGTTTGAAGGGGACTTGATGTGCCAAATCTCTTTGATTTAGAATCAGTTTAGTTTTGAAATTTGTAAGCAAATAAACAGCATTTTAAGATAGACAAGAAGCTGAACACTAGTGTGTTGGTTCTTCTCATTGTTGATCATTTCCTCTCTCGTGCTCAAACCAAATTTTGGTTTATTCTACTTGTTGATTTTCTATTCCCTCATTCTTACTCATATAATGGAATACCTTATTAGCACTTCCAATAATGCAATCAGCTCAAAGAAAATTTTGTGTTTCAACTGAACATGAGCTGTTGTTGATATGGATAGCTGGGAAAATACTTCTCTATTTTCACATTCTAATAGTTGATTTTTGAAAAACCTTGCCACGTATGCATAGCTACTTTGTCGATTAGAATATCTTTTGCACAAAAAAATAGTTTCTATCTTTGTAGTTCTAATTATATTAATTTCTCAAACAAATTATCAAACCATAAAAGTCCACAAATTTATTTGACTAAATTGCACATAACACAATATTGAATAAGAAAGATAGCCAATACATATAGTGTGGTATTTATAGTACCCTTTTTTGTCTGTATTGGCTATCTTTCTTATTCATTATTTTCAATCAGAAGTAATTTTTTTCATTATAATACAATATTATTGGTTCAGAAATTGTGTCTTGGGTGTGGGCCCCAGTTGATTGACAATTTGGCGATAATGCTGTTTGGAAAATCAACATTGATTGTATGCACGATATGCAGGTCTTTGCCAATAAAGAAGAATTATGGAAGACATCACGAAGATTGGTAAAGTGATAAACACCAAAAGCTCATTAATATTATATCACGAGCAATTTAGTCAAATAAATTGTGAAGTTTTGTGGACTGTTATGGTTTGATTATTTTAGTATGAAAAGTCTTGTATTATTGGGTCAGGAAGTAATTTCTCAGTTCTCGAGTACCAAACAATTGTCATTGTGGATAAAAAATTATCACAGTATGAAAAGTTCAAAGAGTGAAGGAAAAATTTGCTTTAAAACACTAATAGCAAATTAAAAATTATTCTCCTAATTTAAATAAAAAAAAGCTTTATTTATAATAAACATAAATTATAATTTTTATTTTGTAGAAACTTTCCAAAAGCAAAGCTTACGATCACTTGCTGCACTTATATAAGGCAGTCGGAAATGCCAGGATATCCAAGAGGAAGTCTGAAACATGTAACATACATTACATGAAAGTCTTCACATATTGACAACAGCAAAGTAAGCTAATAGAAACTAAACTTACTTCAAGACTAGCAGTCAGCAATGGTTTACTGCTATTAGTATTAAAGACCTTAAGGGTATGATCAGGTTGTCCAAATATAGCGACATACAGATCACTCGAAGGGCAAAACCTCAAATATTGTCCACATATTGTATAGGCAAGACGAATGTCAGATGGCCAACTGAAACAAACATGAAAATTCAGTCATTTACAGCATTTAAATATGTATTCTCTATCACAAATAAAAATATTTTTTCCGTTCACATTTGTGAAAATGTCAATACCGTAACTTTCCCTCTCACTTCTTTAACCTATTAATTTTAATGTATTATTCTCCATTTCTATTATCAAAAGACGGTGTATTTCCTAAGAAATAAAAGTTCAGTAGGTAAGAACTGAAAGTAATTTTTATTAAATTTGGTTATATATCTCAATTTTTTTTATTCAGTTTTAGTAATAATAATCGTAACTTCAAACAAGCCTGAATTATTTTGAGGCTTGACTAAAAACCAAAAACAGTATCACTGAAGTGAGATTCATTTCCAACCTCCTCCACGTGTCCTACCAGCAAAACAAGAGTAATAACACATTGGTAAATTTCAAGATTAAAGAGGAACCAAAGTAACTTTTATCAAATGATATAATAGAGAAAGAATTAGATGCAGTCTAAATATAACATATATCATTTCATATTGCTTTCTCTTTAAATGGAGTACCCTATTAACACATTTATAATTCCTTTAACAATGTTACCACACATCAGATATAAAATTATACAGGCAAATATTTTTAATATTATAGAGCATTTGTTTCTCAGTGAAGATTATGTAAAAAAAAAAAATACTCGTGTAGAAGCAAGAGAGAATACAGCAGTCCAACAAATTTGGTCATCTTACTGACAGCAACAATTTTTTGAATCCAGTATGTTATCAAGGATATTAATGTGGAACAACAAGAGCCACCTATGACAACAATTAACTAGATATTACAGATACATCAATCTGATCAATCACAAGCACTATTTCAGCAACCACATATAACCTGGACAAATACTTGATCTGATTACAAGACCAACCTGTTCACAAATAACAGCATCTCACCAAAAAAAACCTCTATAGAATTCATCAACTCTTTGGAAGAACTAAGGATTTTTGAGTTTTGAAATTATTTATTTACTTGGGAGCCCATCGCTGATACTATTGAGCTTCCAGAAATACATTTTTCAAATGGTGTCATCAACCATTTCAAACATGTTTTCAAGACAACGTATCTTCAATTCCTCTACACAGGCTATGGATTTACCATGCTGTTCAATAAGAGAATGTAAGTTTTGCAACGTTTGCCCCGGCCAATGTAAGGAATAGTCGTGAGACATCTAGAAATGTTACCCTTCTCATAGTCTAGACACTAAATGTGAATAAAATAATACTGATTTATCCCTTAGAAACATCATGGTTTAAATCCATCCTGGCCCAGTTTTTTTTACAGAATATTTCTGGTCAAGCTCATAACTATTAGAGTACAATAAATTAATAAACTTAATGTAGAATAATAATTATATACATGATATGAAATATACAAAAGTAATCTACAATTAAACAAAATAGCTGAAAAACAAATTTACCATTAATGTCCAAAATTCTAGGTTATTTAATGCTCTCCTTATCAAATTATATTATGGTAGAGAAAATGCGTGTGAAAACAGGCTGGAACATTAAGAAATGCAATCGGCATGAGTTGGAGAGTCCTCGAGGTATATAACTTATAGAGTTAATACAATAGTGTAATTTATCCTTTACACCCACCTTGTTTTTGCAATATCCCAGTGAATCAATTCCCCATTAGACAAAGCAGCTACACTCTTGCTATTACTCGGTGCCCAATCGGCCATCTGCAACGGACTGCTATCGGTTGGAAAGGACTTCAATGAACGACGAACTTGTAGGCTCACCAAGTGCACCACACCACGCATAACACCAACCAGCACCCTGTCGGGATGATCTCTGTGACTGCTGATAGACATAACTATGAACGTGATAAAAAGTATCATGAGGAATGAATGTCAGCCACAAAGTTAAGCATGTACAGAATAAAAGTGACATTGAAATTATGTAAACAAAAAAAAATGTTTTATACAAAGTCTTGAACACATTTCAGAAGGACAATATTACTTACTGTTACTGAGTAATTTCATGTAAATATTATCATCTTGCACATAATTTACCTGGTGAATTGAAGTTTAGGGATCCAATACATTTACAGTCCTCTTTAACACCCCATATTTTCATACTGTTGTCATCACTGCCAGAGAACAACAGTTTCCCCTCCACATCAAATGTTATGCAATTTACATAATCTGTATGTCCAGTCAGAACCTACAAAATATAGAAAACGGCATTTATTTCCATAGTGTCCTATATCTTACTAACTTATTAATTATTTTTTAAATAAAATCTATAAATATGTTAAAAAATTTATATGAAATAGTGAAAGGCATTTGAGCAAACAAAGATTTAATAATTGCCTTAAGTTACTTAATAAAAAATTGTATACAGTGAGCTATAATATCATTGAGCACTAGATATTGGTTTGCTTATAGAATAATTAATTGCAGGAAATCTTATCATTTTCCTTTCATTTAATATTATATTTAAGAAACACAATTACCTCAATACTATGATTGGTGCCTAGATCACTAGTAAATAGACGAACTTTGTAATCGGCATCTGCACTCGCAAAGGAAACACATTTTGGCATAACATCTAAACAAGTTTCTGGGCTCCAAGCCAAAGTGTGAACTTTAACATCATGATGGAACTCTTTCAGAATTGTATGTTCCATTCCATCTTCCATGTCATCATCATCTTCCTGTGTTTAATAAATTGAATTAAAAAAAAACAGAAAATTTTAACTCATTTCAAATATAATTTTTTCTTAATAATCATATCACAATATATACAAAAAAAATTCACGGTATTCACCTGTATACATACATCGACTATTATTAGCAGACCAATCTGGATATCCAAATCCTTACCTTATAACCCAGACGAACTAAATTAAATCATTTTGAATCATCCATTGTGTCTATTTGAAATTAGAAGACAGATTCCCTAATAAAGTTATTGTAAACTGAAAAAATAGGCTCGTCTTTAGTGTGCTACCAAACAGGTTGATTTAGATGTTTTAATATGTATCAATAAAAAAAGCTTTGGTAAAAACTGATGATTAATTTGTAGATTATGCCACTGAAAATGGAATTTAATAAATTTGTTTTGTGTTCAAGTAGACTTTGTGGTAGCAACTATATGGGAGGAAGGAAATCTGACAGGGTACAAGTAATAACTTAGAAAAGAACAGGTTACGTCAGAGCGATGTAGGGAAATGTCAAAATAGTCATGCAAAAAAATAAGTTTCAATTAAATTTTGTAAATAGTTGGTGCAATTTTAACTTGTTTCTTATTCGTATTTAGAACATAGCCGCTATAAATTTAGTAATATATATGTTCCTTCTCAATGGATTCGAGTTTCTTTTATTAGGAAATAAAATGGAATTAAAGGCAACATTTCAACTTAGGTTGTATTATATATAAATAATGAAGCAATAAAACGCAGATTTTTCTTACTTGAAATTTTAACCTAACCACAGCTATTTTATTGGTGAATCCGATACAAACGAGGTTTTGTGACCATTCGAATGGTGACAATTCAAATCTTAAAATCTCGTCTTTAAATTCTATCGTGCTCGTTGCTGAGGATATGACATCCATTTCGTGAACAACCAAAACATACACGAATTGAAGTGGAGTGAAATATTCAAAATACGTGTTTCAAAGATTCTCAAAAGTGCCGCCAATTATTCCAGGTTAAAGTGGACTAAGAAAACAGATCAGGAAGATGAAAACTATCCAAAGCACATAAGGTTGAAGAAGGTAGGTTTAGACAACGAGTTTAAATATACATATTTGTGTTGAGCAAGGAATTGGATGCGGAAAAGCAAAGTAGAACGGGTAATAGAATATTTGCCGAGTTAGTAATATTTGAATTTAAAATTGACTCTTTTTCAATTAGATTAATAAACGAAAAAAAAATTACGTCTGATTAAAAATAATGAATAAGAAAGATAGCCAATTCGAACAAATTGGTTAAAATAAATATCTCACAACGTTTCTGGCTTTTGAGTGTTGCCAACTGACAAGTTCAGTTGTGTTTCTGTAGGCTCTTATCATCTGACGATAGGGACAGAAACGTTCTGAGAGATTAATAAACACCGACATTTACGTTCCATTTAGTGTTTCGTAGTTATTAATAACATCTCAAAGTGTACGCATGAAGTGCAGAGTGGGATGAATGTTAAGAAAATAACAAATGAAACTCCAGTCTAGAAACGTCAGAAACGCTGTACCAAAGGTGTTTGTCGAAAAGAAGGAACTAGACAAGTAAATAGTCTATATAACTAAAAAACAATTCTGTACTTCCTAATTTCAACGCAGATTTTGTTTGCTTTTTACAATAAAACGGCAAGGTTAAACTGCCACCGAGAGACGGACGAATAGTGTCATTCGTAGCGATACATCTTTTAATTGCCACCAACAAGGTCGCCGTTGAATTAAGTCGCGTCGAGAGTATAACTTTTTCGAGCGATACTGCCTCATTTTTGTGCTACAAATCGGACAGCATTTGGCCTCCAAACAGAGCCGTGCCATGCAATGAAACGGAGGCGGCATAAGTAACGAAATCCAAATTGATTTGAACCATTCAGTAATTATAAATGTTATTTTCAAGCACTCTCAATTCTCAAAATAAAAATATTGTGTAAACCTTTTGGGTAATGTTAAAAAAATAACAATCAAAAGTTATTTTAAACAAAACAACATTTAAGAGGCATCATAATGTGAAAATCTACTGCAACCACCCTGCATAAAATATTGCCATCATGCATGGCTTGTTGTGAAAATTGACTTTATTTAAAATATGTACAAAGGAAAAATACTTTCATGTCAGAAATGTGTCAATTTAGTGCTAAATTATTGGAATTTATGTAGACAGAATTAGGTTATTACAGGGCAGGTCAGAGTAATGGTAACACTATAGCTGTTGTAGTATTATTTTTCATAGTTATCCTCATAAAAAATGGTTGCATGGGGTCACGTTTCACATAAATTAAAAAACTCTTGAACTGCCACAGTACATATATATTAAAAAACTTGACAAAGCCCCAAACTTTGTTTATTAGTTAATGGTACCATTGAAAGAAAACAAATATAATTCCCAAAGTTTTCCTGGTGAATGTGCTGCTGAAATTATTCTCAGGTTTCAAAGCAGATGCTGTTGATTAAACGTTTCGTAGACTTGACACCCTCAATCATCTTGATCATGTGACAATCCCTAGAAAGCACACACCGCCATCCTGGGGGTCTACCACTTCCTACATGGAGCACAAGAAATTGTTTGGTCGAAAACATTTAATACACTCATTCACTGACATAGTGAGAGTATCTGAATGAAGTGCATAGCCTGTAGCAACTAGTCTCTTAATGGTCAAGAATTATGTTTTCCCATATTAAGTCTTATTAATAATATTGGTCACTTGAAATTTAATGTAGGGTCCATTATTAAGCAAGTGTTCAGCAATGATAGATTTTGATTTTCATTGCTCTCATGTTCAGACTCTCTCTCTCTTCCACAGTCCTCGTAGCTTGACCTATGATCACACAATTTTACATTTATCAGTCAATTCATTAAAATATTTAAGAAACAAGGGGAACCATAACATACCACTGTGGTACATCTGAAACTAGGTCACTCATTTTGAATATTTTATTTTAGTATTCTTTATGTCAATCATTTCCAAAATTTATCGTTTAACAGCAAAAGTCAAATGCAGCTGAATCTATCATTAAATCATGCTATTTCCTGCACTAATGAAACTACTCCAGTTTCACACTAGAAAACTGTACCACCCGCCAACTCACGTTTACCTTTTATGGATTATTTAGTGTCCGATTATATTCTGATACCAGGTTATCTAAAATTTTACACATTACTTGGGTAAGGTTAATTGGATTTGGTTATAAATTCTAGATTTTTTTTATTAAACTCCAATACTGGCAGTGTTGAATGAATAATCCTCAGCTTAAGTTTATATATTATAAAAACAGCATGAACTCAGCTATACATCAAATTATAAAACAAATTTAGAATAATAATCAACATTATCAGTTCTTAGCTGCCTGAAACACGGTAATAGTTAGAAAATAAAACTTCTGTGCCAACATTTACATCCCAATTTAATCTCGATAACAACATATTATTAAAACATATTTCAATAAAGATGACAAAATTGTTTGCCAAATACAATATATTCACATGGCATATTTAACATTTTCAGCTACAAAATGGCAAGTAGTAAGTAGAGATTTCTACTGAATAACTTTTCCAGATTAAAAAACTGTTTAAGTTATATTACACTTACTATGTGTCACATATAAGAAGACATTTTGATATAGAAGTACAACAAATAATACGGGATAACATTTCACTCAAAAAGTTAAACATTTTGTTACATTAAGAGACAGGATAACATTTCACTCAAAAATTTAAACATTTTGTTACATTAATGAAACGGTCAGTCTGTGCCTCAAAAGCCAAGATCTACTTATAGAAATGTGATAATTTTTTAAATTCATTAGCTAAATGTGCAAGAAAAAGAAATGACAACAAACAACTGGTCTCACATTCTATGTCGAAAAACAGCAGTCAAGCTTGAAACTTCATAGAAAGAAATAATTGGAATGATTAAAAGTGTATGCCAAAGGATTTTTTTTTTTAAAAAAAATAACAATTCGTGAAAAATTTTGCATCTATTTGGAAGCCAAATTAAGATTGCATAGAATGTGAATAATTTTCTTCATTTTTTTAAACTGTTTTCACAGACCTATGAAGATATATTACACACTTACTAACTATATATATTGTTTTTAACAGAGGCAAGACAATTCTACGATTCACATCTCATATCACAGCCACAATAACATTGCTAGTTTTGGTGTTACTACACCCATAATTATACTTGAAAGGAGATTCACACTATGGTTGTCAAGAACTTGTTTTCCACAAATATGTTTTATACCTTTACCAGCTCTTTCAACAACTACACCTGTCTGCTCATCCACACCTGGAAATAGTAGTATATAATAATAATGTTAATACGTCAAATGTATTTTCTGTAACTGTACATTAGCCATTTAATTTCAAAATTAAGTAATTAGCATAGAGATGAAAAAAAGGCAAAGGTAGTATTCTAAGAAGTTGAAAAAAGCAGGGTTTTTTTTTATAGAAGTCTGCTCCAACAACAGCTTACAAGAATTATAGAAATTCTCATTTGATACAATTAATTGACTTGAAGAGCCATAAATAACTGACAAAAAAGGAACATATTGATAAACAGATACAAATGAACCATAAAGCATGTAAAAAGTTTAATTAATTTATACAAGATAGATATTTCTGACAAAGGTATATTTTACATACATTAAGATCATGTTGTATAAACTACTTAAAATATATGTGACATTGTATTGAAACCATCCAAAAGTATCTCAAAAGGGTTCGTTTCTGTGTTTTTCCTGCTATATCTATAAACAATTTACAGAACAGTATAGATCATTGAATAATTGCTATGATCCCTTATTATTACGCAAAACCTTCTGTTTTACCAATGTCGTTGCTCCCTTCATATTAAGCTAACCCTTCGACTCGTTGCGTTTTCGTCGCTTTTGAGTGTTGTCAACTGACTAGTGCAGTTGTGTTTCTCTAGGCTCTTCTTAGCACCTGACGAAAGGTACAAGGAACACAGAAACGTTGTGTGGTATTTATATTACATTTTTTGTCTGTTTTGGCTATCTTTCTTATTTATTGTTTTCTGTCAGACATAATTTTTTTCAGTATAGATCATTCTTAAAATTTTCAGGGAAGTATCAGAATGAAGAAAATATGCTTGGTACTTTCAAAAAAAATCGAAGAAAAATAGTATTATAAACATAATATTGAAGGATTAAGAACAGTAATTCTAGGAGGCCAAATGTGTCACAATGTAGTTTTGCCTTGTTGAATATTAATGCTTATTCAAACTTAAACATAGCAAAAAAAATAGCCTTAGTTACAAACTGTAAAAAAAATTATTAACCAAAAATGCACCAAATATTTAACAAAGTTAGAAAACTATAACTATAATTTAGTCAATGTGATGTCAAAAACTATTTCCAACTTAAATGTAAGAATAATATAAACTGCTGCTATTTTCAAACATACTCTTAAAATAAATAAATACCTGAATATTGAAGTGTTGCACCGAGAAATGAATCAACAATACTTCCGACTAGACCACCAAAGCCTCCAGCGATGACTAGAGGCCATTGTGGGGGGCTGCTTTCAAGAATGCTCTTATCAATACAAAGAATTAAAGTGAAGTAGTTAGCTGCTCCAATAACCAAGCCCCCCAACAGACTAAAGAACAACCCATTTAGAGTAACTCCACCATTTGTACCTGAAAATTTCATTAACAAAAAAAAATTCACAAAATATGTTCATAAATTTGATTGACTTAGTGGCTAATGTTAAAATTATTTCAATAAAAATTTTACACCAATAAGAATACACTCAAAAAATTACAACTTGTTCACTGTCACTAGTTTTTTTTAAAAAAATTATCCACTACAAGATATTTCAATGTCTTCATAGCAGCAAGAGTTGTACATTTAACATGTTTTCAGATGTCACAAAAAATTATGTTCAAGCAGTTTTCACTAAATAGAACTTGCAACTATCTTTCTTAATTCATCAAGTAAACGATTACCATTTTCATGAAGTTCAAAGAAGCCTACTTAGATTATTGTTAACTATCAATTTATATAAAAATCAATTGAAGCAAAAAACACTAGGTACAGATAAACAAATCTAAAGAATATAAAGTAACAATTTGAAATACTGTAGTCATCTTATTAAAATGTAAATTTGGATAAAAATAGTTTCTTTTTCAAATTTTCATGTTAATTACAATTGTGACAACCAGTTAAAGCATACCTCTCGGAACTCTTTTCCTGTTGGTAATCAAGAATGGATCTGCTGATCCTACAACAGTTCCTAATTCAGAGGCCCATGTATCACCATTGCAACAGGCAAAGGCTCCTGAAAAAAAATAAAACAAACATGTTTATGGCATAATGAAATTTATCAATCATTAATTATTTTAATAAACCACTAGATTATAATTTGTGAATTTGAACCACATTTAATGCAAAATTAATATTAAGAGAGTCTAACCAAGAATTCCAAGGCTCAACCAAGAAGAACGGTAATCCTTATGAAAATCAACTGGTCTTTCTCCACAGCCAGAATCAAGAAGATACAATAAAGCAAGCTGAGTAGCCATTCCACCATTGCAAAGGACCTGAATCCAAGTTCGCTGTCCTCCTAAATAAATCAAAATTATAAAATTAGAAGAATTCGAAAGGAAAATTTTATGTAAAAATTCTGATCTGAAAATAAGATTTGGTTGCTAAATTAAAACTGCACCAACACTCACAACAAAATTAACAGAGGATTATTGTATGCTTTTAACCATACCTTCCTTAAAATCTTCCTCTAGCCCCTTCTTCTTGTGAGCTCTGAATTTAGTAGCTTTTGATGAAGACAGGAAAAATGTGAAAAGACATGCCAAAAAAGTGTAGCTTGTCAGAGAAAGAATGAATCCAATAAATGAACCTAAAATAAGATTAATTATACAGTCAAACAATGGTTTAAAATACAGTTGAACAAAGTAAATTATTACAAATTACCTAGCACTGCTCCAGTTTTATCCAAACTTTTCTTACGTAATCCCCACATGGCAACTGCTAAAGGAATGATTGTTGAAGCCAGCCATCTTGTGGGTGGAATAACCACTTCATCTGAAAATACATATCCAATATCATTACAACCTACAGCCTGTTGTAGTAGTCACCAGTATAATCTTTCTCTGAACTGTAATAATCCTTCATACAGCATAATTAGTTCTTACATGTAGGTGGAAAAAAGCAGAATAGAAACAAAGCATGACTATGTTAGTTCAAATGTTTAAGATACACACCATTGTAATATTTTGAAGAAAATGTTCCCTTTGAATGATTAAATACAGACTACTGTCAATACTTGGTACTCAGCAGATGTGATGTATTAATTAAATTATAGAGTTGTCTCTGGGACAATAAAACTACTATTCTCAATTCATATAAGGTATTGGTTAAAAATCTTTCATAGTCATTAATAATTATGGAAGAAAAATGACAATGATGCCATCACCTTTTGGATTATAAACCATCATGTAAAATTGGAGAAATTTGTTATAAACAAGAATTTAAAATATGACTTGGAAGGTGACATCAACTAAAAATAAAATGGGTTTGAAGATATGACAATACTTGGGAACTAAGATCCAAGTATTCAATAATTGTGGGGACAATGAAATTCACGAATGATACATAAAAACGACAAACTTTAATTATATTTAGAATCAAACAATCGCATCAGACAAACCACAATAAATGGAACCAATGCAACTTACCTTGAAGTTAAATAACATAGATTTAGAACTCTTTCAGGGTTGTTGTTAGAAATATTGATTAATTCACTTTTGAATGCAATATGAAGAAAGGAAACAAAGGTAGAGCGACACACATCACAAAAAGGGTTACGATTTTTTATATTCAAAGGAAGCACACAGAAGGAAAAACTAAGATTATTTACATGTCAAATACAAAGTGGAATAATATTATCATCTTACTGGCGTGTTACCACTCAATTTAAAATACATAAAATTAAATTAAAAAATTACCAAATGTGTATTGTTTAATAAGGATATTAATTTGGGAAGCTACAGGAGAACTTTTATTGAATTTACCAGGCTGACGTCCTGAAGTTCCATCCGTTCTGAAAAACGAGTATGCTAAATTTCCGATCCAAAACAGCATAGACAGCGGAATGGCAACAGCACATAATAAAACTGGCAATATAGAGACGTTGTCCTTTTTTGTCTTTGAATCTTTAGCCTTCGATGTCATCATACCCTTAATAAGAATAATTAAAAATCTTATTTGATTTCCACGTTACAATTACGACGTTTAAATGCACGCATGCTTATCCAAAGGTAACACAAGCACACAGGTCTGGAAACTGTGTACAGCACAAAACTCACTAACATAACTTGACTTAAACTAAAAATAAAATACTGAATTTTTTGATAGAAACTTAGCAACGTTTCAAAATTATTACTCTTTGAAGACGAAGCTCACTGCCCTCATAAATTTTGCGGGTACAAGTGCAGATAATACGAGCGCGATTGCACTCTCTCTCTCAAACAAAATTGACTAGAATAGCATACTTGCATAAATGTATCATAAATAAAGTTGATGTTTAGTTATAAGTTCAGCAAACTATTTTGGTAACGCGTCTCATAAAAATAATTGCGCACACAATGACGAAACTTCTATACGTAGAAAACCCGTGTAAAAGGAATAATATGCGACTAAAAGGAAATAGAACAAATATTGGACAATTAAATTTTAAGATCTTATGTAAACATAATTACTAATTATAATTATGCGGTTTGAAAAGTTCCTACAACTATCAAAAACCGTAATTGTCCATTAACCTTTGTTGAAAGTTGTTACACGATCATCCTATTTTAGACTAGCTTTATAACGTCTTCAAGTAAAGGTATAATCTAGATTGTCCATATTTTTGTGGAACCATTTGCTTTTCTTTTACATGGTTATCCAAAAAGTTGTTACCACGCATATGGCACTTTGACACGCGAGGTTTAGCTAGACGTGACAACGCAGCAGCATCAAGGAAGCCTGCGAGAGGATTCTCTCCCAGGTGAAACTTCCCAGAGAGCTCTGGAGGAGGGTAACTTTGGGGATGCCTTCACATCTTTCTGGTTTTTGAACTAAGGTTCCTACATGCCGAGGCACCTCGGTCTGTTTTGAGAGGTGTGGGTTCCGGGGTCGCAGACCTTGGGCATACGGTAAAAGTTGTCCGCCATTCCTATTGGAATAGTCGGCCAGCTGCCTCTTAAACCGGTCAAGGCACGGCGAGGGGATAGATGCGTCCCCACAGCAAACCCCTCTCCCGCCATCGGAAGGGAGTGGAACAGGTACCAAATGCCCGACCTACCTGATGCAGGTGTTTCTAGGGTTTTCCCTGCATCACTTTTAGTCGAATTACCGGGTAGGATCCTTAAACCATACCCGGGGGCCTTAGTTAACCCTTTGCTACCTTCCTCTACCATTCATCATCCCCCTTTTCCTATGCTATAAGAGGGGAGTTGCCACTATGTGGATTATCCTATACATAGCCTGTCTACACCTACAAAAAAAATGTGACAACGTAAGTTGCACTGTGGCCTATGTATAGTAGGGGTAGTCCAGAGCTCAGTTTAACACGGGCCTTTGTTTCATCAACTTGGCAGTCTAAAAGCAATTCTTAGAAAGAAATATGCAAGGAAATATATGATGATCAGTTCAGGATATGTTGTACACTAAAAACCTCATCCATAAAAACTTTGCTGCTGTCTGTTTATCCCATTCCTAAGAATATAATGATTGTTTTCAAGAACATTAGTGCCGTTGGCCCCAAGATGGGGCTCTCACTGGACTACAATGCTCCCCTCCGCCTTCTCCTTTACTGCGCATCTGATGCGTCTTGTTATACCTCTCCAGTCATACATAATTTTAAATTTTCTTACAGACTATATATGGTCATGCGACTTACTTTGGAAGAGAGAAGGAAGTTAGCAGGTTGGATAGAAGTGTTTATCAAATGTCAGCAATGGTTTAATAAGGATCCTCCAAACTGTTGACTGCTTGAGAAATTTGTGCGTTCTGGGTCTGTAAACACTGGATGTCCAAAGAAGTATTCGAACGGAACATA
Source organism: Zhengitettix transpicula (assembly GCA_037074705.1). NCBI lineage: Eukaryota > Metazoa > Arthropoda > Insecta > Orthoptera > Tetrigidae > Zhengitettix > Zhengitettix transpicula. The sequence goes on along the minus strand of CM073590.1, from coordinate 238,602,917 downwards.
ACATCATAAATGTTCAAAACACAATGATTAGGAGTTTAATAAGGTCACGTACAAGATTAGCAGTGAAAAATTGAATAATGCTTACAAGCGTCTTAAGAATTCTCCACCTCGATCTGGGAATGAAGCCGTACCACATTCAAATGATACAGGCCCTTTCTACCACTGATAAAATTGCTAGTGTACAAGCTTCAGAAGTGTTAATAGATATATATCAGATGAAGCCACATTTCGTGTCAGCGGCAATGTGAATAAGCACAATTGCATCATTTGGTGTATAGACAATCAATACCCATGAAGTAAGAGAGCACACTCGATCCTCTCCTGGTACAGTATTTCGAAACTTGGAGTACTTTGTCCACATTTTTTTAATGATCAAACTGTAAAGGGAGATTCTTACTTAGATATGTAGCAGAATATTGTTGTTAATAATCTTTCAGCCTGTAGCCTTACTTACTTCCAGCAAGATGGTGAACAACCACATTATTCTTTAACAGTTTGATATTATCTGGATGAAACATTTGGTAGACACTGGATTGGAAGAGGTGGACCTTTCTTTGGTTTAGCCAGCACATTCACCAGATTTGACTCCACATGATTTCTGACTATGGGGAATGGTAAAAGAATGTGTGTGTGTGTACCTACTGTTATTAATGATCTTAAATGACGTATAACAACAGTTATCCACTCTAAGCGTACAAAAATTTGTTGACGAGCTAAGGCCTGAATAGTGAAGAGACTTTTCACATGTATTGAGAACCAAGGAGTACAGTAGCTTTATTTGGACTAGTGTTAGGATATTAAAATAAAAGTCAATCCCATATAAGTGGTAACATCTTTTTCGATACCCATGTAGTTTGCTTTGATTCTACAAGATAGTCCCCTTCACAGATTATTCAAATGGAAACCAGTTTTTTTACACTTTGTTACACAAAGTAATTGACTGAATAGCTGAAAGATGATATGACTTCTCAAAGTTTTCACATATTTTTAAGAAACTGAACACCATTGCAAATTATATGAATTCTCCACCCAGTGTTGATTTAAAAGTTACTTGAATTATTTTTCAATTCCATAATAATGTTCCGTAAACCCATTCAATGGAAAGTTAATAATTTTATATAGAATTACCACTCATAACTCATGAGAGAATTTTCCATAAATATGGCAATAATTATTAAACTTAAACTCCAATTCAGAATAACCAGTATGATGTGTTAGGATTCGTTTTGAGAGGAGGATGTAGCATAACCTGTATCATAGTTCCAGAACAATTATTTCTTGGGCTGAATAGTATTCCTATAATTGTCCATCAATAAAACCACCCACCTTTTGTAAAATAGTTGCTGGGTACCAATAAGCTCCTTTTAAATTTTCACTTACCACTTACAAATTGTCATTGATCACAAATTATTAATTTTAGAAATTTTATTCTCACTACATTAAAATGGTTAATGACATGTGGGAAGTCTAAGTGACACTTGGAACATTACAAACTTGATGCACAGGATAATTTTGAAATTGGTTAAGTAAACATGCCAATGAAAGTTGGAGAAGAGGGTATAATTAGGCAATATAAACTAGATCACATATGATAAATTTTCAAAGAATTGTGTTGCTTTCAAATTATTAAAACAAAATCACAAAAGATTTTTATAAAGAAAGGTGAAGTTTATTTACAATAACGAGAAATTACATGAATGCCAATATGAGAAATTGAAAATATTCACTTGTGCACATATAGTATTTCAACTCCAAATTAGTTTCAGTACTGGGTTTCAATATTTTTCTATGCACTTGCAACACTACAGTAACTGTTCATTCACTGACGCTGAGCATTAATATGCTTATCTAATATCTACTGTATATTATAACTACTAGCACCAACTTTTACCTCTGAATTTTTTGTAATAGTAATATTCTTTGGTCCAACATGTTTATTACAAATTCTGTTAAATAAGATAGATGACAAAAAAATTCACAACAGATATTATATATTATACCAATAAATACAAACACAACTTAAAGCCAAAATGTACAGAGCAGTAGAGAATCCATTAAATAAAACATGATCTATTAAGAAGCTGTGAGCTACAAAATTAAACTTTAGGCAGTGGCTTGTATCCGGTCAAAGTAATCACTGCAGGATAAGGCCTCGGTAAAAATTTTTTTATCGCATGGACGGACAGAGTGGAAGACCAGGAATCATTACAAATTGATGCTAGGTATGTTTGAATGCAAATTATGCATACCTATGATAACATCTACACCATATTTGTTGAAAGGATCCTCTGCGCAAAAGTACATCTGGACTAGATAAAAAACAATAGAATAATGTACAAAACCATGTTAAATAATAAATGAAACAATTTGTACATTTTCATATAAGGGATGCCAATTATTTTTACAAGGTATTAAAATTCAATAATATTCCATACAAATATTAAGATATAAATATTACAAGTGTTAAAATAAATGTAATTTTATAAAAGTAAGAAATAATTTGAGATTTTCATTGAAAACTTTCAATCACAGCTATTTTAACTCATACAATCGTCATTAAGATTAAAACAATGTAAAAATGTAAACAAATAATTAGGCAAAAATAGCTGCATACTAAATGTGGCAAAATTTTCTGACAATACAACCAATCCACAATGTACTCTCAGTGACTCTCCAACAGAAATCAAAATTTGGGCATCTTTTATTTCATTCATTGACAATTCTCCAAAGAAAAAACTTCAGACATCACTCATGATTGAATAAAGTCTTCTCGGGCTTCTAACTGAGTAAAAATTTTATTTGCAACGCTTCAATGACATTCACTGCAATCATCTTCTAGCAATAGTGTTAAAAGCCCGAGAAGATTTTATTCATTCTGCATACACCAAGAAAGACTACATTCTTTACCACCCATGATTGACTCAAGACTTTCTGTACTGAAAATGTAAATTCTACCTATAACCTGGTATGAAAACACTTTTCCAGAAAATGCTTAGACAAATTTACAGGACACAGTACTTTAAAATATCATCAAAAATTGACTGAAAAACAAAAGTATCTGCAAATTGATTTCTTAAATAGAGCAATTGTGAGATATAGTTATTTAACATCAGGTTCCTACAATATTTGTATGAGTAGAAAGCATTGATTTATATCAGGTCTAATTTGCACTCATGCTGCATACAAGTTTAAGAAATATACAAATTTACTTGAAGTATCAATGTAATAAAAAATGATTATTTCATCTCAATTGAGTTTTATTTGGCAATATTTAAGAAACTTAAGTTTATTAATAAGTACTTCTTTCCTTTTTAATAAAAATAACAAAAATAATTATTATATATAATGTACTAATTGACATCCCTTAAACAGATTCAAAACAAGTAACAAAAGTGTTGAATCTCTGTTAAGAATGAATAAACCACATTCGTTATACACAACAAACAAACTCAATTGATGAACATGATGATGTTAGAAGAAGAGGCACAAAGGCCACTAACAAGGCAAATATATACCCTGAGCCACCTGCATTAAAACACACTATTGGTCATAAAAGAAATTAAAACACCCTAAATGAATCAAATTATAACATTGATATTTGCTGCCAAGTTCATAAGGCAATGTACAGCAAATTATTGCCTTCAGCATTATACACACCAATTGTGTCACTAAAACAAGGAACTAATGTACCATTTACATCTTCCTCAGACAGAAAGAGGCACAGAACATTGAACTCAATATTTGAACTGTAGGTTTGTGAATATCCAAGAGCAGGCGTGTGTTAAAAATGCACTCACATATGGTTTGGAACACTTGCTGAATATATGCAATCACACATTCTGTGGGGAACACAGTACTACATACAATGAAAAAAATAAAGTTTACAATTACACAAATGCTGTCATCTTTCACTAAAGGGGAACATAGTTCACTCTTCACTTGCAACAGTACAGTTTGCAATGAGTCAATGGTACTCACATAACCAAATTTCCAAACATAACTTTGAGATCAAACAACTGTGGGAAAGTAGTGTGGTCTGCATGCTAAATATACAACTGGAAGATAATTACTGGAAGTAACTGCTGCCACAAAGATAAACATATTGAATTTGATGAGAATTACTTTATCTTTACTAAGTGAAGCAGTAATAGTGGAGATAACAGTACAAAGGTGTATACTCAGGTTGCATTAAAACTTGCAACATATTAATCTCATCATCTTTAAGTTGCCATTATAATGACTAACTGTATGGTGACTGGTGCCCACAGAATGTGTCTGCAACACAAGAATCCACCAGCAACTTGAATACATATTGGTGAGAAATATTGTGAAAATATTTTATTACCATACCCAGAAATTAGCTCAGAATCGTATTTCTTGGCATTGAGCCTTGCTTTAAATACTTCATTCAGGTTTCAGTTCTTCTGTGTAGTATTAATTGATAAACTTTTCATTTTCAAAAGTAAACAAAATGTTTCCAAATAAATATTAAACATGAAGTAATTACATTTAGTTATTAAATGCACACATTTTAACTGGTGTTCACACAGTTTAATATAACAAAGTTGAAACAGTAAATGCGTCGTATACCAAACGATTTATGTGGTTGTGTAGACTACAGGGCCCAGCTGACCCTGGTAACAAATTCAGGTAAGGCCAAAGTAAAAGTGATACCTGCACATATGCCTGTAACTAAAGCTGCTCCACCAAACATTCCTGCCGTAGCGGCATTTTGCGGTTCCACAGATCTATCCGAAAAGAAATGAACATAAATTCATTTAGTGTTCTCTAAAATAAAATAAATTAAAAATACAGAAATTTTGTTTACTTTACTTAATTTTTCTTTCTTGTATAATTCAAGATGTAGAAAAGTGTCACCTAATGCCATGAAAGACACTTATAACATGTTTATCATGTTAAAAAGGTAAAAATAAAAAAATTGAATTGTTCTGAAAATTATATTATTTTAAAATAATTAATCAAATTAGTCCAGAACTTGACAGTGAATCTATTAAAACTATTTATATACAATATTTTATTAATGCTGTTAGAAAAGAATTAAAAATATTGTTGTAATTTCAAATTAATGGATGTAGCAGTCATGGAATAATGGAAATTGTTTATTGTGAAGTCATTTAGTTATAAATTTTCAAACTCAGAAAAAATGTTCAAATATTAAAACAAGAAATTTGTTTAGAATGTTTTTGAAAACTTTCGTTAGAAACTTTACTATGAATTTGCTGAAAACAGTTCTTTACAATTTCTGTACGAATATTAATATATCTCTGAACAGTTATATATGAAACTGTCTTATCTTACCTGGGACAATACATCATGGCAAGTGAACTTAGATATCCTCCTGACAATCCAAGTAACATACTTGCCACCCAGTAAACCCAATCACTATGAATTAAGATTGGGAAGGTACGGACCCTATTTTGAGGGTGATAATTACAAAGTATAAAGAATGGTATAAAAGCCAATCTTAAAACCACTGCTATAACCAAATACTTGGGTTTTGGCTGTGAAAAAGAAATATATATTATTAAATATTAATTTTAAATATTATTTTTAGCTACCAAATATACTTATACAACATGAAAGTAAATAAAAAATGCAGAAATATAACATCATGAATGTTGATACATGACATCCACAAAAGTATATATTATTTATTATTATTTTAACTCTTATTTTTGTATTTTATTTATTTAACTAAAAGTATATTTACTTTGATTCACACAGCAACAGCTCATTTTTCTAATAATTATACCTAAGTTACTTCAGAATCTAAAAAATGGTTTCCTTTTAAAAGTTCGAAATGAATAAGAATCACAAGTATCAATAAACCACAATTTGCGTAAAATATTACTGAACAATGTGATGTATCACAAATGTTTTCTATATAAGAACTCCATAAATAAATTCACAAGTATCATTAAACCACAATCTTCATAAAATATTATTGATCAGTATAAAGTATTATTTAAAAACTCCATAAATATTGAATTAATTGACATTACATCTTCCATAAATATGCACACCTTGTCATAAATTTGCCATTCATAATTTAAGATTTTTTAAGTTTTAGTAAGATTATAAAATATCATTAGCACAGTAGTAAAAGCAAGCAAAATGCATTATGTTGAAATGAATGCACAGAAATGAAATGAATACAGGATTTATGTGTAAGAAAAATTTGTGAATCTGTATATTAAAAATTGTAATATCAGCTAAGAAGTAAATAGTGTTTAGAGATATATACATACCCAGGTTACCCATGCTGACAATAGACTGCCAAGCATTGCACAAACATTGAATGTCAGAAAACAAGTCACTTCTGTAAAGTATTTGTCATTAATAACAAAATCATCACTTTCCTTTTTGATATCTGAAAATAGAAAGTAAAATAAGCAATAATGAAAAATATGCTTAATATCCTACATTTTAAGCTACACAATCACAAACAAAAGAACAATAGAAAAGAAAAGCAAAAGCAGCATATATTTGACCATGATTCTTATGTTTGGGTAAAAACACAATGACGATATAGGAAATATTAGAAATTATAATGGAATTGTTCATCTTTTGAATGGCTTAAATTTATCAAGAAAAACTAACCTGAGTGTACTGACGGGAAGACACTGAGCGTAACAAAGAATATTAAAAATATATTGGTCAACTGTGGCAAGCATTGTCTGAAAACTTGGCAATAGCGAGCAGGAGCTGATCTTCCACCAGCAGCACTTCTTCTTTTATTTTGCTGCTCTTTGTTGTTTAACAATTCATGGTAGCGATAAAACCTCTGTTGATAATATTAAATCAAATTTATTAATTGTTACTGTAATCATAAATACAGTTATATATATATTGTGTAAATTTATTAATTGTTACTGTAATCATAAATACAGTTATATATATTGTGGTAATTAAGAATATATATTTATTTAATAACAAAATGTTACAATTTTCATTATCGGCAGATAAAAATTTGTTTTATTAAATTAGTTTTGTTATTTAACTTTTAATTTGTTTATTACAAATTTGGCACCTCAATGTTAGGCTTATCTTCATTTAAAATTAATCATTTATTTTGTTTATTACAAATTTGGTTCTCCAATGTGGGGCTTGTCTTCAGTTATTTTTAATTTAAATAAATAATTGTGTTTGTTACAATATATATATATATATATATATATATATATATATAGTTAATTGGAAAATTAAATGAGACATTATTTTAAAATATCTTGAAATTGACGTGGAATCAACTAGTTGAGATTTTGTAAGTTTTTATCATCATACTCTTTGACTCATTAACTATGAGAAACCTGATAAATTTTTCCAAACTTAACATGTGAATACATATTAATTTTAAAATAATACTAACTTATAATTTAACATGGGTGCTTTACCAGATCTTAACAATCAAATTACCAATCATAAATCCCAACATACAGAAATAAATTAGTTAATTGAATTATAAAAACAATATATTAATGTAATTAAAAGATTAAACTCTGCCAGTTATAAATTTTATTAGTGCATGTGCTGTGTAATATAGGTTGTTAACAAATTTTATGTTTTGTGAATGAAGTACAGATTTAATTTTCCATAAACATATTTTAGAACAGAAGCAAAAAAAATTGTACTCACATTAAGAGGAAGAGCAAAATATGTATCAAAACAAGCTAACAGTATGAATAGTGCTGTAATAAAATAGTAGATAGCTGCTGTCCTTGCATTTGGTGCCATAGTCAAAGACAATATGCTTATAATCGATGAAATAGTGCCACTGATGTTCTATTCGGAAGAAAAAAAAATACATTAACAAAATTCATTTTTTAGTTCCTTGGAAGTTTTAACAGATAGCTCAAAATCATGACAGCACAACTTGTGCTTATTTTCTTAAACAATTTTTTAGTTTTAAATGTGAAGTAACTGAAACATAATAGTCAATACTTTTAGGCAGATCCTCAATTTATTAGAATAATTTACAAACCCAAATAAAATAGTAAAAGATTAAAAAAAAATAGCTGAAAGTAAAAAACTTTATAAAGTATATTTAACACAATACTTACTGCACCAAGAATTACTGCACCTGTATATTTGAATGGTAACTTGGCTGCCATACCATACACAGTGTTCTGATAGATTCCGTTGGCCACTGAAATTTAACAGTCATCAATATGTCAACCTAATACAGGAACTGCAGCTAGAATTTTTAAAATAGCTACTACTTACTGTTAAGTACTATCACTGTTGCCATAGTAACAAAAAAAAATATTCCAGGCCATTCTGATGAATCTACCATAGCGAGTATAACAGTCAATATAAAAACAATGACTTCAATAAAAATACTCCAAACAATACGGGTAGTTAAGTTGCCTCTGGAAACAGAATATATTCATTATCATCATAAACTAGCTGATTGACCAGATATTTATTTCACTTAGATATTAGAAAAGACAATAAGATGAATTAATTCTATGCACAGAATAAAGTCATGCCAAACTTAATTATAAACAATAATTTTAGTTGAACTCCAGGTGCAAGAATAAATCATTTCTGGGGTGAATCCATTTGTGAGGCAAAAACACAAAGTTAGGTGTGAGAGGTCAAGGAGAGCTCAAATCAATTTCACAATAAATAAATAATAAAGCGCAATCCTCCTATTTCTCCTATTTATTTCTATCCTTCCTCACTATCCAAGTTTGAATGTGAATTAGTTCCTTAATGGATTCTCCCAATATTGTATTTATTCCTTAATGGAAGCTCCTAATACTTCATTCCCTCTACTCTATCCATTCCTCCACTAAAAACTATTAATTGTCCACAATAAGACTGTCTATATTTGCCTGGTCAGGAACTTGACCCGGTGGCCGAGATGGTTAAGGCGTCTGTGTACTAAGCAGAATACGTGGGTTCAAGTCCCGCCTGGGTCAAATATTTTCAGTCTTTCCTTCTTCTTCCATCCTTCCCTCTGCTTTGAACATATGCTTTTCTATGTGCGTAATTCTTTGCCCGAGCATATGAATTCACATAAAGCGCAATCTTCCTATTTCTCCTATTTATTTCTATCCTTCCTCACTATCCAAGTTTGAATGTGAATTAGTTCCTTAATATATATATATACATATAACATATATAAAATTACGATATTGGTATGGAAGGGAAAGAGAGGCTAAGAGCCTTCGAAAATTTGAAGAACAACCTTCGGTTCCCTTTTGCTACACTGCACTTCACATTCAGGTAAGCCACAACCTATCTCTCTTTCCTTTCCATACCAATAACACAATTATTTTTGAAAATGTCATATCCTTCCTGATATAATATAATATATTTCACAATATAGTGAGTAGTGGATAGTCAGGAAAGATAGGAATATAAGATAGGTTGGGAATACACTGTGAAGAATGCATATGCTTTAGGCATAGGAATATGCTCAAAGGAGATATGTTCAAGACGTAGAAAGGAAAGGAAGAAGACTGAAAATATTTGGCAGGGCCAATTGTCAATTGTGACTTAAGTCACTTAATAATTTGAAATCCTAAACATTTGTAATTATTGCTTAATGGATGCTGCAAACTCTTCAGCCCCTCTGCTCTATCCATTCCACCCTCTCTGCCTACTAAGACTGTCTATATTTGTTAGGTCCAGGGAAAGGCATGATAGTTTATTTGGTATACCATTTGCATACAAAGCAAAAGGTGCTGGGTTTTATTCCCAGCTCTGCCAAATATTTTTAGTCTTTCCTTCTTCCTTTCCTCTCTATGCCTTGAACATATCTCCTTCAAGTGAATTACTATGCCCAAATCATATGCATTCTTCACAGTGTATTCCCAACCCTGGTCCTATATTCCTATCCTTCCTCACTATCCAATTATCAATTGTGACTTCGATACTTAATAATTAAAACTACTTAACATTTATATTTAAAAGTTGAAGTACTGAATTACACAATTTCCACGATCTTTGTGAAATACAAATTGAACTGTGGGAAACACAGTTGACACACACATAATTAGAATAAAAACACTTGTTCCTAAGTAATGCTGATTGTCAAAAGAAATTATTTCCAGAAAAATATATGGATTTATATTATCTAAACACCATTTTAATAGATGATTAATAAATTTTCAAATTCCAATGCTAATTTATAATTATGCCTTACCCATGTACTGCAATTTTCATTGCTTACAATATGATACAAATATTGTAATGAACAAACAGAGAAATCAGAATCTGTAATATTCTCACCCAATTTGAATAAAAATATTCAGCCAATTGAAAACTAAATTTGGTATTTGTGCAGCAAATCCAATGTATGGTAAAAAATTAGTTGCATAGGTGGTCTCAATTCCTGTATAGTCCTTTCCCAATTTGAAATGTGTAAAATACTGAAAAAGATAATTAATTTTGTACTCAAAATACAAGTGCTCTTTATAAAAACAAGAGAACACTGAATAAAATACCATGTTTTCTTATACAGATTAAAAAGTATTATAAGTATCACAATTAATAACAATACCCTGTGTATGTTTGGTTTTAAAGTGACATTGTAAAAAAATTTGTACAGAGTGGGAAAATATTGTGGTGTATAATGCTAAATCATTTATTACAGCTTTGTATAATTAATATAGGAAGTAACGATTTGTATATTTTTCATTTTTGTAGCTATATTTCAATAAAAATGAATTAAAAAGTCATAAAATTATCAGGTCACAAGATTCAGAAAATAAAGAATGAAAGCTTTCCATTGAATATGTTGAACAAATAGTTCTAAGATTATAACCTAGGCAGTTATTGGAAAAATGTACATTTTGATTGTTAGCTACACCGGTAAAGTTTTTCCAACCTGACAACTGCTTATTCAACTGTCTTACAGTTAGTTACATATGACTACTTTATTGTTACTTACTGCTTTTGCATTAATAAACATATTCCATGGCATCAAAGTACCCACTCCATGAAGTACCAAAGTAAGGTACACTAATTTCAACCTGTAAAACAACAAGGGATTAAACCAAAACATTAATCAGATAGTATTTTAAATAGCTTTTTTTTTCCAGATAGTCTCAGATTCAAGAAATTTTATGTCTTATGTAAAAGAGAGCCAAACTTTTAGAATGATAATCCACTGTATGGATGAAATATAATTAAATGATAAAGAGTGAATATGCTTATATTTGCTTTTTAGTTAAGTCTGTGGGATGAAAAACCATCAATGTTTTACTATAGATCACATCATTCAACAAACCAATATACAAAAATGATGACATCCATAATTCTCAATATCAAAAAACTTCACAGAATACTTAAGCAAATAAAATATTGATTATTTTTTAGTACACATAAAAATGATTTATTTTCCAAATTACTCTATATAAACCTCTGCAAATCCCCTGTTCAACTTAAGGTAGCATGCTAATCTAAAGGATATAATCTGAAAAAATTTCCAGCATAATTCAGCAACAAGTTCCAAATTAACACTTTCAGCCATGCAATTAACGTGTTTTAATATATCCTGCATGTCCAATGATATGAAACATTGACCTCAACAATTTCTCAAGCAAAAACATAAATTTTTAACAAATATATTATGTTATATGTAAAAAAAAATTATGTATGAAAAATACTTGCCTGTCTTTGGGTGGATTAATTTCTAAATCAGCCTGTTCCATGGTTACTCCCTTAAAATTGAGCACATCATTTGGGAGGTTTGTTTCTTCCCACGCTGGAGTCAGCCTGACAGGCTCCGCCGTGACTACCAAAGACCGTTCAAATAGGGGCTGCTTCTCATGGCTGTCTGATTCCACTAAAATGATAATTTTTTATGAGGAACATAATGGTATTATGGACAAATCAAATTAAATACTTTTAGTAGATTCTTATTCCATTGAACACAATATTTTCTAGCAGTACATGCACTGTTAAACTCACATAGTCTCTTTGGTTAGAATACTCCAAAAATTACTTCCCTTACAACTATATTCTTTTATTATCTCACCCCTGTATTACCTGGTTGTTTATTCTTCCTTACTATCCAATTAACTAATGTGACAACATTATATAATATAATATAATTACGATATTGGTTTGGAAACGAAACAGAGATAGATAGATAGATAGATTTATTCACCATTAGCCCTCCTCTAATGAGGAAATAGGATTCGTCACAAATGTACAGTAGATAAATTACATATAGCTTGTCGCTAACCTGAAAGTGAAGTATGGTGTAGCCATAGGGAACCAAATATGTGTGTGTGTGTTGTGTGTGTTTGTGTGTATATATATATATGCTTTGAACATATGCTTTTCTATGTACGTAATTCTTCGCCCGAGCATATAAATTCACATAAAGCGCAATCCTCCTATTTCTCCTATTTATTTCTATCCTTCCTCACTATCCAAGTTTGAATGTACACACACACACAAAGCAAGGAACTTTAATTTGGTGACGAAGACGCATGGGATCATGGATAAGAGGAAAGATAGAAATAAATAAGAGAACGGTTGGAGATATATATATTGGTATGGAAAGGATAGAGAGATAGGTTGTGGCTTACCTGAAAGTGAAGTGCGGTGTCGCCATGAGGAACTGAAGGTTGTTCTTCAAATTTTCGGAGGCTCTCAGCCTCCTTCTTCAGGAAGGAGTGTTACACCATTCCGTGCACCGGCCAGCTGCGGAATGGTGTAACACTCCTTCCTGAAGAAGGAGGCTGAGAGCCTCCGAAAATTTTAAGAACAACCTTCAGTTCCTCATGGCGACACCGCACTTCACTTTCAGGTAAGCCACAACCTATCTCTCTATCCTTTCCATAACAATATTTTTGACAATGTCACATTCTCACTATTACAATATATATATATATATATATATTGTAGCCGCTCCACTACCCTCCTTGCATTTTTCTGTTGATTATTCATACTGTTTGGGCGCCAGGTAATTTTTGGGAGAAAATCACCAAAACAACTTTTTAATACTTCATTACTTTTATTTAAACGAACATGAGGCACAAGTTAACTTCAAGGTGTGGTTTATCAAACTTTGTATTTAGTGGTAGCACGTCCATCCTTGGTCGAGTCCAGCTTGGAACTGCCCCTACATTTGTCCCCTTGGCTGGCGCTTAAAACAACATCGCCTTTCCTGCACGTGCATACAAACTGCAGTCTCCCCCGCCAAGGGCCCTCGACCGTACCTCGCAACAATCATGTTACAATATATATATATATATATATATATATATATATATATATATATATATATATATATATATATATCAATTAAGGAAAATGTGACAAAGCCAAATGAAATAACACATTTGGATAGGATACATGAACCCGGCCGGAATGTATTTTAGACCTTCTTTCCAGACAAAAGAGGGCTTAGGTCCACATTAATTTGAAAGTTTATTATTTCAGGTAAGTTGGCTAACCTCTCTCTCTCTCTCTCTCTTTCCTATCCAAATCTGTACACTTTGTAAACATAATTTAATATTTGAAACATATATTCTATAAGTAGTCTTTGTTTGGTTGTGTCCATTATTAGAAATTTAGCAATAATATAACTTCTTCAATTGGAACTGATAATATTACTTATTGTCAGGGTGCTACTATATGTTACTAACCAGTAATTTCAATTTTGGGTTTCTTTTTTAAATGAACTTATAGTAGGAGTTTGTTCATTCCTTGCCATAAACTTTTGTTTTCTCTATAAACCGGGGGGCGAATTACCAACTGCTAATTTTAGCGTCAAAATTTGCTAACCTTTCCGTCCGATTTATTTCTTCGATTTGCATTTTACAAGCAACATCGAAATCTGTTACTAAGGCATCAGGTTGGGGGGGGGGGAGGAGATCCGAGGTCGGATGAAATCAATCGCTTCACAACGTCAGAAAATTAAAACATCAAGCAGTCAAAAAAGTTAAAAGGTAATCATCCCATTGCTGGAGCTTCGCCATCTGGCCTCGCAGAAAACGGCTACCACGGCGAGCACTCGAGCTTATTTAAGACGAGAGGCGGTAACTTAGCCGCGGCTTTCCTGAATACCAAAGCGACCAAATTCGAACGTTGGAGTCAGGATTGGAGAAAATTTGTGGAAACTCTTGCGATAGGAGCCGAAGATTGCGGGAAAGTGACGCGAGTATTATTAGAAAAAGTCGTTGGAATGGAGAAATGCGGAATGTAGGTGACTGAATAATTTAAGGATGACGAACTGTGTCCATATTTTCAGAAGAATATTAGCGAATGTTTCGATGCATTGGAGGAGACAATACTTAAAGAAGGTAGTAAGTGAAGGGCAACACAGACATTTGCAAACAGTATTATCTTGTGAGAGGAGCAGGAACATTTTATATCTATTTGAGAAGGAATCAGCGAATTACTCCGGGTAAAAACTTCGGCTTGAAAATAAACTGAAGAGGGATGTTAAAGAAAATATTAAATTTGATTTATTTTATTCCATTAGTCCTCGTATGTGGAAATAGGACTCGTCAATACATAAAATTACAATTATAAATAATTCTAAGTTAACATAAAAATACTAAACTTCGGTAACGCAAATTTCCTTGTCCAACATAAGTAAAATAATATGAATAATAACAAAAAAATTTGGTTCCTACTCGGAGAGGTCTGCGGGAAACTGTTCAGTTATTTAGGTAACAAGGGTAGTAAAGACCGGGAGAGGGGGGGGGGAGGGAGTAGGATAACACAAGACAAGCAGTGGGAAAAGTTTTTCAAGAAGAGAAAACAATTAATTTTCAGCACGGGGGAAGAAGAATTTTCTCAGTCGGTGAACAAGCAGGAAAGTTAAATGGACGTTACACAGTCTCGTAACCCTCACTCATACATAATTAGAAGATTCGATACAGCGGGAGAAGTTTGTAGTAGTATGCATTTCCTCGGACGTAGATCAATACTGGTAAGATCAGATACATACATACATAGTCGTAAAACTCAATAACAGACGGAGAGAGAGAGAGAGAGAGAGATTGTCGAGATGGAGGGGAAGTAAAAGCAAACTTATTACACAAAACACAACGAGGGAGCGCTCAGCCACACACGGGGACAGTATTCACAAGTTTGCTTTTCTTCTTAAGTTGGTTTATCACAAGAGCATAGACTTGCAAGGCGTGCTCTAAAATAATCAAATAATTTGTATTATTCGTAGGTAGGTTGCAGCGTTGTGCGTGGATAAAATGGTTAAATATACCACTGTGAACAAAAAGTAAGGTGAATTTATTTATGAAATATAAATTCTTTATTTATTCTTCCAAATCAATTTCGTCCCCTTCAAAGTAATCCCCGTCCGATAAAACGCACTTTTTCCAACGCTTTTTCCAGTCCTCGAAACAGTCGGAATAGTCTTTTTCCGGTACAGCCATCAAGACCTTCTTCGATTAGGTTTTTATCTCCTCAATCGTGTCAAAACGGCGTCCCCGCATTGGCCTTTTGAGTTTGCTGAATAGCCAGAAGTCGCACGAAGCCAAATCAGGCGAATACGGTGGTTGCGAAGAACCAATGCAGTATGACATGGTGCATTATCGTGATGAAGGAACCAAGAGTTTCAGAGGAATAGCTTCAGGCAAACGACACATAACGCTCAAATAATATTCTTTGTTGACAGTTTGGCCCTGCGGAAGGAATTCACAGTGCACCACACCACGACTGTCAACATGACCTTGATATTCGCTGGATTGGTCGGTGGTTTCAGGGTCTCGTCTCCAGTAATGATGCATTTCAAGTGGTCCTGACAGTCAGACAGCAAAGTTTCACACACGTCAACGCGACGCTTCTTCTTCCACCAATCCAGACTTGACGCGTTTGAGACACAAAACATTCTTTAAAATGGTCCAGGCTGAGCCAAATGATATTCCAACACCATCAGCGAGATCTCTAATTGTCCATCGACGATTTTCAATCACCAAATCTTTGATATTTTGGACGTGGCCCTCGTCGGTAGACGTTGATGGTCGTCCAGAGCGCGTGAGGTTCGTCTTTGAACTCGTTGCACCACTTATAAACGTTTCTTTGTGCCATAGTTTGATCACCAAAGGCATTCAACGTGTCCGCACAAGAATATTCGTTCCGCAAACAAAATTTGATGCTAGTTCTTTGCTCAACAACATCACTCAAATTGCAAAAATCGAAAAATTCACTTTTGGTTGTTTACAAGAACACGTGTAACTCGGAGACAATTAAACATTTTAACAAACAGACGCTTGGAAAATATTATAGACAGTCCTACCAACCTAGGAAAAAAAACTTTACCTGCCTTCCTAATACCCGGGAGTTTTAAATGACAATTTCACCTTACTTTTTGATCACAGTGGTATATAAAAAGAAAGACGTTTAAAAAATGGCCGACTAATTTCAACATCTATGAAATGAGCCGCCCAATTAAATAAAGTCCTGCAAGACAACGACGTCAATGAAATCATTCAACAGGTACACGGAATGTTTCAAAATTATTCCTCTGAACATCTAAATTTACGAAACTAGATACAAAGACGCAGGAACAGGAAAAGAAAACTTATTTCATAAAACAATACAAACAGACACAAACAAACAAACGAGACTTATGATAACACTAAAATAAATATATCTGTACAAGGAAAAATGGGAACGCTTTCCAAATACTTTGGAATCCGAAAATTATTACAGATCTTCCGAGAGTTTATGTGAAATTTTTTTTTATAACTTTTAAAACAATTATTTCGATTTCCCCCCCCCCCCCCCCATTAATGAGAACAAAAGTTCTCAAGCTCTAGAAAACAAACTAACCGTTTTTAATCGAACGAGTTTCACTGATATCGATATATCGGTGTCATGTGTTTTATAGCCGCGCCATTTTTTTTATCAGAGTTAAAAATACCTTAACTTTTGTCTTCTCAAGAGAAGCTGTTCTGATGTAAACGGATGATGGTTTGGATGGAGCGTAGAAAAGCCGATTAGAAAATAAAGTTCATCCTTTCACGAGGTAAAAGCATTCATGATTAAGTAAGTCTTCCTACGCTGTGTGGGGCAGAAAAGCATGTGATTGTGTGTGTGTGTTTTTATTATTATTAAATTAACTCAATCCGGAGACTTTACAGTTGTGATAATAACATAATACAAGTATTTAAAATTATAAATATTTAACAAATAATAAAGATATTTACAATTTGTAAATATTTAGCATGGAAACTTGGGGTCTTGGTCGTGACCCTGGTCATTCCAAGTTAGAGACGAGAGAAACCCAATAGCACGTGTACCACATATTAACATATTAGCCGGCATGATAGGGATGGATCTGATCATAGGGGAAACTTCGTGTTTGAAAAGCGTTATGGAGGTTATGGGGGAAGGTGGGAAGAACGGATATTTAGGGAATATGTAGTGCCAGTTGGTAGTAGGGAGGTTAGAGTTACGTAATTCCGGAGTGATTTAGGGGGAGGATGATATCAATTGGGAGTTTACGTTTTAGTCTGCGATTTCGTGCAGGAGGGGGCGGGTTACCGTAGAAGAACTCAATAGTGATTGTGCGTGGGAGAGAAAAATAGGGAAATTTATGTTGTAAATGAAAAGTTTTAAAATCAAACTGCTATTCATTATTATTATTATTAATTAAAGTAGCATGATGGAAACATCTCGATCGGACCGGGAATCGTACCAAGCGAGTTCATGGCTAACGTGGCTGAGCTTCGTTTGAAAGCTTTTCTTCTGCTCTTGTATTATTATTGATAATAATAATAAGAAGAATAAATTTGATAAACGTTGTCAAACGGACGTTAGAGAAATTCATCTTCGTCACGCTCCATCACGTTAGCCTTCACCTGTTCAAACGAACGAGATGGGCAGAGAAAACTAGAAGAAAGAGCGTTCAAAACCATCCAAAGAGTAAAACAAGTGACGTTACTACTCTAAGAAGATATCTAAGAAACTACATCCACCTATTCTTTTTTTAGATTTCTCGAGACTTTTCTGCAGTATTTAAGTGAAGGCTACGGGAGCGAGCGAGTGAATTACTTGGGGAAATGTCGTGGAGATAGAAATCATTCATAACAAATAACCTGGAACAAAACTTGAATTATAAATTTTTGTAATCTATAATAATGAAATTAAGTTGGAGACGAATAAAAGGAAAGAAAAAAAAATCCCCTTAAAGGCAAAATTACAGTTGCTACATCAAAAAAATAATTGGATCTTGGATTAGCCAGGGACGTCACAATAAATTTTTGTCTGTATTTGGTTATCTTTCTTCTTCTTATTATTATTACTAATATGCACTAAATAATTTGTTTAATAAATTCCAGAAATATCTAAATTGTTTCAGATAATACGAAACAAATCGTTTATGAATTTTCTCAAAATTAAAATGTCACAAAATGATAAAAGTTACAGTATAAAAATCAATTATGTTGGATCCTGTAAACACAATCAAATAAAGAGGTTAGCTCAGACGTCAAACCAGTCATGCGATTGATTTCAAAATCGATTACAAATCGCCGGGTGAAAAAAAAAAGTTTCAATTCAGAATCATTATATTAAATAAAATGAAAAAAAAAATTAACTCTCATTGAAATTAATGAATAAGAAATATAGCCAATTCAGACAAAAAGACAACGTTTCTGGGATCCTTGTTCCTTTCGCGAAGTGCTAAGAAGAGCCTAGAGGGATACAACTGCACTTGTCAGTTGACAAAACTCAAATGTTTTTTTGTTTTTTTTTGACAAAACTCAAAAAGTTGTTGTGTCGCTCTAGGCTCTTATTAACACCTGACGAAAGGAACAAGGATCCCAGAAACGTTGTGTGGTATTTATATTATATATACCATTTATATATGCCATTATATATACCATTTATAAATACCACGCAACGTTTCTAGGATCCTTGTTCCTTTCGTCAGGTGCTAAGAACTGCAGTTGTGTCGCTCTAGGCTCTTCTTAGCACCTGACGAAAGGAACAAGGATCCCATAAACGTTGTGTGGTATTTATATTAACCGTTTTGTCTGAATTGGCTGTCTTTCTTATTCATTATATTCATATTTTTAAAAGAATTCAGCGCTACAGTTTTACAGCTACATTTTTTTCCCCCCAAATAAACAGTGAGCGAAGCCTCCTAAAGATAATACTTGCCACTGCGGTTCAGTAAACGGCCTTGTAATTGATTTTTGCGACGACTGTTATCAGACCACTTTCCTCTGGATCGTATTTAACAGCAATCTAGAGTTGCCTCCCGATATAAATCTTTTAAATTATTCCCAATGTGAATCTTTGCAGTCCCCTTTCCGGTCCATTTACGACTGGGAGGGGAACTTGTCTGGAATTTTTGGAGCGTGAATTTTCACTTCCTGGGAGTATGAAAGACTCCTCCAACTTCGTAATTCCGCCAATTCGTACCACTTTAAAAAGGAGGCTGGTTTGTTTGCACCCGTGTACGAATCCCAGCCCAACTTTCACTTCAGCAGGGGAAGCCTCGACTATGGATAAAGAATTAATATTTCCCCCAGCCTTTCCGTGCCTCTTCATTTTCAACACTAACACAGAAACGCAATTACTTACAGTAAAACCTTTGTACAATGAGGCCAGGTAAATTATTTCCGGGAAGGTGAAGATGTCGTTTAAACCGCAAGGTAATAGCAAAGTTTTAACCGTCACCCCAAATTCGGATACTCACGGAATGTGATGTAAGAGAAACAGGTCCGGTTACGTGTGAAGAGGAACGCAAAAGAAAGATCGCCATTACGGTAGTTTAACGCCGCAGAACTCTTCATGATTACATATTATAAAATATCCGCTCTAGACACAGCGGAGGAATTTTTTTAAGGGGGGGGGGGGGCTCAGAAGATTCATGGGGCCATAGAAATAGCAAAGAGGCCACATAATTTGAACAGAGATTCCGGTTACGCCCCCGCTGTGGTATTCCTGTGAGGTTGGCGACACTACAAATTTGTCGGTCTTGGAGTGACTTTGGACACTCAGCTTTTTTGAAAAAAAAATTCAGGAAACTTTACAGTCTAATAATTGTACTGTTGTTATATTATACTATATATATATATTGTAATATACAATATTAAATTGTAAATGAGTAGGAAAGGCGAGCACGATTACTTCACCGAGATTCGTATTAAAGTTAAATATAATCATGCATCGGAGACGAGAGGACTGACGGGAGTGCGGTTAAATCGAAAACTCGTCTGCCATGTGTCACGTGCGAGGGATCGCATGATTGATTGGGTTACACTTCATCAGTTCATTCAATTTCGTGCACGGGGAAACCGACGCAGGTCACACAACACAGTGAAACAACACACACACACACAGACACACACACTAGTTACCTTCGTCGCACGTTGCGAAAACTGTACCTATAAAGTAAGAGCAACATGTGTGGCACACAATATATATACACACATATATTGTGGTAATTACGAATATGTAATTATTTAATAAATAAAATTTTAATATTGTCATTACTGGCAGCGTAAATAAGAGGCCATTGCAATATAGCTTAAGGATTGTCTACAATAACATGGAGCCTACAATGCTTGCTTGCTAGAGTTGCATTGTTGCCTCAGGCAGCTTTGAGCTGCTCGGCGCAGGATTGAAGAAGGTGTGTCTTGAGGAGTTCCTGGTACGATGATTGAGAGCAAGTGTGATTAGGCAGCAGAGGCATGTTGTATTAAAAGCCGCCCGAGTTTTGGAACTGCAAGTCGCCAGTGTGTAATTATATTTCGTCTGTTGCCATGATCGAGTAATTATCAAAGTATTAGAGAACAAAGCTGTCAACGGTGATTGTTCAAACAAAGTTACCAACAGTAAGGAGCAGAAAGTGATTTGTGTTTGCAAACTAAAAACATCTTTAAATTCAGTGAAATACGGCCTTCATGTGATGTGTTTAATAAAAACAAGTGAGGTCGAGCCCAGACGAACAGACAAGGGTAAAGTAAATAAAAATGAATTTTATTACTTGTAAACCTTGAAGTGTAAATAATAATTATCGTCAGATTTCTAATTTCGATCATTTCGTTTAAAATAATAATAATTTAAGTCAGGAATATTTTTGTCCTTGTAAGATTTTAATTGTCATTTATGTAACTATCTTTATTGGAGGCGGCCCTGAAAATTAAGCCGTGGCACAACAATATCAACTTGTAAAATTTCAACTGAGATAAAAATTTGTTTTGATTAAATTAGTTTTGTTACATTTTAAATTGTTGTTTTCAATTCAATCCTTTCATTTTTATCTTTTAATTTGTTTATAACAAATTTGTGCTCCAACGTGGGGCTCGTCTTCATTTAAAACTCTAATTAAATTTGTGATTATTACAATATATATTGCAAACATATTATACAGGGAGAGAAATTTGAAACAATAACGGCGGAAAATTTTATCATTCGAAGTAAACATATTATTTTCTACATTTTTTATTTGCCTGAAACAATTTGAATGCTGAGAGGGTGAACAAGAAATGTCGTACTTGTGGTTTAGCTCCGTTAAAATTAAATGACGCAAAGGAACAAATAAGTGAGACAAACTTAGCGATACATCATCAACAAGAAAGACACTACGTGGAACTGAACAAGGTCATTCACAAAGAAGAAAAACGGGAAAAGAGCAAAACAAGAAAGTATAATTGAAAAAGCCTTGGGTCCGTCAATGTTCACAACAATTTGCTGTAAGTTACCAGTTGTGACCAACGAAGTAAAAAAAAAAAGTGTCGACGATGAGAGCTACTGAAATCAATCGTGTCTTTCTAACCTTCAAGTGCCCGTACTGCGACAAGCTCCTTAGCATGGAAACACTTCAGGAGGACGACGTAGTCGAAGACCCAGTCAAGTGTAGGACAACTCAAATTATTCTAAGACTGCCTCAAGGACTAAAGTTCAGTTGTGAAAGAAAGAAAAAAAGGGATTGTACAGGGAAATACAGACAAAGCACCACCTTCGAATACCCAACCCCATGGATATAGCCTATGTCAGTAGTCGCCAACTCAACAGTCAACAGAATCAAATATTAACACTACAACGACCATATCAACGTTCCTTTCTCAATCCTCGACACTACTCCATTACGTTCCCTAAAATTAGCTTAATCGGACTTACTTAAAGTTTCAAGTCTTACTTAAGCTATACGTACCTTGAATAAAATCTTGATATACTTAATAAACGTTTTTCAAAATTCTGCGAATATTATCTCTGCCCAGCGTGTTTATTCACGAAATTTTAAAATTCTTTAAGCGGGACGTGAATCTTTTTCAAACGAATGGCGAGTCTCACGATTACGAGACTAGGAATCTCTCTTTGCTCTCTACCAGAGAAGTATCCACCATCCAGGGATAACAATAGTCGTCCTCCAGACGAAAAGAATAATAATTACAAGAGCTTTGGAATTAAATGTAAAGATATTCTACTGCAAGGCCGCGGGTGTTTTACTCAGTGCAGGAGTTTCTTCATCGTTCCCCTAATAATTAATTATTTTTTTGAAAACTGAAAAAGTGTTGAATGTGTTGCTAATAAAACCACTTATTTCATAACTTCCTTAGTCTCTTTTGGTATTTTCTGCTCTTTTGTTAGTTTCAAGTACGAGGGCATGGAGTTTGCTGATTCCTCGTCGCTCTGTTTCGTGACGTCACTTGTCCGTCGTTTGTGTTTCCTCCTAGCGTGTGCGCGTGTGTCAAGTTTTGTGTTTATTCTTATGTGATGCGTAAATTCTATATTTTAAGACAGTTAATTATCGAATCATTAATTATTTACTGGTACGTATTGAATTTATTTATTAGAACTGTAAATATTATATTACACCCTTAGTATAGTTAAAGAATTATTATTTTTGTTATTATTCATATTATTTTACTTATGATGGACAGGGAAACTTGTGTTCCCGAATTTTAGTATTTTTTATTTATAATTGTAGCATTCAATTCTTATATTATAATTTTATGCATTGACGTGTCCTATTACCTCATACGAGGACTAATGGAATAAAATAAATAAATAAAACCATCGGTATTATTTATTGAAGTTAAGTAAAATGCCGTCTATAATTTTAAGCACGACGCCAGGTTCTTATCAATAACACGACTTCTCACGTTACTATTGTAATAAAAAAAAAATACACTCGAGGGTCCAAGGAGCAGCAGCACGTGGCCCGACCGCTGATCCGAGGAATGAAGAATCTCTATTGCTTCTTTTGACAGAGTGTGTGTGTGTGTGTCGAACATTTCTCACGAATACGCAGATTTCCGCGTAGTAGGAAAGCGCAAACATGGGATTTCTTATCTAACGATTTGCGAAGGTTATCGCAACGCAAGGATACGAAGGCCCCCGACACATGGCGTTCAACTCGCCCGCAACAACTTCGTGAAACCAATATTGAGGACCTTAAATCCTCAATCATTCCCTTCAAACCAAACATTCCCTCAACCACTCCTTCTTTCTGAACGTCACCAAGAAACCTATCCAACAAACTACACCAGACCTAGGCCTTATCCTCGATTCCAAATTATCACGGAAACCTCACATTACCTCCAGAATCAACAACAAAATAAAACAACTCTTCCCTCTTATCAACAGAAAATCCACCATATCCTTTAGCACTAAAAGACTCCTCTATCTATCCTCAGTCCGCCCCATATGGTCGTACTCCAGTGTGATGTGGGGCTCCACCGCGTATTCCCACTCCAACAAAATACAAACCAAATAAAAAATAATAACTCTCCTTTTAATCTCAAATCCCCCCTCCCCCGGTACCTTCGCAACTCAGTTCTCCACAAATACCTTGAAATTCCCTTAATTCCTGCCATAATTCATAAGTCCCTAATAACCATCTCCATCAACCATCCAAATCCAACCACTTGAGTTCTTCTACAGTAACCCACCCCCTCCTGCACAAAACCGCAGACTAAAACTTAAACTCCCAATTGACATCATCCTCCCCCTAAACCACTCCTGAATTACCTAACTCTAACCCACCCACCTACCAACTGGCACTACATTACTCCCTAAATATCAGTTCTTCCCACCTTCCCCCATCACCTCCTTAACGCTTTTCAAACACGAAGTCATCAGATTCATCCCAAACATCATGCTGGCGGCTAACCTTCGTTAGTATTTTGGAAACAAGTGAGTCGGGTTATCTCGTCTCTAACGTGGAATGACCAGGGTCACATCCAAGACCCCAAATTTACATGTTAAATATTTAATAAATGTTTTTTTATTGTGTTGTATTAATATACAAATATGTTTCACAAATTGTAAATACTTTTATTTTGTTAAATTATCACAACTGTAAAGTCTCCGGACTAAGAGTTAATTTTAACAGTTAAAAAAAACACTGCCCCAGTCAGTAATTGACAATAATGTAGCTTACGTTGGATTTTTAACAAGTGATATTTTGTGGACCAGAACGTCCGCCTACGCTTTATTTGGCAAGATGGACTTCGTTCGCAATTTAGAAGGATTTCCGTTTTGATAATTTATCATTTCACTTCCTTTGTAGTTATCAACTCACATGATATAAATTCAAAAAAAGGCATGTGCTAGCCTGATGACAGTGGAGAGCAACAAAGGGAATATAAGAGACAACAACTCAAGAAAATTTAAGCATCTTTAGGCCCTTAAAGGTCTATAATGAAATGGAGCTAATTACAAACGTGATCACAGTATTCCGCATGACGATGGATAGAAAAACTGACTTCTATAAGTTTCCGTGAATTAATTAATACTGGCATAATATTGTTCGGAGGTGCCGTCGTGTTATTTGGATAAGAAATTAGAAGACCTAAGTAAAGGAGAAAACGTCGATCGACGTTTCAAACCGTAAATTACTCTGTACGTCTTCATGAAGTAAGCTGCATCAGATCGGAACATCTATTCAGTTGAGCCGAGCTTTCTACGTCTTTCTACTTCCACCTTTCCTCATTCCTCTCTCTTATTTTCTCCTTCAAGTCAGACCATGCAACAACATCCAAGAACATTATCCCAGCATTTTCATTTTATTTAAGACCCCAAGATTCAGCGATTTCGTTTGGATTTCGGTATCATTGAATTGAATCGCCACTTTTTGCCCGGTGATAAATTAAAAAAAAAAGAACAAAGGCATAGAGGCCGTTTTCCTATCAATACCTGGTGGTATCAGCGGAAAAAAAGGATCGGTTGCTCACATATTATTATTTTTTAGGGTAACAGGCTACATGAGGGTAATCCATATGGTGGCAACTCCCCTTTAATAGCATAGGAAGGGATCTGAAAGGGGGGATGCGAAAGGGTAGAGGAAGGTAGCCAAGGTTAACTAAACTGCATCTGGTAGGTCGGGCATTGGGTACTTGTCCCACGCCCTTCCGATAGCGGGAGAGGAGTTTGCTGTGGGGACGCAGCATTACGGTCTCCATACCTCGACCAGTTTAAGAGGCAGCTGGCCGACTGTTCCAATGGGAACAGAGAACAACTCTTACCGTATGCCCAAGGTCTGTGACCCCGGAACATACACCTCTCAGAACAGGCCGAGGTGCCTCGGCTTGTGGGAACCTTAGTTCAAAAACGGAGAGAGGAAAAGGCATCCCCAAAGGTAGCCCCTTCGTATCTCTCCTACAAGGTTCTGCTTGCGAGAGAACATCCCTCGCAGGTACTGCCTGCGAGAGAATAGCCTTAAGATAATAAACAGTTGGGAATTCAATCTGCTGAGGTGAAGATCGAATTTTTGCTACGAGCACAGGGAAGTGAGTTTTTGTGCCACCAAATACTGTATTTGATAAACACGCCTGAATAAATAGAAGAATTCTGCAGGTCACTTATTTTTAAATATTCTTCCACCTTCAAAGCTAATATGAGATGCTAAATTTCTTAATAACAACTTTTAAATCATTTTTTTTAAACAGACAAAATAATACGGAGAGAAAAATAATTTGCAGAGGATAAATGTCGGTACGTTGCGAAATTTCCGTCTATTGTATTCAGCAAATATTACACTTCTTTTTCTTTTCCAATGTCAACTTTTTAAATTATTAATCCAGTATTTATTTAAAAATTATTCAACAACGTACAATACATATAAAAATTTTTGAAAGCTGAACTTCATGATCTTATTTCAATGGATTTTCGGAAGATTCCACGAGTCAGAGACAAAAAAAATCCCAAGTATAAATGGTACCATTTTTTAAAATTATAAATACTTGCCACGCAACCCCCAGTTCTCATTTGGATTTTTAAGTGAAAAAAAATTAAGAGCAAGGAATTTTTCTCCGCCTATGACGACTCTCTCAAATAGTAGAAAATTACTCGCGGGAAAAGTTTGTCATTTCTATCCGAATGATTTGAATAAACTCCAGAAATACTCTTTTTTAGGGTAACAGGCTACACGAGGGTAACCGTCCTGGTGGCAACTCCCCTTTAACAGCATAGGAAAGAGAGTGAAATGGGGGATGCGTAAAGGTAGAGGAAGGCAGCCAATAAACTCCGGTAATACTCTATTTTTGAAACCCCTGACATATTTGAGAACCGCAGGAGAGTTTCAAACACCCGGTAGCCCGACCTCCATTTTTCCTACCACGCGGTCCTCTGATAAACTGATCCTATCACGACGATCTAACGCAATTTAGGACGAACGAGAACAACGCTTTGTTACATACACACACACACACACACACAAATCCAATTACTATATGTCAACCGCACAAACGGTTCACAAAGCGCAAAATAAAAATTATCCGGATGTTTCATTATATAAGATTCCGGTGAAGAATGAAAGGAACAGGGAAAGTTTTTTTTTCAATGCTTAAATCGACTAACTGCAGCTATAAACACAAATCATAGAAAGTAGACAATAAAAATAATTAAATTCACAGATTGCTATTGCTCGAAATAAAATTAATTCCCTTTAATTCACTCCTCTAGCAATTCCACGATCAAAGAGTCCCGATCTTGTAACGTTACATAGCGTTCCTTCAACTCGAAAATAATCTCATTCTCATTGAGGATTTTCCCTTTTTTGTTTTTTAGGATAACAGGCTACCTGAGGGTAATCCACATGGTGACAATTCCCCTTTAATAGCATAGGAAGGGATTTTAAAGGGGAGATGTGGAAGGGTAGAGGGAAGGTAGCCAAGGGTTAACTAGGGCCCCCGGGCTATATTTTAAGGATCCTACCCGGCATTCACCTAAAAGTGATGGAGGGAAAACCCTAGTAAAACCTGCAACAGGTAGGTCGGGAATTGAGTACTTGCCCCACGCCCTTCCGAAATTGAAGATGAATTAAAACACTTATCATTTCTTCAATTGCTAATTACTGTCATATTAGTATCTTTAACGTAGTTTTAAAACATATATTTTTTTAAAATGAAAAATTTACGTCTGATTGAAAATAATCAGTAAGAAAGACAGCCAAATACAGACAAAACAAGTGATAATATAAATACCACACAACGTTTCTGGGATCCTTGTTCCTTTCCTCAGGTGCAAATAAGAGCCTAACCTTCTGCTTTCCCATTGTCGTTGCGTTTTCGTCCCTTTTGAGTTTTGTCAACTGACGAGTGCAGTTGTGTCACTCTAGGCTCTCCTTCGCACCCGAGGAAAGGCACAACTTTTTTTGGTCTGAATTGGCTATCTTCCTTATTCATATTTATTTTTTTGTAAAGTACAATGTTTGTTTTTTAAACTTCGTAACAGTAATAATTTCTTGTTTTAATGTAATCTTCTATTATTTCCTCAACAGAGGACTAATGGGATGAATAATAAACCTAAATCTGCCCTACTTTGTCTCTTTCTCTTCCGTAGTTCCACATCTACGACCCCTTATTATTTTCTTTGCATACTCCTCGTCCACAACTCACAACGTCGTCCGTATCTCAACAGTTGCAGACACAGATCCTGTGTTAGCCGAGGAACGTAACAACGTCTTCAAGGGCGAAGTAGCACAAAAGAACGTCAGAAACGGATGTTTAAATTAAAACGGAAAAAAATATTTTTTTTCGCACTAATATTGACACTACCCATTCCTTACTTCCTTATCTTCCATCCCAAGCACCACCGACGCCATCCAACACTAAAACTGTATTTGTTCGTGTTCGCGAAGGGAAAGTGAAAAAAAAATAAAATAAACAGATAAAAAAAATTCTACCGTTATACTTATTTAAAAAATGTGGCACTGGTTTCTTCCAAACACTCAGCAAACCTTGTCTACACAATTCAACTATTACATACTAAATTGAAAATATTTTAGTTCGTCACGTGACTTGTGCGCGCTTGCGGTCTCTGAATCACCTGACGAAAGCACCAAGGATCGCATAAATGTTGTGTGGTATTTAGTTCATCACTTGATTTTGTTTCTTATTTTGGCTTCATCTCTTACGATTATACTAAATTGACGCAACGCAGATTCGAAATATTGAATACATGAGCCTGGAAAACGCCTTCAGAAATGAAAAAAGCAAATTATAATGTCCCATATTTCTTTTTATGAAACTGGTGTTATATGCATACTTAAAAGAATCTACACGGCTAATATTTGGTTTTAAAAAAGAAGAATCCGAAATGCAGTTAGTTAATTTTGTTGAGGAAAGAATGACGATTTTTTAAAAAGATATACAAAATGGATAATAAAAAAAAATATTTGAGCTTGTAAAAAACCAAACAGCAATGGTCTATAGAGATCTGGCTATTTAAATCTACAGGCAGTGAAGAAACATTCGTGGAACGTTTGTGAACGCTTTTGAAATTCCTCTCGCTACGTGGAAATAAGGAATCAGAAGAATTTTCCCAATAGTCAGGGAAATAGCCGGATAAAGCAACAAGGTTAGCGGGAAGAAACCCTCGATATCGTGAACTTTGCCGGCCCACTCAGGTACGCAAGTCTGCAACGAAAACCGTCCAATATTTAGTTACGAAATTAAATGACAACGCTGTAACAATATTATTTGTGAAATGTTAATCGAATAATCGACAGTTTTGAATGTAAAGGTAACGAAGGGGAAGAAGACAAAGATCTCCAGTAGAAAATCAATAAGGAAAGGCAGCAGAGGAAACATGAGAGAAAGATACAAGATAACTGCGCTAGAATTATAGAAGAGGGAGTTAGCCGAGAGGAATGAACCACGGGCGTGGAATCCACCTTGGTAATACGCGAGGTTTCTCTCTCTTCTGGAATTTAATACTACATACTATTCCTCGGCATTACAGTCTTTGGCCTCTCATAGCCCAATCTTACCGGTCACCTGTTCGCTTCCTCCATCTTCTAACACCCATCTTTCCTAAGTCGTCCTCCACATCGTCTTCGTAGTCTCCCTTTGCCCCTTCTACCACCTGTATTTCCTTTTTTTTAGATTTTTTTGACAACCCTGTCTTCTGACATTCGCTCTACATGGCCCCAACCATCTCAGTCTGTTCCCCTCTTTATTTCCAATACAATGTCTGCATACTGTTCCCCCAGTTCCCTACTTCTTCGTATTCTCCATTTCCCTGCTTCGTTTACCGCTTCTTAATATCTTCCTTTCCCATCTTCTCAAACACTCTTCTTCTGCCGCGGTCATTGTCCATGTTTTCCGAGTCACCCGTCTTATCATTATTCTATAAACAGTCACTTTCAGTTTCCTGTTCCAAGACTACGTGACTTGAGAGTCTTGATTAGGGCCCAGTAAGCTCTGTTTCCTGCTGCAATCCTTGCTCTTATTTCTTCACTAGCTGGGTGCTCGGCGTTGCCCCAATCCAGGTATCTTTTAGGTTATTTTTATGCAACGCAACTCGACCCCTATCCCTAAATGTGTTGTCGGCCGGGTACATCGTTTGAATATTTCCACCCCCACCCCTACGTGTGCTTATCTCTCATGCCGAAAGGGGTTGAAATTTTACAAACAACATCGGTAGATATATATTATAAACGTCACTGACCTCAACAATTATTTATTCCACGTAAATATCGACCATTTAAAAATTCTACCCCCGTGTAGCCCTGCCACCGGTAGTTATTTGGCCAGTTGAATGTCCTTATTAAACTCAGCTACATCCATAAAACTGGATTTGACTCCAATCTCGTTATTTTCTTGTAACGCGCGTCCACCCCCAACCCTAAGGGTGCTCCGTTCCCCTGATGATTATAGTCAGATAACATCGGTAGAAACATCATCAATCTCCTTGAACCCTAATTATATTTATAATACTCAAATATCGGCTGTTTTAAACATGCTAGAATATTTCCACCCCCACTCCTGAGGGGTGGTAGACGTGTTTCACCCCGACAGTGTTTGTTTCCTGGTCGCAAAGAACACGTGTACGAAATTTGGTGTAGATTTGTATAAGGAATATACACAGAAATATATATACATACATACAAACGCTCTGTTTTATTTATTAGATTTATACTGTTATCATTCGTTACCAGTACTTCAGAGTACTTAAAATTCTCGCATCTCTCATAGTTAACTACATACCAAAAAATAAAAATGTTAATAAGAACTTGGCATTTTTTGGACGTTATACAAACCCCTTTAACGGTTCTCCCTGTCTCTCTCTGTGTGTCACTCATCTCTAATGACTCCTTTCCTAATAGATACTGTTAAATGAAGTGAGGTAAAAAAAAGCCTTTAAAATTAAAATATCAACGCATCTGTAATGTGTCACGCGAATGGAGTTGCTAAGATCCTCCAAGGACTTCTTCCGAAAGCTCATCCACACCTGAGAAGCAACGCTCATCAGCACCCAACTGACGGACGACTGTTGACATTTTTAAGATACCATTTTCCACGGCAGCCTTCACCAAGCTTGTCGCAACGGATCACGATGTCTCCAGCCATCACAAACAGTTTCCCACGGGTGTCTGCGTGTCTTGAAGGCGCAGTTGACTTCCTCTAAAAGCAGCGATGGGTGCTGCCTAATGGGACTCTCACTCTTGATTGAAGTAGATTAATTCCAATTGGACGTGAACGCGCGTGTGGGTAGGTGACACCACTAGGAATGTGTGCTATTTAACAACCGAGGAGGAATTTGGTCATCGTCTGCGTCACTGAAAGAAACCCGACGAGAAAAACACCAGATGCGAGACGTGCGAAAGCCTGTGACCACAGATTTGAGTTCTCTGTTGTTGTTGCTGTGGTCCACTTACAAATAAAGTATTTCCCTTTGGTACGACGCTCCGCAGCGTGAGAATCTCAACTTTTTAGCTGATCGATCGGCATTGCCCGCCGTCGCTTGATGAGGATCTTTTAAACGTTATAGAGAAAAGGTCACAAGCCAGGTAGGTATCGAAGGACGGAGACTCCGACATCAGCAATCCTAATCCTTGCAGTGACTTCTCAACAAAACTTGGCTTGATTTCGGGGCGTTTTTCACCTCAAAGAACTACAATTTCAAGATAAAGGAAAAATTCATCGAAACGTGACATTCTGATGCAAACAACTTGAAACGGACGACTACCGTCGGTCTCCAGCTGCTGGAATTATAAATATCGTACACAGGTCAGAGACTACTGTATTTAAACTACATCCCACATTAACGGTAGCTGAAACCCTCATCAGTGGTGGAGATTACGCTTCTAAAAGTTAAATGTTGACGTAGTATGGTAAAAAGGACGGATGACGATGGACGTGCAGAAATAACCTTAACAGTGTCCAAGTTTTTAATTTTATTACATAATATATAATAATTATAAGACAGGAAGGATGATTTTAACAAAGTAGGTGAAAGCTTCCAAACGATTATTTAATCAAGTTTTGATGTATATGAAACACCCAGAAAAATGACTGTAGAAGAAGTTTGTTCATTATATTGTGCGCATTTATTTCTCCGAATGCTTTACACCACCACTCAGCTGCAGTAGCCTCACTGCCCCTCAAGACACCAGGGTTTATCCAAGGAACACGGTACGACGACCGACGGCCTCCCCCTACACTAAATCATCAATCCTGAGTATATAACGGATTCTGAAAGAAATACGAATTGATCCTTGTTCCTTTCGTCAGGTGCAAAGAAGAGCCTAAAGCGACGCAACTGCACTTGCCAGTTGACCAAAACTCAAAAGCGACGAAAACGCAACAACAATGGGGGAGCCGAAGGGTCAGCGTAACAATAAGGGAGCAACGACAATGGGAAAGCAGAAGGTTTAGCGTAATAATAAGGGATCGTAACAATTGTTGAGTTTCGCAGTGTCTGTACATTAATAGCTGTGATGTTGGATTTTAATGTGAAGCATCTCTGGAATTGAACCTGGTGTCAATGTCTAAAATCTTAGCATTTTGCCAATCAGATGCATGTTTAGAATTGATGATATGTTTGGAGACTAACAGATTGTTTATCAATAGGAAGTTTGATATCAGACCCATGTTCCTTGATACGGGTATTAAGGGAACGTTTTGTTCGCCCTATGTAGCAGGAATTACAATTAGAGATTTTGGAAACACCACCACGTTTGCTGTAGGTGTCAAGTGGTTCTTCGTGGGTTTTAATCAAGTAGGAAAGTGTATTAGTGGATCTGTACGAGGGTGGTCTGAAAAGTTTCCGACCCAACAATGATAGAAGATAATTTTTATTTTTCAACATAGTCTCCTTGTAACTTCTCCCAGCGATGCTCCCATCTCTGTAACCCGTCCAAAAAGTACTCGGCGTTTTTCTCTGCAAAATACGTGTTCACGAAGGTGATCGCCTCTTCATTTGACGAAAATCTCTGTCCTCCGAGCGCAATTTTTAGATGAGGGAACAAGAAGAAGTCGCTTGGGGCTAGATCTCGATGGTCAAGCATTTCAAACCGTAATTCGTGG
Organism: Zhengitettix transpicula; assembly: GCA_037074705.1. Taxonomy (NCBI): domain Eukaryota; kingdom Metazoa; phylum Arthropoda; class Insecta; order Orthoptera; family Tetrigidae; genus Zhengitettix; species Zhengitettix transpicula. Next base: position 238,570,191 of record CM073590.1, on the reverse strand, counting down.
ATTTTCGCCATGGCAACCACTGAGGTGTGAGGATTTTTCTTTTTCTGCAAATGTGGCCGGTTTTCCGCAAGTTCTGCCTTCAGCTTGTTAAGTAATGATGCCCCTGTAATGGTTTTTCCTTTTTGAAGATAATCAATTAAAATAACTCCATGACTATCCCAAAAAACAGTCGCCATCACTTTCCCAGCCGAAAAAACAGTTTTTGATTTTTTTGGAGCCGGTTCCCCCTGTGCAGTCCACTGTTTGGACTGTATTTTTTTTCGGGCGTATAATGATGTATCCAAGTTTCATCTACAGTAAGTAACTTCGCCAACAGAACGTTGGAAATGTTCATTTGAGCACGTTTTTGGTCTAACGTGAGCAAACGCGGCACCCCGCGGGGGGACAGCTTTCTCATGCCTAAATGTTGATTTAATATGTGACAAACATGTTCTCATGACCACTGCTGTCTCTCTCACTTTAATTCGGCGGTCGTGTAGCAACATTTGGTGAACTTTGGCGATGTTTTCGTCGGTAGTAGCAGTTTTTGGATGTCCCCAACGTTGATCGCCTCCCAAGCTATTTACGGCCACGTTTAAATTCAGCTGCCCAAAATTTCACTGTGGTAAATGATGGTGCAGTGTCCCCATACACAGAATCCAACTCATATTTGATTTGTGTAGGCGTATTGCCTTTCAAAAACAAATATTTAATAACAGCTCGATACTCGATTTTCTTTGTTTTCACAAAAAAAACTCACATCAACTCACTCAAACGACTGTTACGTAACAACTGCGCGTCCAAAACGGCTGAAACTTTGGTGAGTAACTGTCCACAGATGAACAACGAAATTCACTAGCTTTCATTTACTAGTGCTGCCATCTTCACGATGAGATCGGAAACTTTTCAGGCCACCCTCGTAAATAATGGATATTTGATATTCTTTGAATATTTGGATTAATTTGACTTGAGGTGTTTGGGGACGATTGACAGTAGGATATTGGATTTTGTTCAATCTGCTATTTCTGTGTTTCGGACAATATTTAAGTTGTGGTGATGGAGTTAGGAAGTAACATATCTCTATTTTGGTTTGGAGGATGATCAGAAAGATAATTGAGAACAACGTCCAGAGGTTTTCTGAAACCAATTGGCCAGAATGGAAGCATTGTGGATGGATCCAGTGACGTCAAGGAAAATTAAGAGGACGGTTACATTCAATTAGCATGCATTCGGCGTGCCTTCTATACGTTGTTTGAACGGAAATACTTTGGAGACTTCCAACAAACATTCCTCTATGAAAGAAAAATACTGTAGAAGCCAAGGAGGCGAAGAGAAAACTGATAAACTGTTGCCACGACGATTCCTGGTAAATTCTACCGACTTTTTTCTGATCGAGTTTGTAATTCACTATTTCTCTGAGTTACTTCAAGTTTTTTTTTTTTTTTGCAAATCCATTGACGCTGTCCTCGTATACGATAGTAGCCAATGAACAGTCTTATCGCGGACGCGTGGACTCTTCTGCATGTCCCTCACGTACACGAAGCTTCCGGCTCCACGCAACTCCATAGCGGTGCACCCACAGCAGCTGACCATCTTCGTCGGAGCTTATACACGAATACCTTTACTACAGTCCCGATGATGCCTGTGTTTCAACTCTTGTGGCATCACAGATACTGTCGCAGTCCACAAAAAAATAATTTTTCATTTTATTAACGTAAAAAAAAATTAATCAATGTGGAGACGAATACGAGGCATTTATATGCGGCTGTTATTTTCTTTTCCATATACCAAGTGAATACAGCATCAATGTCGTTAATATTATTATTATTAATATTTAAAAAATAATAAACAACAAAGCTGTCCTCAGGATCAGGTTATTTTATTATCTCGTCAATTACTTACTACAAAACAAGCTTTCGTCTTCACGTGGCTACATTCATCTGCCAAAAACAAGCGTCTGGTTAAAATACAGAAAAATCACTAACAAAGCAGCTCTCAAGCGGCAGAAATAGGCACCAGCTACAGTCCGTCAACAATTTCGCCAACCACTGTTTACGGCCGACACCTTAGTTTATACACAGAGGCTCAAGCACGTGGAACCAATCAGCTCACATCGTTGAACCAATACAACACGAATTCAATCATAATTTCTTGCAAAAAAAAAAATACGTCCGACTCAAAATAATGAATAAGAAAATGAGCCAATTCAGACCAAAACAAAGTGATAATATAAATACCAGACGTTTCTGGGACCCTTGTCCCTTTCCTCAGGTGCTAAGAAGAGCCTACAGCGACACAACTGCACTGGTCAGTTGAAAAAACTCATATTCATAATTTATTTAATTAAACTACCTGTAGTACCAGAACCTACTATAAAGCACAGTAATGTTAACATCTTCATTTTAATATTATATTCCATCCTTACACATGAACTACGTAAATAACTCAAGGCCTTCGTCCATTTATATAAATGAATGTTACAACCACAACATGAGAATATTGAAACACACTGATTATATCACATTAAAATTCTAAATAATTTAAAACCGCAAAATACAGATAAAAACCACAATACGTTTCTGGAAACCTTGTTCCTTTCTGCAGGTGCCAAGAAAATCAAAACTACCAGAGGCACAGAGAGACACAACCGCACAAAACAGTTAAAAAACTCAAAAGCCTACACTTACGCGTCAATTCCGTAAATAACTCACATTTTTCATTTTAATACCTATCATCTTAATACGAAAGTGAGCCAATTACGACAAAAAAAACTAATTTAAGTACCACACGACGTTTCTGGGATCCTTGTTCCTTTCCTCAGGTGCAAAGAAGAGCCTAACCTTCTGCTTCCCATTGTCGTTGGGTTTTCGCTCCTTTTGCGTTTTGTCAACTTACAGCTGCAGTTGTGTCACTCTAGGTTCTCCTTCAGACCTGAGGAAAGGGGAAAAAGATCCCAGAGACGTCGTGTAGCATTTATATTATCACTTTTTTTGGTGTGGCTATCTTTCTTATTCATATATATTTTTTTGAAAAGTACAATGATTGTTTTTTAAACTTTGTAACAATAATAATTTCTTATTTTCATGTAATCTTCTATTATTTCCTCGACCGAGGACTAATGGGAATGAATAATAATTCTAAATCTACCCTCCTTTGTCTCTTTCTCTTCCGTAGTTCCACATCTACGACCCCTTATTATTTTCTTTCTATACTCCTGGTCCACAACTCACAACGTCGTCCGTATCTCAACAGTTGCAGACACAGATCCTGTGTTAGCCGAGGAACGTAACAACGTCATCAAGGACAAAGGACCACAAAAGAACGTCAGAAACGGATGTTTAAATTAAAACGGGAAAAAAAATATTTTTTCGCACTAATATTGACACTACCCATTCCTTACTTCCTTATCTTCCATCCCAAGCACCACCGACGCCATCCAACACAAAAACTGTATTTGTTCGTGTTTGCGAAGGTGAAGTGAAAAAAAAATAAAATAAACAGATAAAAAAAATCTACCGTTATACTTATTTAAAAAATGTGGCACTGGTTTCTTCCAAACACTCAGCAAACCTTGTCTACACAATTCAACTATTACATACTAAATTGATATTATTTCAGTTCGTCACGTGACTTGTGCGCGATTGCGGTCTCTGAATCACCTGACGAAAGCACCAAGGATCGCATAAATGTTGTGTGGTATTTAGTTCATCACTTGATTTTGTTTCTTATTTTGGCTTCATCTCTTACTATTATACTAAATTGACGCAACGCAGATTCGAAATATTGAATTCAAGGGTAAGTGGTAATAAAAAACTAGAAAAATAAACAGATAATTACTAATTACTGTCATATTAATATATTTAACGTAGTTTTAAATCTTTTTTTTTGTAAAGTACAACGTTTGTTTTTTAAACTGTGTATTTGTAATATCTTATTCTTTTCATGTAATCTTATCTTGTGACGTGTCCTCATGTCCTAGACCGAGGACTAATGGAATAAATAATAAATCTAAAATCTATATCTTGGTTACAGTTTTCCCACTTGAAGGATAATTCCATTCTTAAAAAAAAAAAAAAGAATAGGCCAGTATAAGTATAAAATTAGTAAACAACAAAATACCCCTAGAAGAGATCAAAATGAGGTGTTGAAAGAAAATTCCACACATTTGTTTCACGCCCTCTGTTTCATAATTGAATGCTGGTTGGACGATCCGGCGGCCTCCGACCACCAGATGCCTGACGTCTGCAGCAAAGGTCATCCCATCCCAGAGAAAGCGATAGAGCAGCGTATCTACGCCATGTCTTGGCGATAGCCCAACTCCAACAACTCTCAGCGAACATTGCGTTAACACTACAACAAAGGCGGCGCATGACGTCAACAACCGTCCCGCTGTATGTTGATATTCACCGTTCCGCAAGCATCAATCGCTGCACATACGAGATGCGAAGGGAGCTATTATTATCTGGGTGCTAAACCGACATCGCACGGATCTGCTTATTCCAGTACGTGGAGCCAGAGCAAGACACAAACATTCCAGGCATGTCCTCATCCGCCGTCATATCTGCGCTTCCGCGGAAACTAAAATATATATTTTTTTATTTCGGTTGCTGATTTACAATCTACTCTTAACACACACTTAGATTAATAAGTTAATTTTTTTAAATTATTAATGCTGCTTGACTAGAGGAGGGCACCGTCCAGTGGCGGGTCTCCTGGATTTATTCAGTGATGTCTTCTGGCCATACTCTCTTAAATCTTCTCGCTACGGGTTGTTGTTGTAGGTTACGGTGGTTTAGTGTTCTATGTTTGCTTTTGGTACCATACGTCTTGATGATTTCTGCAATATATGGAATTTTGACGTCGTGATGGAGTGTACGGTTGCTGATGTAGCACGGTGCATTGACTAGGGTGCGCATTGTCTTTGATTGAAAAATCGGCTGATCTTGATATTTGATGGTTTGCTGCGAAACTCAAATATGACTGTCGAAGGCTGCCAGGTCGAGATAGTTTAAACTACATTAAAGAAAGAGGTTCGAATCAACCTCAGAAGGTGTCTGCGAGGGTTAAACTCTCGCAGGCAGTACCTGCGAGGGATGTTCTCCCGCAGGCAGAACCTTGTAGGAGAGACAGGAAGGGGCTACCTTTGGGTATGCCTTTTCCTCTCCGTTTTTGAACTAAGGTTCCCACAAGCCGAGGCACCTCGGCCTGTTTTGAGAGTTGAATGTTCCGGGGTCTCAGACCTTGGGCATACGGTAAGAGTTGTCCGCTATTCCCATTGGAATAGTCGGCCAGCTGCCTCCTAAACTAGTCGAGGCACGGAGAAGGGAATGCTGCGTCCCCACAGCAAACTCCTCTCCCGCTATCGGAAGGGCGTGGGACAAGTACCCAATGCCCGACCTACCTGATGCAGGTTGTTCTATGGGTTTCCCTGCATTTCTTTAGGCGAATGCCAGGTGGGATCCTTAAACTATAGCCCGGGGGCCCTAGTTAACCCTTCGCTACCTTCCACTACCCTTCCGCATCCCCCCTTTCAAATCCCTTCCTATGCTATTAAAGGGGAGTTGCCCAAAGTGGATTACCCACATGTAGCCTGTTGCCCTAAAAAAAAAGGTTCCAATCAAAAGTACTGCAAGCCTTGGTAAACCACGCCCATGGTTTCTGCCCGAATTAAGTAATTCGTCAAGGCTTCGGACTATCCGCGGTTACTGAAGAGACACGTAACGGCAGAGTGACGGACCAAGTGTTCGTCCAAACAAAATATCTGAATAAGGAAGATAGCCAATACAGACAAAAAGGTAATATAAATACCACACAACGTTTCTGCGATCCTTGTACCCTTTCGTCAGGTGCTGAGAAGAGCCTAGAGCGACACAACTGCACTTATCAGTTGACAACACTCAAAAAGACAATGTCTGTCTTAAGAACTTAAGTGCTCGGACAGATGGTGATCTCTTGAAAGGACGGAATTTTCTCAACAATTTTTATCAAGAAAATAAAAAATAAAATAAAAATTTATCTTTTAAGGTACAGCAGAGTCCCGGCTGTCGTCCAAGTCCTAGAGGATGATTAAGTTATGGAAACATTTCACACCAACCCGGCCAGATTCGTCCAGTCTAGTTTTCCTGGCTCATCATAAGCGTTCTTTAAGTAAAATAGTTTTCTACTTACATTTTTCCATTATCATTGGGGGCCAAAAGCCAAGAATTACAGAATAGAAATTCTTGGGAAGAAGTTTGCAGAGATTCAGAAATGGATATGAAAATAAGGATGATAAAGAAAGAACGGAATATGGAGTGTACAATACAATACCTATATTGATTTTGTTAAAACTAATTTTAACAGCTTGGAAATTCTGGTAGTTCCAAAAAAAAATATCTATTTATTAAGCACACATTTTGCCAGTTTTGTTTCCCCACATATTAAATGTAAGACAACTGCCATTTTACTGAGTCCGTGAGAGTTAAAAAGTAATTCATCATCGCGTTTCTTACGTTATTTTCTGAAATTCCTCCACACAGACTCGTCCACTTCTCGTATTTCTACTTGTAAACCCAGTTATAGACAAAGTATCCGCCTCTGTGAAAAATCCTCCATTTTTTACGCATTCTACAAACTTTGGAACTCTCGAGACGCGATAATTAAAACTCTTGTTTGGATTGACATTGAGCGTCCACTAAACGGTCGCATCTTCATATATGTAAGTAGGGATGAAATGAATAGTGGTGGTTGAATTTTCATTGTTTGTTTTCTTTTACGTCTGACGTTTTGCAAATATATTTTATTATAAAGCAGAGTGTTTGTTTGTATATTTGTTTGTTTGTATATTTGTATGTTCCTTATACAAATCTACACCGGTGGAGCAAATTTCACCAAATTTCGTACACGTGTTCTTTGCAAAATATATCGTGCAAGCTATGGATGGAAACCGTGTTGGAATCTTATGAAGAGGCTCGGGATATATTTTTGAAAAAGTACCGGGGAGCGACCAAGCAGAGGGACAATCATTACGCTCGTTTTAAGAGCACAAATTCAGCTATAGTAGTGGAAGATCAATGGCGCAACATTCTGCGATACATGCGGCTCAGAATAAATTTTTGGATGCACCGTTAAAAGAAAACATTGGCGGAAGTGTTGAGCGCACCCTTTTTACTAAACTAATTGCAACAAATATGATGGCGTCCAGATGTGGATCAGATACTGGAAGCAATTTTTTTTGGAAGTATGTGATATATTAGATATTCAATGGGACAGTAATAGAAGAGAAAATTACCGGATGGAACGGAAATGCCGAGGGTTGAGACAAGAAATAGAGATTAGAGAAAACGAAGAAAAAATTTAAATTAGAGGAAACCTTCATTGCTGGTGAAAGAAACGAAAGTGAACAGAGTGAGTGTGTAGGGGCAGCCTACGATTTATTAATGGATCAAGGACATTTGGAAATGGATCAGTATAAGGAGCAAGAGGATTGGAAGACTGGATCATTATTGCCAGTGAAAATGGATGTGGAATTACGAATGTAATTGCAATAAAGACGGAAATAAATATTGCTGAAGAAATAACATGGACGAATGTGGAAGCCTTGTAATTGTGGCGCTGTTGATAACGGTGAATGAAGAATGAGAAATCTTAGAAAGTGAAGATGTCGAATGAAACATAACAGAACGTGTGGTGGAGAGAACATGACTGATCATGCAACATATGGTAATTAAGGATGTAGCGTGTCATCAAATTGGTTGGTCCAGAAGAGAAGCATTGAAGCTTATGCAACAGGTCTGTAGTGCAGTCTTTATTGCTGATTGCTGAGAACTAAAATAGTTAATAAATTTAACTAGGAACATTCTCACTAAGAAACGGAATTGTTCAGACCCTTGTTGCAGCCGCGTACGGATGTAAGACCACACCATCACTGTCCGCCAGTCTTGTTGTAACTTATCCTTGATGTGTTTATTGCCCCAGTGCCGAGTCTGTTCTTTGATGCTGAACGGTGACATTCATCAAGTTCGCAGCACACGTTGTTTGTTTGAAGCATGCACAAGAGTTGTTTAGCAGAACGCTTTTTCAGCTTCGATGAAGATGTGCAAACAAATTCGCAGAGTCACACACACGGCCTCGGCTGGTCCAGTAGCCCCGGGGACTTCACAAGGCCGTGGTCAGATCTCAGCCGTCGTGGTCGACTCTCACTAATCTGCGTACGCAACCCCAGTTCAATTTTGTGAGAGTTGTAAAATAATTCTTGGAGGTTGCACAGACACTTGTTAGGCTCGTTTCACACTTGCCCGACAACAGTTTTAGCCGGCCCCTGCTCCTTGCAGTCTTGCGTCCTTCTACAAATATGGAGCGTGACAAGCTATTCCCTTGCGTAGATGTTTTTAAAAACTAAAAAACAAATAATAATGATGCAATGTGTTTGTCCAGTGACATATTGGGGGCATTCTATGTTCACTTTGAGGAGTTGAGAAATTTTGAACACAAGTTTTTTTTAATTATTTTCGTATGGGTATCGAAACTTTCGACGATCTTCTTAACACGGATAGAAAAATCCATGCAAAGCCACACAACACATGATTGAGGGGATGTGAGAGACACAAACCCACCTGTGCAAACGTTGCAAATCACAAACGCGAAAAAAAAACCTTTTTATTTGATTACTAGCTGGGTGCCCGGCGTTGTCCGAGATATCATTTATCTATAACCCCCGATATGACTCTAATTTCGGTTGCTTTTGCGCTATTTTTATGTAACGCTCCTCGAACCCTATCCCTAAATGTGCTCACCTCCCATGCCGAAGGGGGTTGAAGTCATTGACCGTTTTTACATGACCACTCCCACTTCGGGGACTTAAACGGGAAGTTTAATGTCGTAATTAAACCATCAAATTTTATTCGTCAATTTATTTAATATCGAAATACTTTTCCAACTCCTTCACAAATCCTTGGATTCATATTCCCTTTTCAATTAAACTTTGGTAATAAAATTTCAACATTCTCTGGGACGATTTTTCTTGGACCTTTCTTTCAATTCGCCGCTAAAATTTCGCTTTTCTTTCCTCTTCTTCTTGCATTCCATTCTCCAATCATATTATTTATCCTATCCTGTCCAACTTTGTCTACTTCTATAGTTCTTTTCTTGATTGATTCCATATCTCGCGCCAAACTCCTATTCCCAATTTTCCAAACGATTCTCCCATCTGTATTCCACTCTTTCTCTTTCCAAACGCCCTTCTTCTAATTAATCTTCCAATGTTTCCGTCACTTTCGTTACTTCTTTTATTATCCCGTTTTTCAGAAAATTCTATTCAAATTTCGTCCGTATTTCTTCTAACTTATTCTCTCCCATCTTCCTTTCTACCAACAAATTTTTCACCAACTCATCTATTCGCTTCTCCAACCTTGTTATCTTATGTTCTTTCTTTTTTAAACTTTCATTTCCTTTCTTCTCCACACACTCCATTTTGTTAAATAATATTTTGAACAACTCTCTCGTCGTAATATTATTCGTATCGATAAACTCAGTCACACCCCACCACCTCTTTTAACTCTTAACCCTTCCTCCACTTCATCAGACTCTTGGAGTATTTAATTATCCATAATTATGGCGCCAGATATGTAATAATCATCTTTTTAAATTATCGTTCAACTTTATATATCAGGTTCAATTCATTTGAATGCGGGTTCGTATATTAAATAAATTATTTTAGTTTTTTTTAATAAATCAATTTATTATACAACCACTCTCGCCATTAACAAAAGCAACTAAGAAAGGAAACAAAGATAAAACCAACACAAAGATATAAATCCCTCTTATTATTATTATCATCAATTTGAATGTAATCAATTTATTACAACATCCGTGCTAGTTATATTTATTTCCGTCTGTATTGTAATTACATTCGTCTTACGTGAATTTGTTTCAACTACATGTAACAGAATTCCCAATTCTTCGGTACCCCCATAAAAGTTGAAAAGGACCGCAAATAAAATTATTAGAAAAGTGACAAATTATCATTTTCATGTACACATTAGTTGCTACACGCCAAGACTCTTCTAATGGCCACCGTCCACCTACTTCCTAAGAAAGTACAAAATACGAATATTTTTTCCAAGGTAGTTTACATTCCTTACAGCTAGACTTCCGTCAATATAAGTAGCAAAGAAGGTCAGGAAAGTAAACGCAACTACAGTAACATTCCCTACACGTTATTAACACTTTTGTGCATTAATGTAGCAGATTGTATTTTTACGAATGTATATATTAAAAATAATGCAGTTTTTTTCGACCAATATCAGAAAATATTTTTATTTATTTATTTACGACAACGTTTCGGTACGTGTTTGTACCTTTCGTCACGTCTTTCCTGCTGAGAAATAATACAAAATAAAGTTGTATTATCTTGAATTTATAAAAGTGGTTGAACAAAAAATATTATACTATCAACAAAATGAAACTAAGAAGACACTCGCACAAAGTTTTATCATTTAGCACATATTAGCTGAGTTTCATTGTGTTAACAGAAAATGTAGTAGGTTGAGATGGGAAACTATTAATTCTACTAATAGATATTTACGTGTGTTGACAATATTATTTCGCCGATGATCTACGTTACAAACTAATCGTCGTTGGTGAATGCTTGTCTCGTACAAATACTTTGCAGTGTGTGTGTGCCCGATGTTCGACCTTCAGAGTCATTTGCATTGACTTTCAAACAAATTCATCTTTCCCTCCACCCAACTCTTTCTTGCGTGCCAGTGTGTTTTAAAGACGTCTTATGACCCTGAAGAAGTTTGATATTTGCGGTGAAGGGACAGATGGTTGGTTGGTTGGTCGCTGCAGGACTTATGAGGCTGCATTATCGGTTTTTTTCACGCCTGCGTGAGCTGAAGCTTAGCAACACGTGTTACATTTTAAGACGTCCCAGCGGCCACAGCCTCGTGTAAAACTACTCGTGGTCTCATTCATTATTAAATTTGAAATATTAATAGCTCAAGATGTCTTTAGGGCAGTTGTGATTGAAATGCTACGTCAGTTGTTCTCAAGGGTAACTTTCTCTACTACCCGACTACCCCCACAAATTGAATTTTTTTTCAAATTAATTCTTAAACAAAGTGAAGAATTTCGTTCTAAATGCTTTTATGTATTAGTCTACATAACTACCTTTTTTAGGGCAACAGGTTACATGAGGGTGATCCACATTGGGCAACTCCCCTTTAATAGCATAGGAAGGGATTTGAAAGGGGGGATGCAGAAGGGTAGAGGAAGGTAGCCAATGGTTAACTAGGGCCCCCGGGCTATATTTTAAGGATCCTACCCGGCATTTGCCTAAATAAATGCAGGGAAAACCTTAGAAAAACCTGCATCGGGTAGGTCGGGCATTGGGTACTTGTCCCACGCCCTTCCGATAGCGGGAGAGTAGTTTGCTGTGGGGACGCAGCATTCCCTTCTCCGTGCCTCGACCAGTTTAGGAGGCAGCTGGCCGACTATTCCAATGGGAATAGCGGACAACTCTTACCGTAAGCCCAAGGTCTGCGACCCCGGAACATACACCTCTCAAAACAGGCCGAGGTGCCTCGGCTTGTGGGAACCTTAGTTCAAAAACGGAGAGCAAAAGGCATCCCCAAAGGTAGCCCCTTCGTATCTCTCCTAAAAGGTTCTGCCTGCGAGAGAACATCCCTCGCAGGTTACCTGCCAGAGAATCCTCTCGCAGGCTCTTCCTCTCGAGACATAACTTCCATTTATTAACATATATTTCTTACATCGTTGCGGAAGACTGACAGTGGCACAACGTCGAGTTTATAGATGTTTTTTAATTCAGCAACCTTTACAATCTAACGATTTTACTGTTGTGATATTTGTACATTTTACATTATACTATATATATATTGCAGTAATTAAAAGGAAATAATTAATTAAGGAACAAAATTTGGACGAGCATTGTTGGCGGCACACAAGTCGTATACAAGAATGTGGCACGAATGCAATGCTCGTGGGGATTGTAGACGTGAAAGGATGAAAATCCAAAAAAGTGTCTGAATATATGTAACTTAACAGTTAAAACATTTAATAACGGTCTACAGGTTGCAGTCTGTGAGCAGGAAACTACGTCAATCCAACACTAACTATTTAGGGTTCTGAGTCTAACTTATATTCTCAAGTTAGACCACGTTCTTCAATTTTTGGAGCCCAGGTAACTGCATCCAGCAGTTAAACTTTGGAGCGTGTTAATAAGGTTTCTTAAAACGAACAGTGAAGGAAGAATTGCAAATAATTTTGGCAAACTAAAAGTGTTGATTAGATTCAGTGTATAAAAATGGCCTGTCTATAAAGTGTAATAAATGTGTGTGTGTGTGTGTACGAGCAATTTACCTTGAATACCAGAAACATTAAGGTAAAATTTCACAAAATTACTATCTGTAAACTCGTAAGTAAAGATATTACGGTCAGATTTCCGATTTCGTTCAGATTGTAAATTTTATGTCTTATATTTTGCATTGTAATAATCTGTTGATGAATTAATAACATGATATCTTGATAAAATTCTATTGTTGAACAAGTACTTAGGCCCAGTAATCGACGCTGAGAAATAGTCTTTTGTTATGGTAAAATATTAATTTGTTAGTAAATTTAAATTATTTCCCTTACTACCTTTTGTAAATTTAATTGTTTGTTCGTAATAAATTTTAATTGTTTGTTTAAACTTCGTTTTACATTTCATATTATTGAACGCCCAATTACTACACAAGTATTTGCTCCAACGTGCAGTTTATTTAAATGTCTTTAATAAATTACTACAATATATATATATATATATATATATATATCTTATGAAGCCCATTTCGTTTCATCTCCTGTACTTTTTAACCGGCGATGTTGGATGTGAGGTGGAGGAGAGGCAGCTGTAGCGGATATTAGTGGGTTGGGGTGAATTACGTCTTTTTTAAAATTGAAGAAGTATGTATCTGGTTATTGTTTGGTGGATATGTGGAACATTGAGGTCACTCACTGAGGATGCGGGAATTGGATAAGTACCAGGGACAGTTTGTCATATAACGAAGGATTTTATTTTTGGGATGTTTGGATCTTGTTGACGTATGTTTTGGCTGTGGAACACCAAATGTTGCAGCCGTGCTTCCGTAATGGAGAAATAAGGGATATATAAAGTAATTTTTTCATTGAAAGGGATAAAGGAGAATTAGGATTAAGTAATGGTTTTAGTTTTTTTTAAAGCGGTAATTGATTATTTCTTTAATGTTGCTGGTGTGTTGGGACCACGATATCTTTGATTCGAGGATTAGTCCAGGGTATTTATGGTTTTGTTTGATTTTGAATGGGTGTGTGTTGTTAATGTAGATATTGTTAGTGAATGGTATCGTTTTTAGGGTAAAAAGGAACTGTGATGGATTTATTTGGGTTTATGGTTGTTCCCCAATTATTTGCCCAAATGGCTACACGGTTAATGGCAGTCTGCAGTTGTATTGTAGCTGATTCGTAGTCATGGGACTGGCCTAGTATGGCTACATCGTCGGTAAATATGACAGTTTTTTGTTGCGGTTGTTAAGGGGGACTTCACAGATTCGATTTCTTTGACACCAACACGTCGTCTCCTTCATATATTTGAAGAAATTGATGTTTCATATTTTGTAACCCTTGGAGCATATAATTTCTCGTAATTTATTCCATGGCTTTAATACATGGCTGGCTTCCTTACTCTTTCGATGTTACATTAAGTGGAAACGTTCCTTGCGGCGGCGACCGCTCTGAGACTCGTCTTGCGTGTTTGTTTCCATCCTGGAAAATAAATTTTATCCATTTTTTCAGGTACTATTCCACAGGCTCCCACGGGTACTTTCTGGGAATTTCAGCAGCACAGCTCTTCACGTTGGTCGATGCAGACCAGATGGTTTCAACCGAGTGAGTTCCCGTGGAAAAAACAAAATGGCGTCTCGAGTAGATCAAGGTAACGCGGTTATTTGTTTTTTTCTCCAGTAAATGTATGTAATATGTACAGGTGTCTCACAAGCAGGTTCTCTTGTACGAGTAATATAATAGATAATATAATGCGTCTGTGTTAAAAGAATACCAGTTAGATAAATAGACAGTTGTCAAATAGACAAAATGAAGTGATAATATAAATACCAGACAACGTCTCTGCACCCACTTGATGCTTTCCGTCAGATGATTAAAAACGCAAGAGCTGTGAGAATGACACAACCGCACAAACCATGTGAAGAACTCAAAATTTATTTATATATTCACAGAACTTTATTTTGTACGTTATTTGGCCATATTTTTTATATCTAATTAGTAATATGCTTTATTGGACTCGGTAACTGGTAAGTGAACCGAGGCTCTAAAAACACGACTTAATAATTCTGTGATTCTATTTTGTCGCGATATCCTGCGGCAATAATGACGTCCAATCAGCTGTCTTATTTGCAGTTAATGAGAAGGCAATTTAAGATTTCATTATAAGAACCGAGTAAACTACGTAAAAGGCACTTCCAAGATGTCTCGCATAGAAGTCGTTATGCTATGAAACACTGAACAAAAAAAAAGTGCATTCCTCGTTGAATACGCCCAATAAAATTAAGATATGAGCCTACTATTACTGCATTGCTTCAACACTAAAGTGGGCTGAAAAATATATTTCAAAATAATTATTAAATGATGTATATACTTTGTAGTTATTCAGTTTGGCTGAACGTATTTGTAATTAAATTTTCAGCTACTTGGGAAAGTCTTCCTGCTGGTCCTATTAGTTGGTGCCAGGACATATGGAGGGAGGAAGTCCTTTTCCTCGGATACGGAGGATAAGCAAGCGGTCGGTCGTCCTTTTACTCTTCTTGTCCATTACTATGGCACGACACCCAGGCAGGCGAACCACTGCATCCCCAGGAAACTGCCTTATCTCATAGATGTCAAATGAGCGAATCTTATCAACAACGCCCTTTTGGTCGCAACGCCCAGTATCTCCTCGAAATCGGACAGATTGAGACGGGAAGTCGGATTGTGCACGAAGACGGGCAAACGTTATAGTCTTTTCAACCCTGAACTGTGAGTAAAAACATTCACAATTTGACCAATGAGCCGAGTGGCGATGTATATCTCAAATACGCCACGGCAGAAGAGGCCTCTCTCGTTCCCACGTCAATCTCATTGTCGATCGTGGCAGAACTCATCAAACACGATAAGTATCGTCGACACTCGTAAACCGACAGTGCTGGTTGCACGTCCATCTTCAGCTTAAAGTTGAGTTGGCCAGTGCTCGTGAGACGAGTTTTCGACGACTTCGCTTCCGTGACTTTATCCTGGCCAGTCTGAGGAGATTAGGGCGAGGATACACGAGGAACCTATCACGTCCCAGGGACATTTAATTTCAACAAAGCGACCGTCCGTCATGAGGTGTGACCAAACTTACATTCGAAAATAAGTTCATTTTCCCTCTCGGCCCGATATATTTCTGACAGGGAGAGGCGAAGACGGAAAAATTGAAGCAGCAGATCCTTGAATGACGGTACTTGGAACGTTCTTTTTTTGTCTTCGTATCCTGAGCTGCTGCACACAGATTGAAAGGAAAGATGAAAAATCTTGGAAAATGATTCGTAATAAAAACTTTTGGCGTTGTTCTTAAAAACAGAAACAAAAATAAAAGTGAAGCTTGCAATCATGGTAACACTTTAAGACTTTGGGGGAGGAGTAGTGGGGGGGGGGGGAGAAGATAAGAAATTGTGTAAACTAGAGCTATGACAATTGAATGAATCTTTCATACATATGAAGATGAACGTTGACACCGCAAAGGACAAGTTCCTCTTATAATGATTTTTTTTTCTAGATAAAATTCTCGGGTCTCAACCAGGGCCAATTGTTTGTTGAATAACAACGTTTCGACGGCATGCTCCCCCATCGTCATCAGGTTAACTGATCAGGTTTAAGCTTTCCGTCGAAAAACAAACAATTGGGCCGGGTTGAGACCCGAGAATTTTATCGAGAACAGATTAACCGGGAAAGCCGTCGCTCTAGAATTGTTTTTTTATTATTATTCAGGAAACTTAACAATCTAATGATTTTATAGTTGTGATATTATAATGAAATGATGCAAGAATGTAAGACTATAATTTAACTTACATGACTAAGGAAGAATAATGGAAAAAAAATATTGCAAAAGGAGGTATAAGAACAACGTTAATATATCAAGTGTATGAGTTGACATTGTTCACTCTCATTTTTCGGCCATGGAAGTTGAAGGAGGAAATCTAAATTTTTTCACTTAAATTGTATAATTTGAATTAAAACATAACATATTCAAATTGATTTTTTATATTTTTTTATTTAGGACTCGATCTTTTTATTGTTTTTTTCCATAATATTTCACAAATAATTTCACATATGTAATTTTAATGTTTATAAATAAATATTCTGGATGTTGGCCTATTTTTACAAACTTAAATTTAATACAAGTCAGATGTAGTTGATGAGCAGAAAATAACAAAAAACAGTCTCTAAATTTTTAATTTTATTAAATAATTAGTTAGAAGATTTCAACTCTTTTGTTATAATCATCCTTCCTGTCCAATAATTAAAATCAAAATAACTTTAAAAAATATTAATACCTATAGGTACTTAGTCACCTATATAAAAATATGTTGTTTATTCAACAAGGTCTGTTATTTTTACCATAAAGTCAGATATAGTTTACATTTGAACAGCGCTAATATTTGGAGATCATATCCTCCGCAACGCAAAATAAAACAAAAATGTAAACATAATGAACGGAATGTCATATATTTAAACCGTATGTTTTCTAGAGTCAATATTACAAAGCACGTGATTATTTAACTGGAATTTGGTAGGTGTACCCAGGCTATGTCTAGGGTAATCCACATAGTGGCAACTCCCCTCTTATAGCATGGGAAAAGGAGTGAAAGTAGGGGATGTGGAAAGGTAGAGCAAGGTAGCCAAGGGTTAACTAGGGCCCCGGGGCCATGGTTTAAGGATCCTACCCGGCCATTCGCCTCTAAGTGATGCAGGGAAAACCCTAGAAAAACCTGCATCAGGTAGGTCGGGCATTTGGTACTTGTCCCACGACCATCCGATGGCGGAAGAGGAAACAAATCTGAAGACAGAAAAAACCTGTACGAACATATCGGACAGCTTAAGACCCACAAAATAAATGGGAATAGTTATAAGAAACATGGCCAATTACAGCCAAAAGAAGTGATAATATAAATACCACACAACGTTTCTGGGATCCTTGTTCATTTCGCCAGGTGCGAAGAAGAAGCCTAGAGCGACACAAGTTATTTTCAATCAGACGTAATTTTTTTTCATTGAAATTTGCGTGGGTGACGGAGAAATGTTATTAGCTGTCATGTTTGGTTGGTCGACGGGGGGGGGACAGGGGTTCGAACACCCACCTAGCTGTTCCTTAACTGGATTCATCCACGTTTCCTCAAATCGTACACGTAAGCGGATCAAGAAAAACAGTGTGATAATACAGGAGTGGCTCTGTGACGAGACGGGTTTGGCTGTCATCGCGCTCGCTAATGAGCCTCGGCGAACTGCTTACAGCAGAGAACGGATGGCGGCACCGAGGATCCTCTATAAGCAGGGTTTAGCTTAATCCATTAAGTCGCTATCTTATCGTGAGGTAACGAAATAATACAAGGACACGGAGACGGAGCGAGATCGTCCACGGTTCCGAAGCTAAAACACGGGTGAGTGAAACATGCGTTTCTATTTTCCTCCGATAAAATAAAGTAGCGATTTGTTGACGCTAGGATCAAGGTGGAACGAAGAACAGTTCATGAAAAAAAAGGACACACATGCACAATCGTCGTACGGTTCCAACAGATCGTGTAATTATGTTTATAGGAGTCAAAACCGCTTTCAAATAATTTCTGAAAAGCTCAGTTTTTGCATAGAAAGCGATTACGCGAAAAGGAAAACAAATCCACGATGAAAGTAATCTAAATACAATCCCTCCCGTGTGTCTACTTCCACTTGGTAGCAAAGACAGGGGGGAACCACGAACCAGTTCTCCGAAGTTGTCCGTACAGGTTACAATACGACTGCGTGCTTTTACACTGAACAGTCGAGAATGGATTGAACCACCTCATCTGGTTGAGAATAACAGGTTTCGTATTTATCGCATAAAGACATGAAATCATTGACAGATATTGCACGAAACTATAACAGCCACGAAGCCGATTAACATAGGGGAAAAGTCCGAGATAGACGAAAGCTGTCAAAGTTAAATATTCCGATAACGACTTCATAAAATTTTGAGAAAGAACCATCAAATCATCAGCTCTAACTTCGATCCAATACGATTTGCAGATGTCAGTGTACCGTAAGGATAAAAGCAATGTAGCATAGAGAAACTTAAAAAAAATAACTGGCCTGTAATGTGGTTGTGTTAGTGAAAACATAATTAAATACAATTTCCAATCCAGTGTTCTTACAGAAGAGAAGAAACCGAAATTGTACGAGTAGCATATATATATATATATATATATATATTGTGTTAATTACGAATATGTAATTATAATAAAATTTTACTATTTTCATTATCGGCGCCGTAAATATGAGGATTGTCTACAAGAATATGGAGCCTACAATGCTTGCTTGCTAGAGTTGCATTGTTGCTTCAGGCAGCATTGAGATGTACGGAACTTGAGAGATTCAGAGTTGCTCGGACCAGGATTGAGGAAAGTGTGTTTTGAGGAGTCCGTATTCAGAGTTGCTTGGACCAGGAAGGCGGAAGGTGTGTTTTGTGAATTCCGTTATTAGAGTTCCTGGGACCAGGATTGAGAGCAAGTGTGATTAGGAAGCAGAGACATATTGTATTAAAAGTCCCCGGGTTTTGGAATTACAAGTCGACAGTTTGGAATTATTTTTCGTCTATTGCCATGTTCGAGTAATTATCATCAAAGTTTTAGAGAACAAAGCTATCAACGGTGATTGTCCAGATGAACAGATAAGGGTAAAGTAGACAAAAAGGAATTCCTTAATTGTAAACATTGTAGTGTAAATATAATTGTCGTCAGATTTAGAATTTCAATCATTTCATTTAAAATAATAATAATTTACGTCAGGAATATTTTTGTCCCTTAATTGTCATTTATGTAAGTATATTTATTGGAGGCGGTCCTGAAAATTAAGCCGTGGCACAATAATATCAACTTGTAAAATTTCAACTGAGATAAAAATTTGTTTTGATTAAATTAGTTTTGTTATATTTTAAATTGTTGTTTACATTTCAATCCTTTCATTTTTAACTTTTAATTTGTTTATTACAAATTTGGCACCTCAACGTAAGGCTCGTCATCATTAAAATTAATCATTTATTTTGTTTATTACAAATTAGATTCTCCAACGTGGGGCTTGTATTCCGTTTATTTTAATTTAAATAAATAATTGTTTATTACAATAAATAAATAAATAAATAAATATATATATATATATATATATATAGAGAGAGAGAGAGAGAGAGAGAGAGAGAGAGCCATTAATAGGAAAATTAAATGAGACATTATTTTAAAGTATCTTGACAGTGGTGTGGAATCAACTAGTTGAGATTTTGTAAGTTTTTATCATCATACTCTGTCTCATAACCTATGAGAAACCTGATAAAATTTTCCAAACTTAACATGTGAATATATATTAATTTTAAAATAATACTATCTTATGATTTAACATGGATGCTTTACTAGATCTTAACAATCAAATTACCAATCATAAATCCGTACATAAAGAAATCAATTGGTTATAAAAACAATATATTAATGTAATTAAAAGATTAAACTCTGCCAGTTGTTACTGCTAAAGATAACAAAGTCCAGATAAAAATTAAATTCTGGCTCATTAACATGAATACAAAATTAAAACAGATTCTTCTTCTATTGTGAATAGCTTAAAATCTCATATCATTGAAATTGGTTATATATTTAAATAAATAATTTTGTTTATTACAATATATATATATATATACTGAAATGAAAATTTATAACTATATGAAACAACATTAATGGCGGAACATCGATACGTGTCGATTTGCAGACGTCAGTGTACCGAAGGAAAACAGATTATTTCAAATTGAAAGACTGTATAGACACAAAAGTGTAAGGGAGCATATTACAACACGCGTTCGTGCCTCCCACGTCACAGCTACATGGACATGCGAGATGTTGGGACAAGGGAGACGCTGATTCGACAGGAAGCGTTTAGGTCAGCAACATCTCCGTGGCTTCAAATGTCAGCAGCAACGAACAAACAACGGCTACTAAAGATAGTGAGAGGGTAACGCGAGTGCGCTACGACAGACTCGTGGGAGTTCAATTGATAGCTGCTCAAGAGGTGTGGGAAAAAATAAATAACGAACGGACTTCGATAAACGTGAGAAAGATTAACAGCCGCCGTCAAACTGGTTTTAAAAAATAATAACTTCATCTATATCGGAGAAGAACATTCAGGGCCTAAATTATAGGATCAGCGACAATGATTCTGGTTTTAAAGTTTGTCGAAAATGATACGGGGGAAAAAAATGGTAAATATGTTATGGGCCATTTCGTTGACTACAAGGAAAAAACAAAATAAATCCGACGGTTCGAACATTAAATTAAAGTAACCTTATTGGCCTGCAGGAAGCTTGGTTGGGCGGGGGAAAAGAATCAGAGTAATGGCACAAGAGTCCGAAATCTCATACAGGAAATAAATAAACCTGCTACACAGAGTTTGTTGCCGAGAGACGGACTATCCAAAACAATACATCTCTCAAGGAAAATTAAAGATTTCTGCGAACTATCTGTTAAAACATCAATAATTTTTTTTTAAAAAAAAGAGAACTATTTGAACTGAAACGGAAATTGAAATGAAAAAATTTACGTCTGATTGAAAATAATGAATAATAAGAAAGTTAGCCAATTCAGACAAAAAAAGGCGATAATATAAATACCACACGTTTCTGGGATCCTTCCTTATCCCTTTCGTCAGGTGCTAAGTAGAGCCTAGAGCGACACAACTGCACTGGTCAGTTGACAATTCTCCAAAGCGTTTTTATAAGAGTTAGTGTCAGAAAGAATTTGGTTAACAGTGTTTTGTGTATTCACTACGGTCAAGAGTTACAGTGACAGAACCTTTGTCAGCGTGTGTAAAGAGTATGTTGACTTCAAGAATTAAACAATTCTATGGAGGTTTTTTTATGAGATTGCTATGAAAAATAGGAACTATATCCAACTCCCCCCCCCCCTACTTAGCTATCTCAGTAACTCAATAATCCACAAAGACATCCTCATTCCAAAAATATCCCAATTAATAAAAATATCAAAAGCTTTTTGAGGTTTGACAACTGACTAGTTTGCAGGGGGTTTTTTTCTCTCCTCTTTTTTTTCTCTCTCTCTCTCTCTCTCTCGGCTCTTACATATTTTCCGCACCTGAAGATTTTTTTTTTTAGGGCAACAGGCTACATGAGGGTAATCCACTTAGGGCAACTCCCCTTTAATAGCATAGGAAGGGATTTGAAAGGGGGGATGCGGAAGGGTAGAGGAAGGTAGCCAAGGATCCTACCCGGCATTCGCCTAAAGGAATGCAGGGAAAACCTTAGAAAAACCTGCATCGGGTAGGTCGGGCATTGGGTACTTGTCCCACGCCCTTCCGATAGCGGGAGAGGAGTTTGCTGTGGGGACGCAGCTTACCCCTCGCCATGCCTTGGCTTGTTTAGGAGGCAGCTGGCCGACTATTCCAATAGGAATAGCGGACAACTCTTGCCGTATGCCCAAGGTCTGCGACCCCGGAACATACACCTCTCAAAACAGATCGAGGTGCCTCGGCATGTGGGAACCTTAGTTCAAAAAAACCAGAGAGATGTGAGAGCATCCCCAAAGGTAGCCCCCGCCAGAGCTCTCTGGGAAGGTTCACCTGCGAGAAATCCTCTCGCAGGCTTCCTTTCCCGCACCTGAAGAACAGTTGTGTGGTATTTATATTTATCACCCGGACCAAAGCCTGCGAGAGGATTCTCTCGCAGGTAACCTGCGAGGGATGTTCTCTCGCAGGCAAAACCTTTTAGGAGAGATACGAAGGGGCTACCTTTGGGGATGCCTTTTCCTCTCCGTTTTTGAACTAAGGTTCCCACAAGCCGAGGCACCTCGGCCTGTTCTGAGAGGTGTATGTTCCGGGGTCACAGACGTTGGACATACGGTAAGAGTTGTTCGCTATTCCCATTGGAATAGTCGGCCAGCTGCCTCCTAAACTGGTCGAGGCACGGAGAAGGGAATGCTGCGTCCCCACAGCAAACTCCTCTCCCGCTATCGGAAGGGCGTGGGACAAGTACACAATGCCCGACCTACCCGATGCAGGTTTTCCTAGGGTTTTCCCTGCATTTCTTTAAGCGAATGCCGGGTAGGATCCTTAAAATATAGCCCGGGGGCCCTGGTAACCCTTGGCTACCTTCCTCTACCCTTCCGCATCTCCCCTTTCAAATCCCTTCCTATGCTATTAAAGGGGAGTTGCCCAATGTGGATTACCCTCATGTAGCCTGTTGCCCTAAAAAAATTTAAAAAATAAAAATAAAAATTTATATTATTACTTCTTTTGCCTTAAAGTTTCTCTTTGCTGAAATCGAGAAAATAACTTTTTTATGTTATGTGCTATTTTCATGAATTTTTTTAACATTTTTATATTTTATAATCTTATATGATTATTTAATCTTTTGTAACATTAAGCAGTGTTTTGTTCCTAATATATCAACGACATCAGATGGCTGACAATTGCATATTTTACCTTCTATAGACTTAAAAAAAAAAATTAAAAACAAATGTTCTGAAATCCATAATATTTTAACTGTGGTCTGAAATATACTTTAATGTTTTGCTTAAATTACAAATATTGTGATTCATTTAAAAATTATTGATAATTGTTCGTTTCGTTTTACAATAATTTGACACACCAGTTAACAAAATTTAACTTCAGCCTTTTTTCAATGAAATCCAAAAGCTTCTTTCGGAATTTTTATTTTACCAATTAAGTATTTACAATTTTGTTAAGTAATTTACTTCCTATTACTTATATTCACATGAGAAATTTGGCTATCTTTCATATTATTAATTATCAATCAGATGTAAATTTTTCTTTTTAATAAAAAGCTCTCTTAATCACCCTAATCTTCCACAAGTCCCGCCACCTCCGCGAAACCGAAGGCTCAAACTAAAATATCCCACAGACAGACCTTTTAATCATTCCCCAGAACCATCCTGACATTTCCATTTCCATTAGTAGCTGGCACCTCACTCACACAAACTTATCTCCTTCATGTTACCCTACAGCATTATTCCACTACAATCATCCTTCCCAAAAATTAAATTCGTATAAGACCATTTATACAGGCATCAAAATAAATTGATAAAACTAGCTTCCGATACCCTCCCCGTTCCACTCGTCTTTATCTTAGAATGTCACTGCACTTTTCCAAGACCACATGTAAAAACATGGTTAATTATTTACAATGTAAACACTCTAGATCAATTATCAAAAACTGTAAAGTCTCTTGAATAAAAGTTGTAAAAATTAATTTTAAAAAAAAAAGAAGTTGGTGAGGCAAGTAATCGCTGAGAGAGAGAGAGAGAGGGGGGGAGGGGGAGGGAGGGGGAGAGGAGAGAGGGAGAGGGGGGGGAGAGAGAGAGATCATAACCATCGTAGCAAGTGTATTAATAATATTTTTTTAAAAGAAAAAAAAATAGGGAACAGCAACAACTGCGGAATGATGAGTGCAAGATTGCGAACTGCAAGAAAGAAGGCACATGACTGATGATTAAAAAAAGATCTGACGTGACGAGGCTGCAGGCGGAGAATTGTGATTACTGCAACTTGGCAAACAATTATCACCAGAGTCGCGGCTAATTAGACACATTTACTCCACGCGAAGACGGTCACGACCTATTTAAACCTCAACACGTTTGGAGAAAACCAGTAAAATACAGCGATATATATTCCTTGAAATATTGTACAGGAACTGCACAATATATCGTATAAAATGGACAAATAAAAAATTAAAAGCAAATGGTATATTACTGTTCTGATACTAGGATAATACACAATTAGGGACATGAGGTTATTAAACAGCCTTGGGTGAAGCACACACAAAGAGAGAGAGAGAGAGAGAGAGAGAGAGAACGTGTCCTCCCATCAACGATGTATTTGCCAGGCTGATTGAGGTCAAATCTAAAAAAAAAAAAAAAGCTGAATGGATTCCACGAGGATTATTAGACAGGGACTTTACAAAACTGGCGCACAAACACGGTTGTGGGTGCAAAAATAGCGGACGTTAACAGAGGGAGGCGGAACCATATTAACAAGCCTGATGTAACCGTAATCATCTAAATGCAGGAACAAAGTTGAAATTAGTGTTTGCAATATTATAAATTCGAACTGTGCGTGTTAGAAATATCTCAACTAAATGTTAAATGTACAATGAGACCAAGTAAACTAAAGCTCAGACTCTACCTAATTTCTTGCCAAAATACAGCAATGAAACACCGTGATAAAAATACCTCTATGTTTAAATAAACGTACTTTCATTTAATGATAATAAAAATATACAATTTTAGATCGACACGGGCGTTAGAAATAAAACTGCCAAAAGAAAAGGAAACTAGTAACTAAAAAAATTGAAATATTTGTAAAGGTGGAAAACATTGGATGATTGTGTTAAGTCCGTGCCCCACATACGAAATAAAATCTAGTTGTTTATATTTGAAGGAATATGTATTATTTTTAGAAACAGGCTACTTTGGCCACTTCTCTGTAATAGCATAGGAAGGGATAGAAAAGATGGAATGAATAACGTAGTCAACGGGTAACTTATGTAAGGAACCTACCCGGCATATTTATAATTCTTTATTATACCGAGCTAGGATTAATAAGTAATCTACCGCGGTAGACAATGACGTCACCGTTACTTTATGATCCTTCCTTCACGTTCGCAATTCCCAAGGCGCCAACTTACCCTAGAGTATGTCAATGGCGTAAAGTAGATTATTCTAGCACGGCCGAGACGCGGACCGGAAGTACGTACTGTATTCTGTACAATACGAACGTCAGACTCAAGCACTAAGGTCGGGAAATGTCTACATCTGAAGACTGGACCAAACTATCGTTTGAAATAGACGAGGTGTGGTGCCATGTCCGGCCGTGTCATGAGCGGACAACCTCCCCCTCTCGACCCCTTCCCCAATCCTGGCCACTGAACGAGCAGGTATAAAGTTTAGCCGAAGAAATTTATTGCTTAAAGAATCAGTCTTGATTTTGATTTTAACATTAAGTGAATGTAATACAAGTTTAATGTAGAACATTTATGAAATGTGTAGGCAAATCGCGTCTAAGAAATTTATGTCCCCTACATTTCATGTAATTAATTGTAAGTAATGTTCAATAAATGTTTAATTAATTGTATTATAAATTATCATGTTTGTAAAATCTTGCTTTTGTTGGAAAATTTTAGAAACACGGATTTTGAAATTAGATTATTTAATTGACTTTACAACACCTGCAGAGGTCCTAATAAATTAGGGATGAAACTTTGAGAATGTTTTTTTTCTGTTATAATGTTTAAAAATTTAAATTTATAACTAAACAGGTTGATGTTTTCATTCATTTAAGGACGTCACATAAATATAACTGTTAAAAGATTCGTATCTTAGTTAATCATTTCTAAGCATATTTATTAAACGAATCAACTACCAATTGGAACAGTTTCTATATTATTACAGACAGAGACAGAAATTATAAATACAGATAAGTTTCAGAAATGTTATACATTAAACTTGTATTACATTCACTTAATGTTAAAACCAAGACTGATTCTTTAAATAATAAATTTCTTCGGTAAACTTTATACCTGCTCGCTCAGCGGTCAGTATCGAGATGGGGATTGGGAAGGGGAAGGTTGTCCGCTCATGGCACGGGCGCTCAAAATACGGCGCCAGTAAGAAACCTGTGGCAGGCTAACCCTTAACAAGAAGATTCATCTAATGAATTATCACGTCAAACTCTAGCATATATTTCCATCATTCTCTCGTAAAATCCCAGAGTTCCCGTTAGATCGTTTGGACTTGAAGTTGGTGTTGATTTAATACGAATATTTTTGTTCCGCACGATAGAACAGATACCACAGAATGTCGATGTTGACGGCAGAACCATGCCTGTACTACTTTACATAACTTTCTTTGAAAGCTAGAGAGACAAATTTTCTCGTTTCCTCGGTTCGTTATTTCTCACCGCGAAATTTTGGACGTCCTTTTCCAACCTTTTCTCTGTTAACCTACTCGTCTCTTTTCTGCATTTTTATATCATTTTCGCTGTTGAAATTCCAACCAGTCAAGGCGAGGGAAAAGTCTAACTGGCTTATATCAAATCTGGAGAACAGATACTCTTACCGCGGCGTCAATACAACACCTTTTACGAACTCGTTCACGTAGTTGTTGAGATGTATGTCGGCGTTGCCTGAAGTAAACAATAAATTGAAGGATTCGAGAACGACGGCTTTCCCGGTGAATCTGTGGTAGATAAAATTCTCGGGTCTCAACCCGGGCCAATTGAATAACAAACGTTTCGACGGCAAGCTCCGCCATCGTCATCAGGTTAACTTGCCGTCGAAACTTTGTTATTCAAATGGCCCGGGTTGAGACCCGAGAATTTTATCTACAATTGAAGGATCGTTTTGCGGAGTGGGGAGAAATTGTTATGTTAAAACTACCATAAAATGTTTGTCCTGCATTTTGGTGCATAGAGGAATGAATTAGAGGCAGGGTGGGGTCATTCAGTCTCTGAACTTTCCCATGCGAGTGGCGCCAGAAGAACAAATTTCAGCTCCCACGGAATTCCATATTTCTAGAAAGCTAAAGCAAATGGGGCAGCTTCGTTTCATACTATATACATGCGAAGCATCTTGTCATGTAAATTTATTTTTTTACCGTTCGAAACGTTTCTCTTAACCTTTATCTTTCACTTAAACTAGCTTCGCGAGCCCTTAACGCTATCATCTACTCGCTCACTCCTGGTCTCCACGGATGTAGACATCACTCAAGCTTAAATTCTTAAAGGAGAAAAGAAACCTGACTGAAGAAGATATGGGATTCTTACTGTAGAAAAATTGCCGGCCAAAAATGCTCGCATAGGCACTGAACATCGCTACCTACGAGTACTGCAGAGCTGCCGGAGCTGAAGAGGTCGAAGGGTGAATTCACACTGAGCGTGGACTCGCCTCTGTACACAGACTTATCCTAAAGCGTAGACCAAAGGTCGAAGATGTGTTGACCTGTCTACAGACCAGCTCATCCCACAAGAAAACGGTAAAACGAAAATGGAAGGCAAATGTTCCGACATGAATATAGACATTTTCATAGTGTATAATTTACAAGTTTAGCAACGGGTGAAGCGGCAAATGAGACATCAGAACAACCACGGTAGAAGAAAACAAGAGCAAGGAAATGTGAAAACTATCGACCAATATGCAGAACATAAAACGAGAAAAAATCTAAAGGATGCGACGCTGGAAGAGGAAGAGTAATTTCAATTTGATGAGAAGCAAGACAGGCAACGTCGATTATCAGGAATCAATATATAAGGAATATGAAAGAGGGTTAGGAAGCCAGTTATACAATTTCTGGGTACGAAAATTATTCAACCAT
The DNA here is from genome assembly GCA_037074705.1 of Zhengitettix transpicula. NCBI lineage: Eukaryota > Metazoa > Arthropoda > Insecta > Orthoptera > Tetrigidae > Zhengitettix > Zhengitettix transpicula. The sequence continues at coordinate 238,542,538 of CM073590.1, read as the reverse complement.
GTAAACAAAAATAAAATAGTCTCTATTTTCTAAGGAAGTATGAAGCGTAGGATTAATGACAGTATAAAAGTAAATGAAGGATGTAGTTTAAGACCATGTTAAGCGTGCAATGTAAAGATACATAGACTTAGCACCAGAGAAGAAATATTTTACGATATACATATATATTACTTAGATTGAAAATAAGGAAAACAAAAGTTATTACGAAACTGAGAGATATAAAAATTGAAGCGGCGGAAGCAGTGGAGTTCTGCTATTTGGAGAACACGATTATCAACGCAGAAAATAGCACAACTGCGATAGACTAAGTGTGCTTACGTCAGCAAGAAAAACGTTAGTCAGAACTATACTCATGGGATAAAAGGGAAATTGAAACGAAACAAAGACAACTGGGAAGCCGGAAATAAGAATGAAGTATATTACGTGCAATAGGAACGGACGGAGCGAAACAAGCGTGCGACACTCAGTTAAGCCCAGTTCAAATCAAACATTTGCTTCCCAACGACATTCTGCTCTAAACCAAGGTTTTACTTCGTCGTCTTTTAACGATTGATTACTTCTCGTATTAATATTTTTGTACCGCCACACACTACATTCCACACCTGCATTCTCAACCTTCGAAGAATATCAGTCAAGGAATGGAAATCGAGATCAATAATATTCCCAGTATACCCTAATCATTTTCCAATACATATACACTAAATAAAAGACAAACTAAGTGATTAAGTGTATTTAGAGGTTGGATCAGGATAGAAAAAAGACGGAAACCCATTCGTGATCGCGGTGCTGAAGGCGATTAAGTCATGTTGTGGAAGGAGAATACGTACTTTATGGATCCCAAGTCCCACGGGAACTCTGGGCTAGGGCGGCTCCCCCGGGAACAGCAGCGACTCCGTCCCCATGTGCACCACCAACAAAAGCTTTTGTAGACGCCCTCCCTAATGATAATGGCCTCTGTAGTCTATGTACAGTTAAGAGAACGCCATGAGCCCCCCTTAAAAAAAAAAAAGGCGCTCGTGTCACTCGGATTGAAAACGAAGATCAATGTGTCACTCTTGGTAGAATTATATGCCCAGCATCTTTCCACATCAGCAAACTTTTTTTCCAAATTTTTGCCCTAATAATCCCTGTCACGGCACTCTTTCCAGAATTTAATTGTTAACTTACTTTGGGAACATTCTGCCAATTACAGTTAGTAAAACTTATATTCCTACCAAACAATATAATAGTGGAGTCAATTATTAGTGGAAGATGCTGTTGACGTATTATGTAAAAATAAAATAAAAATAAATGTCGGATGTAGTAAGAACATCAAACAAATAATATGAATGACTCCAAAATTTACCAGAATGTTCAATGTGAGATTTCTGGATTCAAGAATAGATGACCCATGTACCTGTGTTGTGTCCTAACAGTCACTTCCCACGAGATCAACACAGCCTTATGTTTGAATACAATAAAATATAGTTTATACAAAGAAGTCTAATTTGAAGGATGTCCTGTGTTGCAAATTTAGACAAAACTGAGTCAGCAGAAGCCTGAATCAAACCAATTTACTCAAGTGATGAGATTCTCAAATTTATCACAATCTCCCACCACGTTACATACTTACACACGACTGTAAATTTATTTACCGAAAGATGAAATATTACTCCTGGAATAAAATATACTTTGAGAAAGAGATGGAAATTGAAAGCATTGTGTATCGAGTCAAAGCTGATGGGCAAATTATGTGATCCTAGGACGAATAAGTATATGAGAATATTATTAATAGCATTTCTTATTTTTGGAAAGTAACACAAGTACCAGAAATTATAAATCACAGAATAAAAATACTGCTGTCTAAAGCACATGCTGTAAAATGAAAGGTGGAAAGAAACAGAATTTAACAGAGGAGCCAAATGAACATAAAAAGTAAACAAGAAAATCATTGTTATTCAAGAAATACAGTATCAACACCATCCAAGCACAAAGAGAAAATAGACATTAAAATTATATCACAAACACTACTGAATCCAAATTAATCATTAATATTGCAATATGAAAAACAATAGAATTTTTTTGGTTAAAACTGATCATAAATAGGTTACAAACACATGAGCATCATGCTATGACAGGAAATTATAATACAAAGTAGGTTATAAATTCGTATTATAAGTTAAAAAGGATAATGACCAAATTATTCATAATATTAACAGATAAGTATAGTGATAAAATGCTGTGAAAATATATCAGAATTTTCCTTGATTATGACAATAATTATTAATAGTAGATAATTTAAAAAATTAATAATGTAAGTTAACAAGAGATGTTAAATTGTAACTGTCATTAACCTAGGTTAAATGATGTGTCTTTAAAATAAACATAACTGTTAACGCTCATCACAGTACTGTGATGACATTAAATTTCATTATGAAACTTTCACAAAAACTGTCAAAAAAAATTACATTATAAAAATTTATGTGTTTAAAAACTAAATTCTTTAATAGCGTAAACAAAAAAAGTTCGTTTATTTATGTAGGACAAAGAGAATAATGGTGAAAAAATTTAAATGCATACTTAAGTAAATTAAGGTTTTTGATGTATTTAAAGAGGGTCATATCTTCACACAATATAAGCAAAACAATACATTACCTTTCCTGGTTCCTCTAGGTGTCATACCATTTCTGGATGAAGTTTCGTTTAGAAGAAATTGGTTTTCTGGTCTTTTGTTGGTGTGATCAGTATCCATTTTCGAATAAATATCAGGACAAATGCAATAAAAAGCACACACAGAAATTAAAATTCATATAAGAAAGAAATGTCCGTTCCGGAATAAAAACGTAAAACGAAAGAGAACTTCTTTACGTTATGAAGACACAATTGCATGGACACAATTATCATTCCTCATCCAAACATAAAAATTGTAAATAAGCCGCTGTACTAACGAGCAGCATACAATAGTGACATAAAAACAAATTACATTTGAAAGTAATTGTCTAAGTGTGGCATCAGCAAAAGCTTCGCTTCACTGAATTTATTCCATTCAAGAATTGCAGGTTTGAAGCGCACGATCAGACGGTAAGTGCAAACCGCGTATTCAAAGATGATCGTACAAATAATAATTGTCAAAGATAAACAACACAAAGCATATCGTAAAAGGATATATCCCAAGCCAAAGATTAACGTATTAGTAAGAAAAATTTTATACCTCGTGTGGTATTATTTTATACAAAATTTAATGACTATGATTTCGTTTGGAATCCGTCAAATTAGTTACATATAAAACATACGACGTATTTGTTAAAATGCTAATTAAGAGTTACTGGATGAAAAGTTTCTAAGATGGTAATAATGAAAACACCAGAGCAAGGCAAATAAGTTCAGGAAATGACTAAATATTTATTTTGAACTTCCACGTATTACAATCACAAAATACATTCAAACTGAATTGTAAACACCACCTAGGACCCGCAGATGGTAGGAATATTTTATTTCCCAGTAGTCCAGACAAATGGTAGAAAATAGAGGAAAGTTTTGTTGGAGTTTTAAGGTGTTATTTGACCCGCTGAACACAAATTTCAGGCTTGTGAAATGAATTTTACGTTGAAGTATGGGTAAAAAAACATCTTATTTAAGGATTTTCAAAATACCTATGAAACTATTCAATTATCGTAAATGTAGCCTGAAATTGAAAAATATAGAAATTTTTCCTACATTTTATATAGTTACTTTTTTCTGTCCGATCAATGATTCAGCTGCGATAGCGCTATACGATAACCGTCATAAACCAACACAGTGAAAAAACCCTAAATTTTCTATTTTTTTTTAAAATGTTTGCAGTATAGAAAATTTAATGTGTTTCAGGCTATTTCGCGCGATCAACGGTTCAGCCTTGACAGCGTCCCAAAATTATTTGCTCGGAGAATAACATTTGTGAGATCTGGCACCATGACAGCCTAACAAGACGTTGATGTATTTCAGTGGAACTCCATTATCTAGAGTTAAAAGTCTGATATTACATAGTTTACAAAATAAAAGGTGACCTTTTTTAAGATAGTAAACGTAAGTATATGAAAATAAAATTAGTAGGAAGGCTTACGTGTCGCAATTGACGACTGCCTGCTATCTGATAACCCCCCCCCCCCAAGTATTACGGTAATAGACCTTTTTTTTTTTTCGGTCTCATCGATTATTTTGTGTTACTGACGATGTGAGGAGTAGCAGCTCGTAAAGATTATGGACGGTCCATAATTCAAGGCATCGATCCAGTCATCGAGGCATAAGTACATTAACAAAAAAAAACTGTTGGTCCCGCCGAAGATAGAAGAGCATAGAGACGTAGGCCATTTGCGGGCTAAATTTATAGACCAATGCAATATATTTACTGTTACATGGAAAACAGTGTTATTGATTGACATTTATCCATGGAAGAGTAGGATCAGATTAACAAGAAAGTATAGTGAAAATGGTGACAGTTCGACTCATTGAAGAATATTTAGAATACTTAATGTTCACCCGCAATAATGATAAAATCTATTGCTACCAAGAATACAGATGAGAAGATAAATTCATGGTATCAGAAAACCTGTAGATCTGAAAAAGAGAAGAGGGTTCAAGTTATTGAAACAGCAGCGAAAACTATTAGTAAAAATATACAATCAGAAATGAGTAACCAGCATGGGACCTAATTGTGGAAGTGACTGAAGCTGTTGTTCATGAAAAACTAATTTTTTAAAAACACATTGGTAATAAAGAGGAAGCTGGTGTCACTGTGAAATGGAATACTTCTTATAATGCACTTCATTATGGTACAACTGCTATAAGGTTCTAATTCCTTCTTGTGAAGTATAAGTTGGGGTCACAGCAGGATCATACAGTCAATTTTTTCTGTATGATGCAAGTCTTCAAATGCCACTCCCTCTTTTTTTCTTCATAAAAAATCTGCAAAATGTATGAATACTTTTTTCTATTGAAAATATAAATTACTTTAAAATAATATTTTTAATTATTGAATGGTTCAAATTATACTTTGACTTAGCTGATTAAGGCACCCCCACCTCTGTCAAAGAACGTCACAGTCCAGGTTGGCACATTTTACTAAAAGTATGGATCCCAGCTCGAATCATGTGAGAGGTTTTGTAGCTCATGATCAAAAGCTGCCATGTGGCAACAAAATCACACTACAGATTTTACCAGAAATGAGTTGTATTTAGTCTGTAAACTCAACTACTGCAATAAATGCAGAACATATTTCTACATTGGAATATGTATTTAATCTCCAAATGGGTATTTACATGAAATTACAATAAATAAATATAATTATTTTAAAGAAGGATTTACGGACAGTATTGCAATTATATATATACAACACATTTAGATAGGAAAGAGAGACAGCAAAGTTGACTTAACGTGAAACTAAAAAATGGTCCAGTCGGGTTGAGGGGTGAAAATATTTAAAATTTTCAAGGGCCTGATCCCCCTTAATCAGGAAAGAAGGACTGAACTGTGTGTGGCTGGTAACAAATTTGATGTTCAATTCAGACCTTCCTTCCTGACAAAAGGATCTCAGGTCCTCAAAAAATTAAATTATTTTCACTCCTCAGCCCAATTGCACCAACTGATGATTTCAGTTAAGTCGACTTCACTGTCTCTCTATGCTATCTAAACATGTTATCATCATATTACTGAAGATCAATTTTGATCAGAATAATTCAGACCTTCCTTCCTGACAAAGGGGTCTCAGGTCCTCGAAAAATTAAATTATTTTCACTCCTCAGCCCAATTGGACCAACTGATGATTTCAGGTAAGTCGACTTCACTGTCTCTCTATGCTATCTAAACATGTTATTATCATATTAATGAAGATCAATTTTGATCAGAGTAATGGTCTGGCTTGAAAAATTGAACAGTGAAAACATACCTGAAAATAGAGATTAGCTACCTATCCATGTAGACAAACTATATTACCATTTCACTTTTGATTATTATGAATGTTTAATTTTACGAAGCACTATCACTTCACTTCACTGCAATGAAATACACTACTCTAACCTATATTCACCAGTTTAGATTGAATCCAAATTTTCTTTTTGTGAGTGGTCTTTCTCCAATTGTGCAGGTAAATTGTTCCAGTAATTTATTGTCCTATTTAGGAATGAGAATTTTCTAATATTTTATAACTATATATTTCATAACTGAAAAATATTTAAGTCCTCAGCGATCAATTTGCAACCTCCATATATATTTTTTATATACCACTACCATCTTTTGTCTGTACATGTCTAAAGATTTTTGCAACACACCAGGATAGAATGTATTCATGAAAAAATCAACAGCATTCCTCCAGTTTGCAAAAGCGGAGTTGCCACTTCCCTTCATACCACTAAAATAAAATAATTGCAAGCCCAAGTTCATCATATTCCAGGTGGGAACTGAACCCAGGAGCTTTCTGTCTGTCTGTTATATTGACGTAAATACAGGCTAGTTAAAGGGACCACATATTCCTAGGTGACCCTGGGTTTGACCCCAGTACAGTAGTTTTACTTCTATCCTAATCTTTTATTTCACTTTCAGAGTTTTTAGAACTGAGCTTGATTGAAACCATTTCTTCTGTGTTTTTTATTCTATTTTACATGTTCCTATTTAATTGCTCACAATTGTTATCTGCATAATGAAAGCAGGTCCCAATTGAAATATTTTCATTAACAATAATTTCCTTTCCATTTCATATTATACGATGAAAACAGTATTACTTACAGATATAGCACAAACTATCCACTTCTTATTTATAAAACACAGTTTCACGCCAACATCAAATTGCAGTTCAAGTAAGTGTTGGGGAAAGTTCATTAAATTTTTACAATTCTTTTCCTTTTTCTTACAGCATGCACCTTCATTCAGTAAAATTTGAATCATCCTGCCCTTTTCAGTACATCTGTTTTGATGTTAATTAAACAAAACATCCAATTTAAACAGGCAGTAATATAAAAGTATTATTAAAATACCACAATATCAGCCATCCACTGTTCACCTACGCATAATAATATAGATAATTTCAACAACTATTTCAAGACTAACTGAAGATGTCAATACAAAAGAATACACAATAGAGGTGTAAACTCAGAGAAACACTTAATGCTATTAACAATGGAGGTCATACTAGACAAACTACTTAATAGGTTAAGTATGAAATAAAATTCTGAATTAATACTGGACATTAATAACCAGCAACTTGAAATGTCTGCTTAAATCGGCTATGATTTCATTTAATATGCTTTATTGCCAGCCATATTGTATGGCATAAATCTACGATCCTTGGTCATTACACCTGCAGTTTTTTATTAAGAATTTTTTTCTCATGGTTCATTAATCTCACAAATAATCTTTTTTCTGAGGCACCACATGCAATCTATAGCAACTGATACTGTAATAAAAACTTTAACCATATTAATTCTGATCTGAATTAAAATATAATTATACAGTACCTCAGTCTGTATATGTGGCACCTTAATATAGTAAATTGAAAAAAAAACTTTCAATCGGAGAAAAATATTCTGATGAGAATAATTATTGATTGTGGTAGAAGAAAATTTCAGTCTAACTATGAAAACAATTTCTCTATATATTTCCACATTTGGTTTTACATTGCCAATAGATATATATATATGTTTATGATTTTGAATGAAATTTGTTCTAAGTGGCTTACACAAAATATATAACAAATATGCTAACACTATTTTAAAGAAGGCAATTTATCCTATTATAATAAATAGCCCAAAAATTAAAGTTAATTTCAATTTCATTTATGATTCAACAATCATTACTATTAAGGCTATCATAAAAGTGTTTAAAATACCAGGGTGCAAACAGTGCACCTCTGTCCTTTAACAAAGCAGAGGCATAAATATTGGTAAACATTAACCAAAAACTGTCAACTTGCCTCATCTACTATGTATAATGAAGACATTCCTGTGTTTGTATAATAAAATAAATTGTGAAGCTCAAGCACAATTTTTACTATAGCAGCAAATTTGTTTAAAATACTCATCAAAAAATAACAATTGGGAATGTTTTCCTCAGAGCATATATATATAAATGAGAGTAATTACTAAGATAAGTTATATAATATCTGCAATACTAAAACCATTACTACTTAAAATTATATTAATGTTAATCAAGAATTTAACTCTGAACAGGTAACAATAAGGATGATGAAATACAGTGCACATCTTTCTTCACTTTGTGATCCAAGTTCTCAGTAACTGAGACATCACTTAAATCCCCGTTCAAAACTGGAGAAAGTTCCCTGTTACTGTGGTCATCCATCAGTGTATTGGATAAAGCTGGCACATTCCTATGTTCTGGAGTTTTATCAATGGATGTGTCCTGAACCATTTTCAATTTTTTTGGTGCTTTTGTTTTCAATTTATTTGTTTTTGTATATTTAGGAATTGCTGAATACGTTCCTTGAACAGGAACATCCTCATAGTCTGCATATAATTTATTTGGTTTCCTTCCCCTTTTACCAGAACTGAATTCAGTGGAATCAGTTCTTACTTTGGGTAAACTTGCAGAATCCTCGTCACAAATGTCCGTGACAGATTTTTCATATGTTTTATTTAAAACTGAGTCAACTTCTAATCCATTATTAATGGATGGTATCTCCTTCTTTGGTCTACCTCTTTTCCTCTTTACTACATCCTCATTACTTTCAACCTTTTCAACCTCCCCAATGTGTTCTTTGATACCATTAGATTCTTTTTGTAATGGTGTTCTCTCATTTGTAAACGATTCACTTGGATCACTTCCAAAACTAAGAGCAAGTTGTTCCAACTCTGAATCTAATGCAGAATTATCTGAATTTAGCTTTGGCTTAACTTTTGAAATGACTGGTGTTTTATTTTGCTTTATTTTCCGAGATTCAGTTTTCTTAGGACGTCCTCTACTCTTCTTAGCTTGAACAGATCGGACACTGATTGGAGTTGATGTAAATATTGATGGTCCTCCAATGGTGCTGTTCTCAGTACAAACTGAAGAAGTTAAAAGTTCATTATTTATATCAACTTTAGTTTCTGTAATTCTTACACAGTCTTCTGTAGAATTATTAACATCTTGTGATTCCTCATTTGTAGGTGTATCCACAAGTTCTCCTCTTAGTTCCTTAGAGACACTTCCTGGAGTGCTTTCAATGCTTTTTGTTCTTATTGGAGGATTGTCAGAAAGTTTCTCAGTACCAGGCGATTGTCTCAATTCACTTCCAGGAACACTTCCATCAGCATCACCTCTGCTGATAAATTCCCCTGCAGCTTCAATTTGTTCATCTATGTTCATAGTTGTATGAGCATCATACACCACATTTTCCTCATCTTCTCTATTTGGTTCTTGCTTGATTGTTTTACCTTTAATAGGAGATTTATTTTTTTCCACTTTCTGATTTCCACCCTGCAACAAATAGAAAATAAAGCTAAGTATCACACAAACTCAATTTTATTTCAACCCATATTTATGAAAATGGGTAAATTATTGTAAAAATATTCCCTTCCTCTAGCTCCATTGTAGATTCACTTTGATGCCAAAACAAACTTGACTGAGAAGAGTATGTTCTTTGTACCATTCCTAGATAAATATGACAAGATAGGTTATGGGAACCCTTCCCTTCCAAAATGTCTAGCACAAGCAATTAAAAATTGTTGATGATTGCTATTGTAAATTAGAGAAGAAACGTTTTAGAGAAAATGTAGCTGGTTGCAAGAATACAAAAGAATTAGCAAGTGATGCAGTATTGAGCAAAGTGTTCTGAAAGATATGTTTTTGTTTGGCCATTGTATAATTCAGGGTTAAATAACAGGTAAGCCACAAGTGCACACTTTTGACTATCCATATCAAACATAAATTTGCAGCCCAACATCCTCCACACCAGTGGCCTAGCTGCATTCGAAAACTTCTTGTCTTACAGACCTTCAAATTCCTTGTTCTGAAATTTGTTCACCAAGTTGAGGTAATTTTATGAGAAAAATAAAGTAAAAAAACAACAATAGTTTAGTTTGTTGACAATGGTGTTGAAATATTTTTCATAACTAGTGTTGTGTAATCTCTAATTAATGAGCATTCCATTATTTATAACCTAATTTCTTTATGAAATATTTTAACACCATTGTAAACAAACTTCAAAACCAGAATAAGCATCAGATAAAGGGCCAGAATAGCATAACCAATTACATAATTACTCAACAGTTGACAGGAATGAGGCACAGTACTCTATCCTGAGGTGAGAGCTCTCAATTTAAGAGAAGCCCACAACTCTTCCTTTCCTGTCCATATTTTAATTGTATACCACATTTAGATATGAAAAATGTGACTTACATGATAGTTGGTCCAGACGGACTTACGAAAGAGAATATTACAAAATTTTTTAGGACCTTAATTAGGAGAGAAGGTCTGAACTGCATACCAGCTGGGCACGAATTGACAAATTGAAACTAAAATGCACTAGCCATTAGACACCAAGAATCAACACCCAACAAAGTCAACAACTCTCTGCCTCTCTCTCAAGGAAACGTCACAACAATGGAAAAATAACAGAAAAATACATACACGCATACATACACACGAACAAACAAAACTTTTAGAGTAGGAAGGTAAAAAGTAAAGAAAATAAAGTAAAAAGTAAAAGAATGACAATGGCGAAAGTATTAAACAGGTCATTATAATAGTAATCACTATAACAATTATTATGTGTTGATACAAGATTTCAACATATCATAACTACCGTCACAACGACTAATATAATAATATTAGATGGTGTTGAGTGCAGGCCTTTGCCTATACTGTAATATGTGCTTGAAGGAGATTGATCGAAATTGTTGGAGTTGCGACTTTGCGCATCAGCAACTATTGGAAATGGGGTTTTGGTTAGTTTGACAGTGCTGTGGTGGTTAAAAATGCGATCAGGGAGGAGTTGGTTAAATAACAACATTTTGACGGCAATCTCCGCCATCGTCATCAGGGGACTGTATTATTATTCACAGTCAACCTGATGACGATGGAGGAGCTTGCCGTCAAAACATTGTTATTTAACAAACCATTGGCCTGCATTGAGACCCAAGAATTGTATCTACAACAAATTCACCAAGAAAACTATTGTTCTCCGTTTCTTTTTTGATTTTGTAGGTGACTATTTGTGGAGGATTTTGGATTGTAGTGGGCTGGAGGGTGAGGCAGACATGGCACTTGTTCTTACAAGGCACACAATTCAGATCTTCCTTCCTGGCTAATGGGGCTCATGGCCCTTGAAAATTTGAACTTCTACCTATGCCATACTGGACCAACTATTGATTTCAGATAAGTCGGCATCTCTCACTCTCTCTTTCATATTTATTTTATATGCAATATTAGGAGCATCCATTAAGCGATAGGAACTAATTTATAATGTAATCATGTGAAATATAGACATTACACAGCAATAGGCAATTACATTTTTAACATGACAGATAAATTACTCCAATTATACAGAAAGGCTTGTTGTTAATGATTTCATGTAAAACTGCATTTACACATTTTGAATGCCATACTGGGTACCACTATTTTGGGCCAAATAACTGAAGGAATCTGAATCAATGTTGTCTAAATGTGCTAAATATTATATTGCCTCACACGTGAAATATAAAATTAAAGATATGTGATTAAAAATTTTGTTATTCACCTTGTCATGATAAGGGCAGAGATACCCATTTTTACCATCAGATCTTATTCGTCCAGCTGCATGGTCAACACACCATGAATTTGTGCACATGTTACATCGTTGAACTGTTCGCTTATTACACTGATTACAGCGATGCCACGGACACATCCACCTTTCTGTAATACAATAAAGATTTGATGAAGAATGAATATTTATGCTTCACAATTATTAAATTTATGCATTTAGTTTTAAGTCATATTTTTCCAACAAAGAATTTAAACAGCAGAAAGCTACAGAACTTATAAAACAAACTAAGTTAGTATTAGATAAACACTAGAAAAACAGAAACACTGAAGAGGAAAACTCCTAATTATGAATAGAAAGATAGCCAACTGCACTGGTCAGTTGAAAACACTTTTTTGAATGTTGTCAACTGACCAGTGCAGTTGTGTTTATCTAGGCTCTTCTTAACACCTGACAAAAGGAACAAGGATCCCAGAAATGTTGTGTGGTATTTATTATTACCTTTTTTGTCTGTATTCTCTATTCATTATTTTCAATCAGATGTATTTTTTTTTAAAAAAAACTCCTAATTGTAAATTTTTCAATTCCACATGGTCAATCTCAACAAACAAAAGCATGGTTGACATTGGAAGAAATGAAAGAAAAAATTTTGACATTCCTCTCTACAACTAGCTTATTGAAATTTCAATTTTTCAAAAAGCACCAAGACTTTTAATGAACTGGAACTTTGAATTTTCTAATAGTATGCTTTAAATCATTCTTTGCAGATACACATATATATTTAATATGGAAAGGAATGAGAGAAAATACCAGACATATAGTGTCACCATGAAACGTTTGAAATTTTTTGAAGTGCTAACCTCCTCCTTCAGGAAATAGTAATGCACTTATTTGCTGGCCACTATGCAGTCAGCAGGCACGAAGCACTACTGTCTCCTGATGGAGGCTAGCTCATCTGAAAATCTGATATGGTTCTTCCTGTAAAGATGGGCAACACTGGCCCTAAGTTTCAGGTAATCCATCTATTTTCTCTATTGTGCTCTTCCATGTCGATATCAATTTATTATATAACAAGATATATGGTAGATATAAATATTGAGCCCATTATAGTAAATAAAGGCTCAACCAAAAATTACAAATTTATTTGTTCTATTAATTTTGGAGACAAGACACATGACTTTCAATTTTCATATGGTTCGGAAATCAGATCACAATACCAATATAATATTGCAGCTGTTTAAGTAATGATGCATTAACTTAAATTGAGAAAGTAATAAAAATATTATTTTGTTATAAATTTTACCTTTAGGTGGAGCTGGTAAACTGACACATTCCAGATGATAGCCTTTGGGACATGTTTTGTAGTCACAAATCACCAACTTTCCTGGATCCCCACAACTAAAGCATGTTGTCTCCTCAGCTCCTAAGCAATGTTTTCTATGGCGTTGCTTGTTTAATAAAGATGCTTTTTCGTCTTCAGCAGCAGGCTAAATCACATAAATATTTATTCTACTAAAAAAAACAATGAGTATGGTTTTTGTCATATTTTATATGAAGGATAGGAAATAATTTAAAAATATATAAACTGTGAAACAATACTACAAAGAAGAAAAGTTTACTAAACGTCATTTTGTTGCCAGTATTTGGAGAGCTATTTACTGAAACACACAAAATGAAGAAAAACCTTATTGCTGGTCTTCATTCCAATGTAGCCACTGCATTTTGGTGCTCCACACATACAGAGCTTTTTATCAGTTCCTATGCACTCCAAATTATAATTGAACGTCAGTTCTGTGTCGGCAGGAATATCTTCCAAAGCAAATAATCCTACTCTAGTGTCACCATTTACAGTCCACTTCTGGGTTTCACAATTAGGTTGACAGGAGTGATTCATAAAGCTGAGAAAATGTTAATGTTAATGAGTACTATAATGCACTTTTCAGTAACACATTTTTAACTTAACCATTACAATATGTCCAACTTTATAAAACACAGTAAACAACAATTGTGTCTGCATAATTCAAAACAAACATGAACAAATTTGTTTACGTACGTACTTCATTATAAATAGAATAGAAATTAAATTGAACAAATCAGCATAGTTTGACTTACCGTGCAACATTTCCTTTTGGACCAGCATCCAGCATTCGATCCTTGTCAATAGTGAGGAAATAAAAGTTCTCTTCCTTCCTTTGATGTTTCTGTTCAACTCGACGACGATATTCTTCTTCATTTATCATCTCACCAACATATTCAATTACAAACTGGCCTAAAACGTTTAACCCATTGCTTAATAACATTTTATATTTCTGGATATAGGAAGAATATATGTGCAACTGGTTGGTCACATACTACATTAATATAGTTTGATCTTAATCATCTTCGAGTATGAATAACTACCACCGTTAAATTAAGCATTGAATGATGCACAGCCAATGACAATGTAAAGAATTGTAACAATTCAATGAGACATAATTAACAGTAATGTTGGAGTCACTGGTAAACAAGTTGTAGTATCTCTTGCACTTTTAATTCTAATGTACATCATAATTTAAGAAATAACTTAACAAAAATAAGTGGTCATTGGATTCATGTTAATGTGGTATGATTATAAATCATTCTAAAAATTAAAGGCGTGAATATATAGTCACAACAAACCACTTTCTATTGCACAAAGGTAGAATTTAGCTTGTATGATAAAATAACGAATAAAACTTATATGATAAAAGTTGTGACAGCTTACAGAGAAATCACTCAAATGCTGAGTACAACACAATTCACATAATTTATACAAGAAGAAACTAAAAATTGATCTACTGACATTTAACATTAAACAAAATACTTAAAAACTTATAACTACAATTACTTTGGATGTACCATTATGTAACAAAATGCATATTTACAAATAAACCATAAACTGAATAATTCATACTTAATTTTTATATCTTTATAAAACATTTAAAGGTTTAGTTTAGAGAAGTGAAATAAACCTTTTTTAAGTTCCTGCATTGTCTTCAAACCCCATCCTCGGTTTTGAGTAAGGTAAGGTTTCAAATCAGGATAAAGCCTCTTATCAAAACACTGGTTTCCACACCGTGTTCCTGCTCTGCATACTTCAGAAGAACATTCAACCAGAAGTATCCTTACCAAAAAGAAAATAATATACAACTTTAAGGTAGATGCATATATCAATAAAACAAGCCAAAGACCAAATATAAGCATTATAAACACAAAAGTGAATGCTATAAATATGTTAAGATTTCTGTGCACTTCTTATGACTAATATAATCAAATAAATTCTAAGGCAATTTACAAACAAAATATATTAAACTGCTATAAACCAACATATATTCATTGGGTTGTATAAAAGTAACGACAATGTTTTTTGTTAACTAAGCACATGAAATAACAATAAATACTTGTATGTAAAAAAAAGTTCAGAATAAAATTTAAAAAATTGGAATCCAAAATGTATGTCACTTGTATACATCATGGTAGTAATGTAAAAAAAAGTTCAATAGTTTTATTCATCACATGTTACTCTGCTGTTATTTGTACTTTTGAAGATAGAAAGTTATAAAATTCATATTATAAACTTGCGTATTTGTTACACTGTCCATTGCAGGTAAATGTTAACAAGGTAATGCTATAAGCATTACAGTAATTTATACATATCTAAATTAATATGTATTTTAGTATTGAGAAAATTTGTATAGACAGAAACATAAAGAACTAGAGATGCCATATGTCTTACATTTTACCTATCAGAAATCTATTATTTCATTTTCAAATTTCAATGAAGTCATGAATTCTGGTGGATAAAGAAATAATAAATAATATATTTTTTTAGTTTTACATCAATGTGACCTTTTTTCAAAGACTTTCTGTTTGAATGAAAATTTTGTTCAAAATATATCCTGAATGTAGAAGAACTAAAATCTTTAAATTTCTTCCACAAGTATTTTTAATTACTTTGTGCGGCAAGTTGTGAATTCCTTTAATTACCTAATCTGATTACAAATAATGTATATTGTCAAGGTAAATAAGTTGAAATAGATTTTTGTTCTAGTTTAAAGGAATAAGTTTTCTTCACATTAAATAATCTTGATATACCTGTTAAGACAATCACTGTCAGGACCACAAGGGTTTTCAGAAGAAGGATCGCATTCACAAGGTGTCAAGCTGGATGGACTGCTTTCAACTTGACGTACATTTCCAACAGGTTTGTTTGACTTTATTCTGATGTATACTGGTGGCTTCTACATTTCAACACAAGCCCAATTAATAACTTTTTATTAATAAAAACTATAATTATTATAAGAATATATACTTACAATAGATTTTGCATCACGTCGACCTTTGTCAATGTTATATTGCTTTACAGCTTCATTGACCTCTTTCAATGCAAGTTTATAATCCTTATCAACAGATTTTGTACCGGCAACTTTATCCTGATCATCCTAAAATAAAGACAAATGTTTCAGTTTCATTAATACTGACTATGTAAAATTTGTAACAAGATTTATTGGTAAATTAAAAATACTATTATATAAAATGCATTCCTTAATATTTTATATATATAACAACCTGTCCAAAGCTGGACTTGCAATCTTTCCACCAGTCCCTCCAATTAACCAAACCGATCTGTGATGAATACTCATCCCTAATCCTAATTCACGTTAAAAACATAACCCATACCCACTATGAAATAATTTCTGCCGTGTCTAAAAAAGGCTGTCTGCAACCAACCGATCCTCCTCTTTATTTCAATCCTTCCTCACTATCCAAGTTTGAATGTGAATTAGTTCCTTAATGGATTCTCCTAATATTGTATATATATATATATATATATATATATATATATATATATATATATATATATATATATATATAGGATCTTGGATAGTGAGGAAGTATAGAAATATGTGAATACATATGCTCAGGCATAGAATCATGCACAAAGGAAGTATATGTTCAAAGCCTGGTGCATTGGTTACACTCTTGACACTCCTGAAAGCCGTACTCCCCAACTAATCGGTTGCTGAACTCGCATCTTTGGAACGCTCTTTCCAGCATATCTTACAATCTAGGCAAAGTCCTGGACTCAACATCCTCTAATTTTATTATAGTGGTCATTATGGCAGTGGTTGTGACATTGTGTTGAAATCTAGTTTCAGCGTATTATGATAATTGTTACACTGATCACTATTAATTGTTCTGGTCTATCCTTTCCCTATTATCATTTTCTTACATTTTAACTTCTTTCCTTTAATTCAGTGAGTTTGTTTTATCATTGTTGTGACCTTTCCTTGAGAGAGAGAGAGAGACAGTGTAGTTGACTTTGTTGTTTTAATTGTTGCTGTCTAATGAATGGGTGCACTTTAATTTGGATTAATGAATTTGTGCCCAGCCAGCACAGTCAGATCTTCCTTCCTGAAGAAAGGGGCTCTGGCCCTCGAAAATTTGACTATGTCAGACAGGACCAATTACCGATTTCAGGTAATGTGGCATCGCTGTCTCTCTTTCCTACCCTAATGTTTTTTATATATATTCATTCAATCACTTTAGTCCAATGGCTCCTACAGATGTTCCGAAAATAGCTGTCATAACACCCTTTGGATTGTTCGAGTTTACAGTGATGACTTTTGGATTAAGAAGTGATGCACAAACTTTTCAGCGGTATATAGATTCTGCATTACATTACTTACCTTTTGTTTATCGTATATAGATGATCTTTTCATTGCAATGAAAATGTTGGAGGAACGTGAAGAATATTTGTGTGCAGTGTATTGACGCCTACAGTAATTTGGGCTAACAATTCAGCCAAATGTATCCTTTAAGCGTCAACCATCAATTTACTGGGATATAACGTTAGTGCTCAAGGCATTGAGCCAATATCTACTAGAAATGAAAAGCCATCTTCAACTTTCATAAACCATCCACAATTCTGGGTTTACAGAAATTCTTGGGAATGTTAAATTTCTATAGAAGACATCAAGCGCATGCTGCTCATATTCTATCTCCACTTTATCTACGTCTCCCGGGTGAATTCTTCATGGGAGACACAAAGTCACCCGACCCTGCAATTTTTGTATCAAAATATCGTGCACATATGTGACAATTGCGCCGGCATCAGTACATTCAAAAAGAACAGTTTGTCCATAAACTTGGTACAACATTGATTTTGTGTTTATTCGGGTGGATCATATTAAGTGTCCATTGGACACCCCCCCACCACCACCACCACCTTTATGGTGGTCCTTTCCGTGTTCTACGACGGCCAACGAAGCTCGATTTAAAGTTGCTTGTTAACGGCAAAGAAGAAACAACAGTCCACATTAGCAGATGGAAACCTGCCTTCTTTGTCACTAGCGACTTGGCGGGTCAACCTTCGTAAGACACTGGATGTCATCCGAACAATCCTTCGTCAAACGCCGTTATAACTCATTCCAATTTTACAGACATACAAAAGAGACCAGATTCATTTGTCTTACCATCTTGAAGTTTTGCTTTCCTTTTTAGATTTCACTCCTGCGGCTTCGTCGTTTGGCGGGGAGTATTGTGGTGACACCAGAGATTTTAAGCAATATTTATAACTCTGATTTAGTCGTTGCCTAGCAAGTGAGTTTATTGATTAGTAATAACTTCTCTGGTGATGAGTGCAAGAATGTATATCTTTTGTATGCGTTGTACTGAATTGCTAAAATAATAAATTACTTTAAAACTGAACGTGCATAGTATTTTGTTGCAAAATGGTCGTCACATATATATGTATATATATATATATAAAAATTTGTGTACTTAAAATGTTCAAAATAGTTCAATTAACATACTCCATCTTGGTACAAGAAAACTCGTCCTCTGTTGACCCAAAAATGGTCATGTGATCCATAGAATCTGACACAAAATTGGCCCACTTTGTGTGGTAGTTTCAGAACATTGCCTGGAATTTCATTTGGGTATAATATTCTGGCTGGCCACCACCTGAAATCAAACACAAATTTTCCTTAATTTGTTAGGTAAAATTGTTTTTTCTACAGAAACTTCTGCCGTTGTTGACATCATATGAAAATTCACTAAATCAGAAGTCTAATAAATCTCCTGAACCTAATAATAAAGCCACTCACACTTTCCAGAAGGAAAACATACAATTTTTATTTAAAAATTAGATTAAATAATTTCCCTAGTGGAAAATGTGTTCAAGAAATATACTAATTGTAATGAACATATATTCCAAAGAACATAAAATAATATATTTGACTGAGGTATAACACTAAACATTTCAACTTAAATTTTAATATAAATAACATGGAGCATAATTCAAATGAAGTCTTTCTATAAAAGATCCAAGTAAGATGTAAAAAATAAATAACTACATAGTATATTTATCTAAGATTAGTAGCTAAGTAATTAACTATTGCTCCATTTCTCAGTCACAATACAACCGCGGTCGATCCAGCTTCAACGAGCATAATGAGTGTATTTTCGGCAATTATCAAAGCATTTTTAAATCCAGGTGATGCATTGGAAAGAGAATTAAATTCACTACAGCCTTCTTTTTTGACAAATGAATGTACTACCTCCATTTTGGAGATATCAGCAGTAGAAATATGACAAACTAAATTCTTTTATAAAAGGACAAAAAAAATAGCATACGTTTGACAAATGATTTCTACTGCTTCATTCAACCATTCAACTATACTACTCGCTGCAGAATTTTATGGTCTACAATTTATTACTGGACATTGTTTTCAATAGAATGCTTTATGCTTTAACTATTTCTGAAAAACTTTAAATTGGTGCAAAACTTTTTCCGACCCCCTTTGAATTGGGAAACTTGGGTTTTCAGCACTGGTTACAAACTATACAAGTAGGAAAAAATACCTGACCTCACAGAGGCTTTTTTTTGGACGTAGTTACTGGGCTATACTATTGAATGAAGGCCAAACCACAAGTAACTTACCTGTAAGAGCCACACTTTGTCCAGACAATTTCTCCAAAAATAGGGTATCTTCCTGTTTCACAATCTTCACATATGTAACCACCCTCTGGTGGAGATGACATAAGGCAGATAGGATGAAACGCAGATGGACAAAGATCACAACAAATAAGTGTCCCACCAGCTACAACATAGAAAGTTACTATCAAATGGTTTATTTAAAACAAAAATTATATTCATAGAATCAACAAAATAACAACCATAAAGAGAGTGCATGAGTGATTATATAAGTGAATTAAAAGCTTTTTTATATGGTAACTACAAGATATTGGATTGAACTGAGCAAGTACCTCCAACTACTTTTTAATGAGTAGGCCTAAATATGGATATAAGTTTTACAGGCATATGTAAGTAAACCTTATTTAGCAGCTAAATATGGAACTCACAGACCATGTTTTAAACAAATGAATTAATCATTTGTCTGTAATGCAATTTCCCATTTTTATTGACTAGAACAAAATACACGGTAAAATAAGTTTGCAAACTCTTACCCATTCCACAAAGAAAACACCAACAAGCATTAACATGATTATTTTTTCTTTTATCCGGAATATAATGGTGAGCACAGATAATCTGAGTTGAATTTAAAATCACTGATCCAGCTGGTACACAATAATCTCCTATAAATAAATAGAAACAGAAACTTGTTATTTACCATTAATGGCTTGAGAAAATATTTAATGACTTTTAAAACTCATTAAAATTGTCTACTGAATTACAACCAGACTGTAACAAACCTTTTCTCATTTCTATTATAAAATTATCAATGAAAAGAAACCAACAGATGATTAAAATTGTAATATAAAGTCAATATTAAAAACACTTAATTTTTGTTTTTGTTAAATGTTTTACAATCTTTTTCATGATTACAAGTCTTAATAAACCAAGCATAATTTTTTTTAATATGTGAAAAATTACATAGTTTAGAACATTGTACAACTTTTCATAATTTTTTAATCAAAGCTCATGCCTATCAACTACAAAAATATTGTTTTAAAGCATTCACGTGATAGGCAGTAGAAAACCAGTAATACAACATAAAAGCAGTAATACATTAAACAATATATACCATATTTAAGTATTCTTACTAACCTGTGTGGTAAGCAGTTGGACAAGACACACAACGAACTAGAGTCTCATTAGTAAAGCGCAGTGTGTTACTTCTTGGATCATCTGAGGCACAAGTGTGACATTTATGTTGTGGGCAAGCAATTTTATCAGGTTTATTAGAATTGGGCTTCTCCAATTTTCCACCATTGTAAACAGTTTGTGGCCAAACTTTCAAACAATCTAAATGATAAAATTTCCCACACATCCCTGAAAGAAAAACAACTCAAATTATGTAAATATTCAGTTTTGTTAGTTGTTTTACATAATACTGAGGTTGTTTGGGTAAGATGTGGAGGTTTAATTTAATATATATATATATATATATATATATATATATAATTTAACATTCTGTTATCTCACACAAGAAACTATATTTTCAAAACTTTAAAAACACATTTCTTAATATTATAACCACAATTCTTAAATGTATCTAATAAAAAGCCTGACAATATATACAAATGTTACCTAACAAAATAAAACCAACCTATCAAACTCAATAATCACCAGTGACCCCATACTCCCACAATGTATACTGCTCAGACAAATTAAGGAAACAAAAAAATTGCAAATTTAATTACCTAATTACAAGGTTCACATGTTAATTATGCACATAATTAACCTACTGATAAAATGAGGATACAAGTTTTGTAATCAATAAAATAAAACATATGTAAATAAACTTAACACAAGGTGTACTTAATAACTACTAGTAGTTTGTAAGTACACGTAAAGTAAACATGCAATTCTAACTTACCTATTCCACATCCTATTATTGTATTAGAATCATTATTTTGGTCTGCTTTCTTACAAACAAAACAAGGAGGTGTTTGGCCTCTAGAACAATTATGGCATAGAAATGGATCTGACTGATCACCTTCAGTTTCTTTTAAGTTAACAGACTCTGTAACACTGTCATTCAAACTATCATTATTTTCTATAGTGTCTTCTATTTTTGTTTCAATTCCATCTGTTAATGTTTTTCTATTTTCTACTGATAACAGTTCAGAAACACATTGCATATGGTACATGCTACAGCACTGACCACGACATTTCATGGTATTGCCTCCAGTTAAGCATATTTGGCAAACTTTTTCTTTTCTCATGCCACGGAAAAGTCCACCAGCAAGTTGACGATCCCACACCGATTTTTTAACTGCACTTACATCACTTACTGAAGCTTTAGGAGACCATTCCTTCTTTATTTCTTGTTTTACATGAATTAATGCCCTGGGGAAAAAAGTTTAAATTTTCAATGAGAATGACTTATGAAAACATGACATGAAATTGACTTTTTGTCAACTGTTCATCTACTGGCTAAAAAGGTCAAATGATTAGATAACTACATACTTGGTTTTCTCTGTTTCTGACATGCTGCTCCATTTGTCCCAGAGTAGCTTCTCCAATCTGGCTTTTGGCAAGTCTGGATGTTCATCAGAAAATTTACTTAAATTCTTTGAATAAAATTTCTTAAATCTTTTATCAGTCTTTGAAATAGCATTAATTCTAAGTTCCATAGATATTTTTTTCTCTTTAGTATGCTCCATTTCAAGGGAATAATCTAGTGTTGAACTTGCATTATTCTCATTTTCTGACCATTCATCTTCAATTTCTACTTTGATCTGTACAATTCAGAACAAAACAAAAACATTTAATTTCAAAACAAAAGACACTGAAATTTTAGCCATTACTTAAGATTATAAAGATATGATCAACAAGAACACGCCATATAACCATTCCAAGTAACTTATGATAGCACTATTTATTATACATTAATAGCCATTTTAATATACTTCTAAAGTGTTGAAAGACATAGTGAAACAGATTTATATAAAGAATAAATTTGAAGATTATGAACAGAATTATTTCTATTGTAAAATTGGTAGTCCCATAAATATTTTATTACATATTTCACCAATTTCTCATTTTTTGGGGGGGAGGAGGAGGGATTAGTGCGAAGTGCATTTAGTTCGCTGTCCTTAAATTACAAACTTATAAACATATAAATACAGAAAAAACTGGATATTATAACCATCCCTGTATCTAAAATGATAGCTCAAACTTGCCAATTAATATGTTCAATGCCACAATAAATCTTCTAACAGGAAGAAAGGAAGGACAATTCATAACATGAAATCGGCATAGTACAAATAATTATATCCTAAAATACTACCTAGCAATTTACACCTCCTAACTCAAAAATAAAAATATTTAAATTATTAAGATTGGAATAATCTTAGCATGACCAGGAATGGAAACACTTGGTATCTGGTCTCACTAACCAATGAGCTATCCTCATCACATGTAAAAAAAATATTTTTACATAGTCTCTATAAAAAAAACATATTTATAGAGTCCTTTATAAAATATATGTTAATTTCAATTACAAAAAATTGTATTTCCATCACTTGATTTACAGCAATGTGAAACTATCAATAATACACATCAAACTCTTTATTTACACACCTTTTTGGGTTTTTTCACAAATTCATCAAGCACTTCCATTTGTTTCCTTTTCTTTGTGAGTGATTGCCTTCGTTTCGCTTGTAATATTTGCACTGAATTATATCGGTCTGAAAACGTTTGCAGCCGTTGTTCCCTGAAACAATAATTACATTAACGCAATTCTTTAAAATGTTACAAATTTATCAATTTACGACATACATGATGAATCTTACCTGGACATTTCCACCATCTCTTCACTTTCATTCACTGCATCCATAAATTTTGCCTGCTGAAAACCTTTCACCTTGAAAGCAGAGGAAATTTTTGGATCTCTATTCTTTATCTATAAAATTTTATAATTTTTTTTTATTAAACCATTGGAGATTCCACATTAGATAAAATGTTTTGTAAATCACTAAGTGAACTTGGATATATTTAAAATTTGTATGCTTAAACCTGTCGAAATAACCAAAAAGGTAATTATATTATGAACTTACAACATGCTGATAATCGTTTTCATCTCCCAAACCTAGGGCTGCAAATTCTACAATAGAAGTAAATGGAAGCCAACTATGCCTCCCCATGTCTTTGAAAAACTGCACATGGAGATATGGCATTGAGTTAATGCGTCCACAACCTATGATCAAATAAAGTAAAATGTGCAACTAAAAGAAACAGTTTTATGCTTATTTAAATATCATAAAATTAATCAATAGTCATATTTACAACAAAAAAACTAACCAATCATTAATCTTTATATATATATATATATATATATATATATATATATATATATATTGTAATAGTGAGAATGTGACATTGTCAAAAATATTGGTATGGAAAGGATAGAGAGATAGGTTGTGGCTTACCTGAAAGTGAAGTGCGGTGTCGCCATGAGGAACTGAAGGTTGTTCTTCAAATTTGAAGATATATATATATATATATATAAACTACTATTGAGAGAACTTATAAATAAACAACAGCCAATTTGGAGTCAGAAAAAAGATATTTATATTTTCATAAAGTTTCTTGAATTGTAATAGTTTTTTTATTTTTTATAAGTTTGGTTTAATGTTTGAATTCAAATGCATTATATCACTTTACTCCATAATCACATAATTATTTTTGGTACAGAATAAGTGTTCTGTAAAATTAATACATATTTTATTTTTTAATTCTATTGTGTTACAAAAGTTATCTTGGTAAAATTTTAATAAGCTCTTAAATTTTTTTTGTTCCAGATAAATATTTGTTTCTTGCTTAAAAACCATTTTGTCAGAGGCTTGTATTAGTGTATAATATAAATTGAATCACAAGCCTTTCCATTGTTGATACTGTGCACGAGGACCACTTGCAAATATTGCACTACAAGCAAGGCATCTAATAAATAAAGCTGTTTCCTATTATATTTGGAAAATTAGTTTATTTAATTTGTTACTCATGTTCATGTAGATATATGTATCTTCTCCAGATTAGTTTTTTGCCTTTTAATTTATTTAGAAATAAATTATTTGTCTACCATAGGAAACTGTGATCATTATTTAAGAAATAGGGCAATACAAATGATGTTGACAAGGTAATTCTAGGCTTCAGGTTCCTGTTTTCATTTATTAAGTAAATTCAAATTATTTGTTTTACATATTATGAAATATTTTTAAAAATATTCTTTTCTTTTTTGGGTTTAAGTGTTATAAATAAATAGCACCAAGTCTTGGTTTCACAATAAATGTTATGCCAGCTGTTTCACCAAAAATAAAGAAAATTACAAAATCATTCTCATACGTGCCTTCCTACTTTTCTATTTTATTTTGACTCACTGCCTATTTCAGATGAAAGTTATTGAATAGAAACTACCCAATAAATACCTTATGCAACTTAGCTCATTTTGTTGGTCTGTTCCTATATATATGACATATATGACCCAAGAAATGTATATTTGATCTTACTCAGTAATGTAAATTTTTTGTGAATCTCATTACTTAAATGGTTAATTTATCACCTATCATATGTTAAATACCTAAATAAATATATTTTTCTGACTTCAAATTGGCTGTTATTTATTTATAAGAAAATAACTTATATTTGACAAGGAAAAACTATTAATTACAATAAACAAACACAACACCAAGATAACTTAAATAATTATAATACAACCCATTAATCAAATTCATTTTAAGTTTAATTGTGCCAATAATTTGATTAATGCTTAATGAAAATATTATGTAGCCATAGGGAACCAAAGGTTGTTCAGTCATCAGCCAGCCGGTGCACAGAAAGGGGTAACACTCCTTCCTGAAGGAGGCAGAGAGCCTCAGAAAATTTGAAGAACCTTCGGTTCCCTATAGCTACACTGCACTTCACTTTCAGGTAAGCCCCTGTCTCTTTTTCCTGTTCATACCAATATTGCAATTATATATTCATAATTGCAATATTGGAATATATTTACCAATATCGCAAACTTAGTAAATGTAAACTTAATGTGACATTAACTAATTTTGAAAGAAATGAGGAACAGAGATCAATTGGCTTACATTAAATCAACCGGTATCATAGTAAGATGGGACGAAATGGAATTTCAAATGTTCTAGAGCTAAGCCCCATTCTTCTGGTTATCATGTAATTGTTTTCCTAGTGTAACGGTTCAGTTTCTATCTGAGTAGGTAACACATAGCAGCACATTTTCCATAAAAAATTTGAATTAATTAAAATCTTGTTACAAAAAATTATATATATATATATAAAGGAAAATTTTACAGTATGAGAAATAAAATAATTACATATAGCCACACTTTAATATAAAAGGAGTTTTCCCAAGAAATTTAATTAAATGTATGTATTTGTACATACATGTAATCTTAGTAAGGATATGGCATTGTCAAAAATAATTACAATATTGTTATGGAAAGGAAAGAGAGATAGCCTATGGCTACACCGTACTTCACTTTCAGGTAAGCCACAAGCGATCTCTCTTTCCTTTCCATACCAATATTGCAATTATATATGTGAAATAATATGTATTTACCTCTCAATTTCACAAATGATTGTGATTCCTTCTCCAAGGTGATCAAAGCAGGCCAAAATGGATAGCCAGGTACCCTTGCCCAAACTAAATCACCAGCTACAACATTACTGGGATTAAAGTCATTGAAAGCTAAAACTTTGAGAAACAATCCTTTAGAATTGGGTTCAACCTTTATTGGAACAGAATCATTAATACTGTCATTTTCTTTTGAAATACTTGAATCTTGACTCAAATTAAGAGAAATTTGATTTTTTGATTGAGCACGTTTATGCATTTTCTTCTTATAACCCCAAAAGCATTGTGATTTCATTATAACTGAACGTACTGGAGGATTGGGAGACAAATTACTAAAAGATTCTCTAGAGTCTGATATTCTTTGGTCATTGGCAATATTGCTTAAAACTCTAGTTTGCCCATCCAAGTTATCAGTTTCAAAGATTTCTGTACTAGTGCAATTTTCTGAATCAATCAACTTATCACTTTCAACATCAATAACTTTTATATTGGTCACAATATCAACAATTTCAATGTCTTTATCTTCAGAGCAATCAATTGAAGTTTTTTCACTTCTGTCAGTTATTTCTTCAGAAATGTTACCAGTTGTCACTGAAGCATTTAAATTGTCACTGGATGTTAATTCAACTTTGATAGGAGTTTCTTTGTCTTTCAATAGCTTATTTCTGGTTTTCTGAACTTTACTCACATGTTCTGAGCCATGGAGAGTCTCAAACAGTCTCCGACCTTTAGATCTGATGGAATTATTGGATACCGTGGGTGGAAATTGTTTCTCACTGGAATTTTGTTTGGGGCTGTGGCCCAGGATGGCCCCAACTTTTTTATCTGTAGGCAAAAAATCGTCAGAAATCTTAGGTTTACGTGTTCTCCCATACCTGCTTTTTACAGTCACTTCCTCAATAAAACTGCTGTTATTTACATCTGCATCCATATCACTTTTACTCTTCCTCTTCTTGCTTTGAGAAGATTGAGCAGAAGAGTGTGATGATAAAAATTTCACTGGTGAAACTGCTGAGTCCTCAGAATCAAACATTGTACTAGCT
This sequence comes from Zhengitettix transpicula, assembly GCA_037074705.1. Lineage (NCBI taxonomy): Eukaryota > Metazoa > Arthropoda > Insecta > Orthoptera > Tetrigidae > Zhengitettix > Zhengitettix transpicula. Next base: position 238,515,221 of record CM073590.1, on the reverse strand, counting down.
GTTCTTGTTTCAATCATTTTCACAAAGTTTGGTTATACTTCTCAATGCCACACAAGATGTAATCATTTAATACATATAGATTTTAATATCTTACACAACCACACGGAATTATATTCAAAAGACCAACATGATTTTTTTTCTAAACACACTATGTGAAGTAAGTATTAACCAAAAACAGTGGAAGCTAAAATGCAACCTATCAGAACGAAATAACGAAAAATTATTTAATTATCTCAAACATTTTGCTCGAAACATGCACGTCCTATGTTTATGGCGTAGAAATTGGTTGTGAGGCACTATATATGTCTGATGCAAATAACTATTACCAGTTCAACAACCCTCTCCTGGGAGAAACAATATTATGATGTGTATCCTTTTAATGTTTATTGTGTAAAATTATAACACCACAGTAACTGAAACGGTTGATGAGTACATGTTAATTAAGCGATTCATTATATTTGTATCACAAGTCCCGGTGTATTTCTTCACTTCACTAAGCTTCCCTTATGTTACTGCACAACCTTTACTCCGTTCAACATTGTAGCCCTACGACTCCATTGCTTTCCCGCGGAATTTTAATGCAATATTATTGGTGAATTTGAAACTTATTTAAGGTACACAGATGTTGCAGTAATCTTGTATGTTAGAATATATTATAATTCACGTGTTATTTATTTTGCACTTAATAAACCCATTAAATTCAGTCTGATAATTGGTTCTTCATTTCAATTTCAAAAAATAAAAACAGTTGTGAGCATCTACAAATTATCATCTTATGAATGGGAAGAGGATATATATTTTCAAGTATTCTTGTATGTTATTATTAGAGTCATTATTATGCTTAGTCACTTAACATATTTATTATCTGACATGAAGTTTATATGCAATATAAAAAGTTTCTTTTTCAGTTTAATGACTTAAAGTTTTTTTTGTTACAAAAAACATTTTTCATTAACTATTGTCAAAACCCAATATAATCACAAATTGGGAAAATAAACCCATAACAATATGAAAAATATAAGTAATTAAATATATACATTTTTCATTTCTGAGTATTTTTAATAGATAACCTGGAAGCCTTTTTTATTTGATCTTTTAGCACTTTGACGGGACACCTTTATCTATTGAAATCATAATTTTAAAAAAAAACATTTTAAGAGATGGAAATCAATTAGGAAGAAAAAGTTTTCGAATAGGTGTTAAAAAGTAAAATGCAAATTTGCCAGAGTGCTATAAATTGAGAATCCTGTCTAGGCATCCTTAACATTTCTGCAACTGAATTTTAAACATATTTTTTTTATATTATATGATGATAAACATTATATTATGTGCAAGATCTGCATTGTTTCAGGCTGTTTTTAAAAAAATAGTATTAGAGAGAGGGTTAAATGTTTATCAGTTGCATTTTCAGTTCAATTTTTATGAGCTTGGAAGCCTTCCTTAATAGTGAGGGCCAATTCTTATGTATGAGGGATTTAGCATTAAATATAAAAGAAACGTCCAAAATAATATTTATTTTTGGATTTTGATCATTTGCACGAATAGGAACAAATTCGACACTTTAAAAATCATAGTCTCATTTAGTTCACCATTTCAATTCTTAAAAAAAAAGGGGGGAAGGCATGAAAACTAATTATTTCACGCAAGGAGTAAATGTAAAAATCAAAAGCCATTACACAGAAACCAAACGAGCTGTGCCTGTTTTTCTTTTGTATTCTCTCTAGTAAATATTTGTGTTCTCATATGCACATATGTAATATTAATAGTTTGAATCAGGAAAGAGATAAAAAGGCAGAAACTAGAGAAGCTAACGAGTACGATTTAGACGAGATGATCAAGTGATCATGGACATAGTTCGGATGATTTAAAAAGGTAAAAACTGTAAGTGAAGAAAAAACGACAAATTAGTAGGATAATTTGTGAAGTTGATGCAGTGTGTAGAAATCATGGTGACAGACAGCAGCTGTGTCGAAATTTGGTAGGAAGGAGACGATAGGGAGTGGGATAGGTCAACCAACTACAGGGTTGAAAAGGAACAATCATACTTGTTACCAAGCGGTTGTCAGCATCTCTATTAAAAATAAGTGAAACATTCTGTTAAACTCTTTTAAGTCTTAATTTATGCTTTCGTCTTTTATGTTTCTTTAAATAAATCAAAATTATAACAACTTTATTATAGATCAAATAAAGCCGCTTCAAGGGGTTATGGAATTAAAAAAAGGATTTTTCAGTGTAGCCAAGTGTTGCTTATCAACAATATTCCATCGTTTTTAAGAGTTGATTCAAGTACGAAAATTCTTTAAGCAAGTAATATGTTGACATCAGTCAATTGGTAAATAATGCAACGATTCTACTCTTGCAACCGAAACATGTCAAACTACAATATTTATATTATTATTATACATGTCTTTTGATTGAAAATAAATAAACAAGAAAATTCATGATCATAGTAAAGAAGGAATTAATTTTTATAAAACACACTATATTGCAATATTTAATCTTCATGTATATTCCATAAAACAATATGGACATTTTTATACATACCTACATACATTCATACATGTATGTATGTATTTTGTAACTTCACTTAATCATGTAACTTTGGTGTCAGTATTAATGTGCTTTATGTAATTATTTTTTTCAATTGCTTTGCCTGAAATTTTTATTAATCTCGTTCAGTGACATTAAATTTTTAATTTTCCTGCATTGTAGCATCATATATATTGGAGTCCATTACAAATTTATGCATTATTGATACTCTTCTGTGAATTTTATCACTATTGTGTGTTGTGGTGTCTTAAATCGAATATGACATTCCAAAATTTTATTTAAGTAAGATCAGCTGCAGGGGGAAAAAAGCTTGTCTATGTAAGGGTTTTTTTTTACAGAAAAAGGTAAATTGTGTATTAAATAATCAAATAAACTGGCATAATCAAATTAGAGGTCAATAAAATAAATTATAACAAAGAAAAATGTTGTATATCAACAATTCAGATGCTGAATTTTAATTCTAACCCAATTTCTTAATCCTTAAAAAAATTGTGTTTGTGTGTGTACGTTTTTTAGGGTTAAAGGTAAAAAAAAAGATTTTAAGGATGAACGAAAATTTTAATAATGTGAGAGTAGCCAAGTACAGACAAAAGAAGTGATGATATGATACCAAACAACGTTCCTGGAAGCGTTGTCCCTTTCTTCAGGTGCTACGAAAACTAAAAAAACACAAGAGCCTAAAACAACACAACTGAACACAAGTCAGTTGACAAAAATCAAAAGCCAAATTTCAATAATTACATCTATTAACAGTTGGTAATAGGGGTAAATTAATGCAATAAAGGACAATATATTCGGCAAAAGTTCGTGATGTCACAAATTTTTGAAAACAATCTGTTCTTACATTATTGATATGGTTGGGAAAGAGATAATGAGTGGCTTACCTGAAATTGAGGGTTGGTGTTGCCATGTGGGACAGGAAATATATTTCATCTGAAGATTTCTGTCTGCACAGTGCTTGTGAGAGTAAAGGATGGAACCATATAACAAGGGATTTTTATTATTACAATAGAATTGGGTATAAAAAGTTATGACAAAATTTAATGTTGAAGATCAATATTGGACTCATTTAATTAATCATTTCCAGGGGATGTTGCCGGTGAAAATGCTATAGCAGATAATTTAAATTTGTCTTCATCAACTGTCAAAATGGTAGTTTCAGGGCCTCCAATATAATGTCACATTACATACTTTATCACAGTTGGATATAAAATTTATATCGATATAAGGGGCCATTATCTGGAAGGGCGTGGGACAAGTACCCAATGCCCGACCTACCCGATGCAAGGTTTTTCTAAGGTTTTCCCTGCATTTCTTTAGGCGAATGCCGGGTAGGATCCTTAAAATATAGCCCGGGGACGCTAGTTAACCCTTGGCTACCTTCCTCTACCCTTCCGCATCCCCCCTTTCAAATCCCTTCCTATGCTATTAAAGGGGAGTTACCCAATGTGGATCACTCTCATGTAGCCTGTTGCCCTAAAAAAAAAGTAAGAACATGCCTGCGAGGGCTATTCTCTCGCAGGCGCTACCTGCGAGGGATATTCTCTCGCAGGTAGAACCTTGTAAGAGAGATACGAAGGGGCTACCTTTGGGGATGCCTTTTCCTCTCCGTTTTTGAACTAAGTTTCCCAAAGCCGAGGCACCACGGCCTGTTTTGAGAGGTGTATGTTCCGGGATCACAGACCTTGGGCATACGGTAACAGTTGTTCTCTGTTCCCATTGGAACAGTCGGCCAGCTGCCTCCTAAACTGGTCGAGGCACGGAGAAGGGAATGCTGCGTCCCCACAGAAAACTCCTGTATCGGAAGGGCGTGGGACAAGTACCCAATGCCCGACCTACCTGATGCAGGTTTTCTAGGGTTTGTCCTGCATTACTTTTAGGCGAATGCCGTGTAGGATCCCGGGGGCCCTAGTTAACCCTTGGCTACCTTCCTCTATCCATCTGCATCCCCCCTTTCAAATCCCTTCCTATGCTAATAAAGGAGAGTTGCCACTATGTGGATTACCCTCATGTAGCCTGTTACCCTTAAAAAAATGTAAGAACATTACCCTACCCACGTGTATTACCACTCATTCTATTCCATACATCGTTCTGCTGCATGTGTTTTATACGAGTGATCCATTTTCAGTTGTTACGTGTGGGGTTTTTCCCAGGGAACGTGAAACACAGCGTCAATGATTTGGTTCTTTATTGATAATGAGCCTTCAAATGTAGAGTTTGAAACAGAAGGCTTATCCGGGAATTCTAATAATACTTCTGATTTCATGTTGTCGGTTTGTAACCACTTACATCCCAAAGAATAGCGAAGTTTTCTCTATATTGTAATGTGTCCTGTGTTGCAGCGAAGGTTAGAATACAAACAAAGCCAGGAAGAGATTAGAAAAGAATAGTACTCTGGGCCCCCACGTTTTGGTCATAGTGACCACTTTCTGCGAAAGAGTCCAAAGATATGACGGAAGACGGCCTGTCAAAGAAGGATCTGAGTGATTCTCTTTCGAGATACTCAGGATCTGAAAGAGAATCTGTAATAAAGTGTTACGAAAATTCATTTGGAAGTACGTTTTATCTGAAGAAGGGATTTCTGATGACAGCCAGATTCTAACCTTGGACAGGGCATCTCCTGCAGATGACGAGAGTATCATCGCCGTGAACATGTGTATGTTTCACCATCATAGCGTGCTACAGAAGCTTGTGCGTGGATGTGCCAGGGTATCTAGTGGGAGGGGGAATGAAGGAAAGGGCTTCGGTATTGACTGGTGTGGGCGGTCTTGTTCCGCTCGATAAGAGCGTCATCCGCGTGAGCCTCCGCTGTCTCCCCGGAATTTCTTGTCATGTTCGCGCTTATTCTTTGTTATAAATAATAGTTAATGTGTGAAATGCCTGTCCTAGATGAACGACAATTTAAATTTTCTGCATCTGAAGCATCTCGCGATATCGAGGGATCATGGAACAGAGAAGAAATAACCTATTGGATGAAGATTACCGACAATGAAATTGAACATGTAGCATGCACAATTGTGAATAGTACAAAAGAATCGCCTGTTTGATTCTAACTAACAATAAATAATAATAATAAACTGTTTAATCTCCTCTGTCTTAATAAATTATTATATACTACCACAAATGATTATTTTTGAAACCCCCTACGTGCTTTCACGAATCCAGTTGGCAACCGAATCTGTTTCCGTTCACACAGACCAATATAAGGCTTCATCACTCATTCAAAAATATATGAACTTCCTTCAAGTATGGCTTCAGAAATGGAGAATAAAAATACATGAAAAAAAGTCGTCTCAAGTGACGTTTACATTATATAAAAAAAAAAACATTGCACACCGATCTTTATAAACACCACAGAGATACCTAAATCACCCTCTGTCAAATATTTGGGTCTACATCTCGACAGCAAACTCAATTGGAAAATCCACATAACCAAGAAAAGAAAACAAATAGATATTAAACAAAAAGAAATGTACTGGTTACTAGGACGCAAGTCACAAACCTCTCCATAGAAAATAAACTACTACTATATAAAACCATAACTATACCAATATGGACCTACGGGATAGAATTATGGGGATGTGCCAGTAAGTCAAATACTGCAATAATCCAAAAATGCCAGTCTAAAATATTAAGAGTCATCGTTAACGCCCCACTGGTACATAACAAATACACAATGACTTAAAAATACCAACTGTTATGGAAACTGCCCGTCAAAAGAGTGTCAGTCACCACGTAAAGCTTAAATCACATTCAAATCCGTTATTACAACCACTACTAGAAAAGTATGAAACAAGAAGACTGAAAAGAAAATGGCCGGCACATCTCTAGACAAGATTTAGAAGTTCTCTTCGCTGGAAGGGATCTCATCATGCCATAATATGTAAATAACATGTCAAAGCTACCACATTAGCTAATAGATTAAAATTGTAATCTGATTGCTGATAAATATAATATTAAAAAAATACAAATATAAACTTAGCCACGCTTCCATTTTTAAAATGGCGGCGACAGCACTGCTATTATTATTATTACATTCTCCAAAGATTATGTTACAGCACTGAAACGTTTAGCACAACTCTTTCATGCTGGTCGATACTCATTTTTCACATCACTTCATACCTAGAAAGCAAACCCACGAGTGTCGCGGATCAGTTGACAGCGACCTTTATAGTTAAATGAAGTTCACACGTTTCAAGTCAAATTTCAAATTGAAAGAAAATGATGACGATGATTCGCTGTCACGTGGTAAATTGACCGAGCTGATTTTTTCATATCCGCTACAGAAGTTGATCAACTCTATGATATCAAAGGTTTTCAGTATTACTATTACTGATTGTTTTCAAAAATTTATTTGACATCATGAACTTTTGCCGAATATATTGTCCTTTATTGCATTAATTTACCCCTATTGCCAACTGTTAATAGACGTGATCACTTCAGGATGCCAAATGAAAGCAATTATTGACATTTGAGTCTTGTCAACTGACTTGTGCAGTTGTGTTGTTTTAGGCTCTTGCGTTTTATTATTTTATTATTATTATTATTGCTGTGGAGTTGCAGCATTCCCTTCTCCGTGCCTCGACCAGTTTAGGAGGCAGCTGGCTGACTGTTCCAATGGGAACAGAAACAACTCTTAACGTATGCCCAAGGTCTGCGACCCCAGAACATACACCTTTCAAACAGGCCGAGGTGCCTCGGCTTGTGGGAGCCTTGGTTCAAAAACGGAGAGAGGAAAAGGCATCCGCAAAGGTAGCCCCTTCGTGTCTCTCCTACAAGGTTCTGACTGTGACAGAACATCCCTCGCAATCTAACAGTGATGATTTTGTCATAAAGTGTAAGAAATATATAATGCCTGTATGCGGATAAGAAAATATTGCTACCACGGCAAGGAAAAACATTGGTCCATTAAGATTTAAATTCACTTGAATAGAGCATCCGTTTTATTTCTTTATGTAACTGTCTACAAATACCACCAACCGAAGATTTTGCGTCCTCCAAAATGGCGCTACTCGTTTCCCACGCTCTCAAACTTATTTGTCTAATTGCCTTAAATTCAAGTCAAATATAAATCCTTAAGCATCTGTGAGTTTTATTAATACCAAATCTGTAAGTTCAAAAGTATGATAAAGCTGTGCAAAATTGGTCTTTTATAATATTACGAAACGTCTCAACTGCCTCGGATCCGCTTAGGGACTTGAGCGACTCTAAGGACCGTAAAGTTTAATACTTCCGGAAGTTTTTCAGATATTTATGTTATTTCTCGTTAGGGGAGACCGAGGCGCAATGATCCCCCAATGTGTATTTACCAATATTATAGTTAAGAATCACAATAGTCTGAGTTGTAGGCTAGTACTGTGAATTTTTAATCAAAAATTTAAAGCTATAAATATTTTTTAATCAATTCCATAGAAATGATAGTCTTTCCCCGGGGGGATGCCCCCCCCCCCCCACCCTTCCCAAGTGTTTGAGTATTACATTTTTATATACTTTAGATATATTAAAACACTTAATACATATAAACACTTATTTTGATCACAAATAGTATTTTATAACACATACATTTTATAAATTTAAGTTTTTACCCAAATGTACTGATCATCATCATCCCACCAGATATTTTTCCTCTGCCTCATTTCCTGTACAACTGCTTTTGTTCGATCTCATTCTTCTTCATTTTTTCCTTGAAGTAACAAATTCCTATATGGGTTACTTGTCGGAACAGCAGCCGTGCCTCTTTTCCTAAGGGATCATTATGCCCCATTTTGTCCTAACACCAAAATTGTGTTATAGATTGATCACTACTGTTTACGATATAAAACAACAAAAATTGTAAACTCACCTTAGATCAAGACGGCTTGAAATGTTTTTTTCCCCCCTATAAATTTTCACAGCATAGGTGCAACAACCACACACACATGTAACAATTATCAACTGGGAAACTAATAAATAAATATAGATATGGCGATAGCAGAACCAATCAGAAAAATTTAGGGTTATCGTTTTGCCCTGGCTTCCCATATAATTCTTCAAATCTTTATGTTTTCATATCTATTCATGCTATGTTTAATCCCACATTACCTTATAGGTTGAATTAAAGTTTTTCTATTCAATGAAAAAATAATGTATCTTGAAACTTACTTCTGTGGTTACTATTTTCCAGTGCCGAGGGAAAGTGATCTATAAACAGTGACTTTGTCCAAAACTATTACAAAAAGGTAGTCAATATCGTTGGGACAAATTAAAATATTTTGCTTTTAATCCTCGGTGCAGTCCAACTCCACCTACAAATGTGGCATCATAATATGGTTATTCATAATCTTTGAAAATTCTAATCCTCAAACGTGGCATTAATTCTGTTTATTTTCGTGTAGATAATTCTTATCTATCAGTAATAGAATGACACTATTTTGCTTAGTAGCTGTGATGTGCAAGTATTAATACTAAAATTTTGCTTTGACAGGCAAACTTAAAAAGTAGAGAAACAATAACTTATAAATCCACGGCAAAACATCTGGCACTCTTAAATTTGAATTTAATAGTTTTTGTTTCTCGATTTTACATTTGTATGCAAGAAGGTAATTTTTAGTATTGTTATTTTTAACAGTCGTTAATTACTATGATAGCCTTGTGAACTGGACACATTTCAGCACAACTCACCAAACCAGCCATAAAATAACATTGCTATCAAACCCTAACTCCAATCAATCCCAACAGTCATGTGAGGAAATGTAAATCAATTTCTGCAATATCATGATCCTTTGTCCTTTAACACTATAAAGCTCTCTTCCCTCTGAAATTTTTTTCATGATCTTTACATTTAATACCAGAGGAAAGTGTTTGTAGCAGCACTAAGCATGTCATTTGATGACAAAATTAAAATCTTGCAAGAATGCAGCCATTACAATCTAGTTTGTAAATTTATTTACTTCTTGAATAAAATCTATACACTCGTCTTCCCATATAGGCAAACCTGTAAGAATTTGAGGATTATATGTATGAAGCTGACTATTTTACTATGGAGTTATTTCAAATTCAGTATTAAAGAATCAATTTTGAGGGAAGCTTTTACATTGTGTGTTTTGTATGACAATATTTTGGAAAAAAACTTATTTATTGCTTTCTTTTACATATAATTTGATTTGTATAAATTCTTACACTTAAACTGCCAGATGAACTATTTAAACTAATTAAATTGATATGGATATTGTTTCACTATACTGCACAGAACAGAAGTGTGTGTACAAAATTCATAAAACAAGGTAGCAATTTATTAATTGCCCTTCAAAATTCAATAATTAAGATGATCACATTGAATGTTTTCTACAACACAATACTGTTTACAATTACATTCATTTTTTACAGTGATTTGCAAACAAAGTAGACAGTATCTTAAAGCATGAAACTAATATGATTTTTAACTACACTTAACAAATAGAGCAACAGTGGTGATGTATTTGTTTCTTAAATCAATGTAAGTAGTTTCTGTTTTAATTTTAACATAATTGATGCCTTATTTAAATTATATAATTGTGTATAAATATCTGCAACTGTATGAAGTTTGTGTTGGAAGAGAACTTTATACTCTTAACAAATCTGTATTTAATAGAAATACCTTTTATACCTAGTCATTTAAAATTTGTAGGAATTTACATAATATTTTTGTTATTTCACACAAAACTGGTTGTTTCTTTCATTTGAGAGTGCAGCATTTTAATTTTATATACAACTACATAAAACCCACATTAACATGTTACACTCCCACAAAACTCAGAAACCAATTACAAAGACAAATATTTATTTCAAATATGTAGAAATATATGAAATACTATTTATAACTGCCTGAATACTAAACCTTTACATTTATGTGATAGTAAATAAGGCATTTTAACTTATACCATTTGCCAACCTTTATTGAAAATACATTATCATTAATAACAATGTAATTGCTAATAAAGTTTGTTTGCTCTGCTCATTTTACAACTCTAATAATAGACATAAAAATTAGTGCAGTTAACAAATGTATAAGGTTTTATAATATATAAAAATGTGAGGAGTCTCCAAATAGAACTCAATACGATTTTTTAAAAGAAAATCATTTGTAGCTTCAATATGGCAAGTTTTGTTTGAAGCATCAGGATGTAATATAGTAAAATATATTCCAGTCGGAGATATACAGAGTAAAGCAACAGGTGGGAATAATGTTGGAACAATAAAGAAAAAATAATTCTTAGTCTACTGTCCAGCAGCATTTAATTATTTAATGAAATTAAATTGAGCAACATAGCATTGTTTGTACTGAGACAATATTAAAATGTAAAAAATAAAACTTGATATGAAGTCTAACAATACAATCAAAATTCTTAAAATTGCTATACTTTACAAACAATTCCAACAAGTTGAGTTTAAATCAACAGTGTAGAGCATCATTATACCCTGGGATGATGTACTCACAACTGCTCAGTCAACATTCAAGATACTCTACAGAATTCATCACATTAAACAAAAATCTACCTAGAATTTTAAATAAACAACAGAAATGAAAATATTAACTAGTGTGTTTGTGAATATAACACCATTCTTCATAAAACAAAAGGCCAAATGTAAAACTATTTAGTTGCTTTAGTAAGTGGCATGATCTGATTATATCTATTAACAAAAGTTTTCATATTTACCCTAAAAGTGTTGAAGCTGAACATAAGCCAAAACTTTTTTTTTTTAAAAAAAAAGCAAATTCTGATATTGATATATTTTACTCAAAACAAATATGTCTGTTTTCGTGAAATGTTAACACTATTGTTGACAAATCAAAGTATGTACGAACTTAATAAAGTTCTCCATAACTTAATAAAATTCACTGGCCACCCAAAACTGTTTCTCTAAATAATTTTTGGATATATATTATTTTAAACATAGTAAGTAGAGGAATGAAAAATAACTTAATTTGATAAAATTAAATAGCTTTGATTGAAGACCGTACAGTTTTAGAGAATATTGAAACACTGAGGTAACCATACAACAATAGAAATACATTTATCTTTGATATGTTATTTATTATATTTAAAATACTGCCTTTCAAATTTGAGAAATAGAAATTTTGCAAAGATAAAAAATCAATATAAAAAATCAGTATTTTAACAATTTTTTACAGAACAACAAAGGTAGAACAAATTCATTTGGCCTTTTGTTTTTTTTCATTTTATAGTTTATTAATATTGCATTTATGGAATGTATGAACATTTTTGTCAGCTTAAAATATTTTCTCTTTCATACTTGTTAATGCATTCATTCACAATACTAGTCAAATATAAAATTAAAAAATAAGTGTTATATTTTTCATGATTTTGTATTGTTACTTGCCAAAAAATCTTGACCATTTTATTCCTTACTCCATTTGATTTTAACAAATTCTAATCAACAATTTTATTCTGATATTATCAAAACTAAATACATTCAGTATCAAAACAGTTGTATGGTTAAGAATGTAAAATTTTATAAGTTTATGAATGAAAAATATTAAGCTAATTGAAAAGTTACAAAAATATGAAAAATTTCCTGAAAATTTATTTAAGCTTAAAGTTGACCTCAAAATATAATTTTAGGGAAAATATTGTGCTTTGATTCTTGTATACATTATTCTCATTGACAAAATAAACAAAACTTTGTAACACACTAAATACTAAGGATTATAAACTTTTCTTACTTTGGTCTTCAGATGAAATGTATGAATTTGCATAAAAACTTATCAAATTGTTTTGACAGCTGTCAAGAAACTGGCCGCTACACTAATTTTCAGCAAATGTGTGCAATATAACAGCCTTTCTCAAAAACTATATCACAAGACCACAACATTTTCTACTTATACAGGATACTTTGCAATACACTTATTAATAGCAAGCAATTATCAACCATTTTTAGACTCAGCATCACACATATTTTGGCACATTTAAAAAGTTATAAAGTTGTTTTCTAATTATTTCTTATGAGTTTGTAAATAATTTTCTATGAATAGAAATCAAATTATATAAATCTCAAATATTTCAGTCATTCTATATTTTCAGTGTTACATGTCACATTTATGGCACCACACAATTTATGATAGGAAAAATAATGCTGACTGATTACTTAAAGTACACATGTAACAATGCACTTTAACTTTATTAACTAACTAGACTTTAGATATTTGTACTAGGAATATGAGGAAGAGTATATCGTGTGGTACCAAACACAGGATACTAATCTCCACAATATTTTAAGAGTCTTTTTCAGTAGTTGTCGTAATTTCATTCATTATACTCACAATCTATACACACAGATAAATACAATACATTATGAAATATACATAACTTTACAAAAGTGTACAATACCTGTAAAAATGCTGACTTTCATAAATTATTATTATGCTTATTTACAACATAAATCTCTACAACTAGTACTCCTATACATATATATGGAATGAAGAGAAATATCTATACATTCAAGAGAAATAAATAATATATATTTATCTATGGCATCAAGTAGATTCTAATATAACATTTGTGCTATTTAATTTTTACAATTCATAAATAATTGAAACAGAACCAACTTCAATACATTAAGACATTTCTAGCAATAAAAATATTAAAATTGATAAACAAAATAAATAAATAAATGCTAAAACTGATTGACTATTTTAAATTGTGTTTGGATGAAATAGTACAAAATACAAATTTTGAAGTGTATATATAGTTGAAGATCTAAAATTGTATATGAAATATACAATACACCTATAATAATGAACACGTAATAATGTTTGCATATTGAACTGGAGAAACTGTTAATAATGACTGATTGTATGGATTAAAATTATCATTTAAACCTCACAAACATGGGAATAATACAAATCTTAGAAAATTAATTTAGATAATCATCCACTGCTATGAAGTCACAAGAGACTAGTTAAGCAATATTACTTTTACATTCAAAAGCAGCAGCCATCTCATTGTTCAATATGAATTATTTTTTACCATAACTAGGTATGCTCAACTTTATCTGACCCACAAATATAAAGAAAAAGTTTGCTAGAATATATTAACATGAGGGTTACGTCATCACCTCAACTTCTAACCTACACTGAAATACTAAATTTAGGCTTTACTACATTAATTTACCAGTCAAAAAGTAAAACACAAATATGAGAAACTTGCATATAAATGAAGTAAGAAAATAGAACACTTTCTGCATATTTAAAATTTATAATAACAAAAATCCTCTACCAATTTTAATAAATGGATTTGCTTGCGTAAGTTCTAAAATGCTTTTTTGTGAACCCTACGATATGAGCAGAAACACAAAAGCTGCTCCACAAACTTTTATTTCCTTCCTATCATCATCAGCTGCGCACTTCTTCTGCCTGATTTGTCAATAAATGATCAGCAACCGGAACTGGACGAGTTCGTGGCGGCTGTTTCTTCTGTAACATTTTAATAATCTCATGTATATTTTTGTAAAAGTAAATTTGAGAGATCAAGTTAATGAAGTGTATTCAACATTAAAATGAAAAATTTAAGTCTGAATGAAAGCAATGCAGACAAAAAAGTGATAATGTATACCACACTGTCAATAACTGTATTGATGCAGGTGGGTTTGCAAATTTTATAAGAATTAGTATCAGAAAGAATTTGGTCAACAGTTTTCGCGTGTTCATTATGGTCAAGAGCTACAGAGACAGAACCTTTGTCAGTGTGTGTAAAGAGTATGTTGGGATGAGACTTCAAGAATTAAACAATTACATGGAGGTTTTTTATGAGATTGCTATGAAAAAGAGGAAGGTGTTTTGTGGTTTGATTTTTTTGAGTTTTCAAGAAGAATTTGAATGATGTGATTCTTGATTTTATTGTGTTGGGAATAAAGATAAATTAGTTTCAATGTGTTTTAAGAGAGGAATGGATAGAGATTTGTTGATGGATGTGATGGGTAGACTAAATTAGTTTCCAATTGATACTACGTCAATAACTTCCTTCGGAATAGTATGGTTACCAATTGTCTTTGTAATTGTTGTGAGTGGAGTAATTGGGAAAAGTTTTGTGAAATAGGAATTCAAACTTCTTAATTTTAGATGCCCTTTGGCAAAAATGATATCTGATTAAATGAGAGGATTGGCGAAAGAAAAATTCTTTATAAATGTTGATAGGCACTATTCTAGTTATAGAATTCTCATGAAAAACAAGTTGTTTAGTTAAGGACTGAATGTATGTATTGGATTTCCAAGTTTAGGGTACATAACTGAAGATATTTAATTTTGTTATTGTATTTATAAGAAAGTTTCGAATTAAAGAAAGAAATTGTTAAATTTATTGTGTAAATGTTGTAAATAAGCTGGCAAAATATCACATTTTCTACAATTACATAAAAACTCATGCTGGATCCTCTAATGAATAGACCATTTTTTATTGTTGGTAAATATAGTAACCATCATAGATTGACTTAATCATGCAAATTTGTAAGCCGCTGCTATTATTTAAGCTGCAAACACCTCAATCTTGTACACTGAATTTTTCCATGAATTGAACAAATTTAAATTTAATTTCTAACATTATCAACTTTTAATGATACCTTACCTTTCTTCTAAAGGGAAAGCATCCTTTCTTATCTGGTTCTGGTATTGCATCAATAATGAGGTCAGGAGTTGGAGTATTTCCTGGGCCAAAAACATTAAGTTCCTTGAAACATTCTGTTTCAATCATCTGTAATTTAAAGTTTATTATTTAGCATAATGATGACAATATTTCACGCAATACAAGTGATCATATCATATTCTGATACTATTACAAGCATCTCATATCTGAAATATCAATTTTTTAATACTTCTGTAGGCATCGAAGGGACTTTGGGACTTTCTACAATTATCAATTTCACCTTCTTTTTATTGAACCATGCTTATATCAACTTTCAAGATTTATATTTGATTAGATTGAACATTTTCCACAGATAACTCATTATGGCATATTATATCACATATGAATCACACCTTTCAAACACACTAAAATTATTATTAATTTACAGTAAATAATACACCATTCCTGAAGGAGGAGTTTGAGAGCCTCTGAAAATTTGAAGAACAACCTTCGGTACACTATGGCTACACCGCGCTTCACTTTCAGGTAAGCCACAACCTCTCTCTTTTTCCTTTCCATACCAATATCACTATTATTTTTGACAATGTCATATCCTGATTAATTTCATATATATGTGCCAGTTACTGAAGAATGGTTGCAGACTCAACTTAAATCTGGACCAATAACATCTATTACATATTTCGCTACAATGTTTGAGATGCTAATATGTTTCTTCTTTTAAGATTTTATATTTTTAATTTAAAGTGGAGTTATTAATTTAAAATGAAGATAATTAACTCTTACATTCTTGAAACACTTGAATACCTCCATTCAATGATTTAATGTCATTTCAGATTAATTTTTCACAATCAATAAAAACTTTATCTGCTAGTAAATATTTGGAAACAGACAAGAAATTATGTTTAACAGCAGAAAGGACTGTAATGCTAAATTTACTATGGCTTTATTGTGTCATTTCAGAAAAATAACTCAAGTTAGAAATGTAAGAAAAATGTGTTAAATGTTTATGATACAGTTGACCTGAGAAAGGAAAAAAATTGAATCAGTTCATAATAAGAAAATATTCTGAATGGATGAATAACTTTAGACCAGGCAGACGTAATGTATGTAAACCCAAAATAAATTTCATTATGGTAAAGCTAAAATAGAGAAAATGGGTTAGTGATAAAACCTGTGAGGTTTATGTGAAATATTTCAACAAATATAATTAGAGCTCTACAATCAGTTTAAAAATGACATGAAGCATTAGACTATATACCTATATTAGACTAAATGTAATTTCTAATGTCTCTTTAAATGTATGGCATCAGGTTATTTCAATGGTAGAACAAAAATGTTGAAGACACATAATTCTACTTGTTAACAATAACAGTACCTCCTGTTGCCATGGTATAGACACAGAGCCAGTATTAAATTTGCTGTAGAATGTATCATCTGTTGCATCAAGATTAACCCCTTTCACTGTTGAAAACTGCTCTATATCCAGGACATCTTTGGCATACACTGCATGTGGCTGTGGAAAAAGCATATGCTGTTCAATTTGATGTTATTAAAATGTAGTAAAAAATTTAAATTACACATTATATTTAACTTTAAGTAAATTTACAATTTCTCCTACCTATAAAAATACGTAAATTACTTACATCAGGAACAAAAGGTGGCTCACACATTCCAGCTTCTAGGCGTTTCCAATTGAGACACTTAAAAAAATCATTATACTTGACCTCACGGCCACCAGTTCTTCCACGTTGACATCCCAGACGGGTTTTGGGTGATTTTTTCAGCAGCTGAAAATGGTAATGTGGTCAAGATACTTAAATTACACATCCTGACATTATAAATTTCTTTTCTAACTTTTTGAAAAAAATAACTTTAGAATTTTGATTTCATGCAGATAATATAAAATTGAGCAGATAATATAAAATTTGTACACCAGGTTAATTGTTATTTAAAAGTAAAAAATAATTTTATGATATGAAACACTTGCAAATTATAGTTATGAAATATATATTATTGGTGCTCAATTCTTTTATTTTTAGTTTAAAAAAATTTCAATGCTTTCAGTTGAAGGAATAAATATTATGTTTGTTTTCTTTAGTTTATTTAGAATGAAAGTGTTTATTGAAGCAAGTTAAATAGAAACATGGAAAACCCACTTTTCATAAAATTAAATTCATTCATTCATCCTCTAACAATGCCATGAATATCAAAATATATTTACAATATATACAAATTTTGTTTATCATATATGATGCCTTAAAATAAAATCTATGTGTTATGCAATATAAAAATTATATTTTAAAGAACACTTGTAATAAGAAAAGCACACAATTATATTGCATTTGATTATTATAAGTAAAGCATGTGCCAGGCAGTGAATTAGGTAATGGCAAATAGAAAAATACTAAACTCTTGAATATTAAAATTTTATTTGGCCATAAGAAAGAATTCTACTTTCTGGGACATGATGCTCAATGATGAGCCCAATGAAAACAGGATGAAAGCATTTGAGAAGTTTTTTTAGTATCCATTTAGAACATCTATTGCACATTGGTGTGGAATGTGACATTTTATAACAGTGAAACAGGCAATTAAAAGGTCCTGGAAAAAGAAAGAATGGCTAGCATCTACATGTAGTCCAATCTGACTGTGGATTATGCTACCAACACAAGAAATAATAAGATAAATAGCCAAATACATGCAAAAGAATCACTTTTTTTGTCTGTATTTGGCTATTTATCTTATTATTAATTATCAAACTGATGTAGAATTGTCATTTTAACAAGCAATAATTGCAAAAAGTTTTAAATATATTGTTAAATTTTTCTTTTGAATCAATATGTGAAACTAAATACAGCAGACCAGTGTACACACTAATTTAATAAAAACTAGAATCAACATAATCAAAACATATAAATATTTGCATTTTAGCTATCCAATTGTTAAATGTACGTTAAAAATAAAGGTGTAACTTGTAAAATAATTTATTTTTCTACTAACTTGTTGGCAAAGTAATTTTGCTTCTTCACTAAATTTATGGGAGTACTTCTCTGCATCTTCCTTAACTCTTCGGTCAACTTCTTCCCGTTTTACCTGATATATGAGAGCACAATGTTGTAATAAAATTATTAAAGATAATAACATGACCATTACTTTCTGAGAATACATTTTACCAATCTGTATACAACAGAAGAATAAATACATCTGGTTCAGGAAAGCGTAATAAATGTGGATAAAGATCTACAAGAACTAAAGCTAAGATTATGGTGTTAAAAATAAATATATAAAACTATTTGAAATTGAAGAATTAAACTTTTACAGACTGAGAGTAACATGCTTCCAAAAGGAGACAGATACTCATTAGCTACCTGCTTTTTATTGACGGAAGTTTTTGACCACTAATACTAGGAAGGAGCAGTAATAGAGGGAAATAATTATTACAAAGCATTTGCCAACATCAGCTACGAACAGAGTTGAGCTGGAGTACATATTTTATAGCAAATAAAGTGCAAATTCTTTTTGTTCACTTACTGTAACAAAAAAAATGCCCGGCTTGAAATTCTCAGAGTCATGATAAGAGTGTAGTTATTTTCATTTCTTTCCTTAAACACAATAACATGCAGAAAGAACAAAAACTCATCTATTTGTTACAGATAAAATACAACATTTCATTGAATATTTATAATGAATGACTTTCAATTTGAGGTTAGATTGTAATTAATTAATTTGTAAAAATATTTTATCTATGCTTACAATTTATATAATAATATATGTAATCTATTTGAGTTTATATTTTGTGCATCAAAAGGTGATAATTCAAAATTACTATAGGATTTCAGATGTTGTTTTTTTTACTCGTTATCATTTTTACTCGAATTAGATAATTTATTCACCAAACAAAAAATAATGATAGCCATGACTATATTTACATGACTTGACTGCATATTTTTTCAATTCCTCCATTTTTCCTATATTGGTGAATGAACTTTTAGTGACTACATTTACCTTTCAATTAACAATGAAGATTGCAGAAACATTGGGTGGTATTTAATTTAGCATTTATTTTTGTTTGTTATTGATCTGATTAGTTTACTTTTACACAGTCATTTTATTATTTAAATAAATTCATTGAAATGTCTGCACATAACAGCATGTATGGTTTATTTATTTGAGAAATAATTTTTTCAGTATCATAAAAAATGTCCAAAACTTGTCAAATAAAGTATTTGAGCATAAACCTTTACAACTAACTTTTGCTACATTAAATTACCACAGTATTTCAGTTGCCAAACAAAACTAGTTAGATGAAATTTTCTTCTCAATTTGAGTGCAAATTGCATGGTTGAGTCATATACAATTAGGCATTAATAGAAAAAAGGTACCAAGAATAATTATTTTCCCAGCTTGCTAGAAGTTCCATTTGAGATTTAGTTTATAATTCTTGTGAGACATCTTGAAATATAACATGAAGTCACTACACAAAGTCTATATTAATGTGCATGAAATAACAAGTGAAAATTGTCTCCTAGTTCGGCACTACGTGCACCTTTGCATCTCCTCAAGTACTAGATCTTCACAATTGATAAGTATTTCCTTTGACATACTTCAAAAAATAAAATTAAAAAACAATTAAGCAATAAAATGTTTTATTGCAAATAAAATAGATTATTTTGCTACACTAATAATTCACATATCTGATGATATTTGAAAATAAAAATGTTAACCAATAATGATGAGATTCCACCAAATATATATAATAATGCCTCTTGTAAGTTCATGTTGTATTTTGAGGTAAGAGAAATACGTCCTTGTAAACTTTCAAATCCTAAATTCTGATACAATATTAATGAGGGAATTTAAATATGATGATTCACAATCTTGCCCATGAAAAAGAATAGTACTCATATTTAATTTCAATTTATACCTTGTTTACAAATTATTGCAGAATATATTACTAATCAGATAGTTTTTGGGGAAAAAATGGGGAACCATATATTTAGATTGCAGAAAATTATTTATTTCTAAAATAAAAACAATATTGTACTCAATACAATAAGTACAACTTCTTCAGTAAAATGTGTCCATTGCGCACAATAATAAACGCAAGTAAGGATGATACATTGTAAAAATAATTGAAATAATTTGTATGGAAAGGAAAGAGTGTCAGTTGATAGCTTACCTGAAGCTGAAGCTAGGCGTAGCCACTCTGGACAGAAGGATGTTCTTCACATTTTCGAAGGCTCTCAGCCCCCTTCTTAGAAAAGAGATTTACCTTCCATATGCCACCTGGCTGACACAGTACATATATGTATGTATGTGTGTATATTATAACATGACAATCGGTCAAAGACAGGCACTTTGTTATGTTACGTTAGCTTTGTCGGCATCCTTTGTTTGGTGGAGTGTCGCATTGGATATTGTTGTCTGGTTGCCACACACTTTTGGCGAAATCACAGATAAGTCTCAGTCTCCAATGGGAACTCTCAACGAGCAGTTAGCAGTTTAGTGTTTGAAAGGAACTTGTAGGAATAGGTTCAATGTTTGGTCTCCGGAATAAAGTCTCGAAACTAGTCTTGCATGAGCAAGAGAGATCACAGGACTACCAATTCAAGTCCCGCCTGGGTCAAATATTTTCAGTCTTTCCTTCTTCCTCCATCCTTCTCTCTGCTTTGAACATATGCTTTTCTATGTGCGTAATTCTTCGCCCGAGCATATGAATTCACATAAAGCGCAATCCTCCTATTTCTCCTATTTATTTCTATCCTTCCTCACTGTCCAAGTTTGAATGGACAGTGAGGAAGGATAGAAATAAATAGGAGAAATAGGAGGATTGCACTTTATGTGAATTCATATGCTCGGGCGAAGAATTACGCACATAGAAAAGCATATGTTTACTAAGCAGAATACGTGGGTTCAAGTCCCGCCTGGGTCAAATATTTTCAGTCTTTCCTTCTTCTTCCATCTTCCATCCTTCTCTCTGCTTTGAACATATGCTTTTCTATGTGCGTCATATCCTTACTAATATCATATTTTTGACAATTTCTTTATATATATATATATATATATATATATATATACACAATATTAGGAGAATCCATTTAAGGAACTAATTCACATTCAAACTTGGATAGTGAGGAAGGATAGAAATAAATAGGAGAAATAGGAGGATTGCGCTTTATTTGAATTCATATGCTCGGGCGAAGAATTACGCACATAGAAAAGCATATGTTCAAAGCAGAGAGAAGGATGGAAGAAGAAGGAAAGACTGAAAATATTTGACCCAGGCGGGACTTGAACCCACGTATTCTGCTTAGTACACAGACGCCTTAACCATCTCGGCCACCGGGTCAAGTCCCAGACCAGGCAAATATAGACAGTCTTATTGTGGACAATTAATAGTTTTAGTGGAGGAATGGATAGAGTAGAGGGAATGAAGTATTAGGAGCTTCCATTAAGGAATAAATACAATATTAGGAGAATCCATTTAAGGAACTAATTCACATTCAAACTTGGATAGTGAGGAAGGATAGAAATAAATAGGAGAAATAGGAGGATTGCGCTTTATTTGAATTCATATGCTCGGGCGAAGAATTACGCCCGAGCATATGAATTCAAATAAAGCGCAATCCTCCTATTTCTCCTATTTATTTCTATCCTTCCTCACTATCCAAGTTTGAATATATATATATATATTATTCAGGAAGGAGGCCGAGAGCCTCCAAAAATTTGAAGAACCTTCAGTTCCGTATGGCGACACCGCACTTCACTTCAGGTAAGCCACAACCTATCTCTCTTTCCTTTCCATACAAATATTGCAATTATATATATATATATATATATATATATATATATATACAATATTAGGAGAATCCATTTAAGGAATTAATTCACATTCAAACTTGGATAGTGAGGAAGGATAGAAATAAATAGGAGAAATAGGAGGATTGCGCTTTATTTCTCCTATTTATTTCTATCCTTCCTCACTATCCAAGTTTGAATATATATATATATACATATTTATTTATTTATTTCTGAAGAAAGGGCTGAAAACCTCCTAAAATTTTAAGCACATCCTTCTGTCCAGAGTGGATACACTGAGCTTCAATTTCAGGTAAGCCATCAACTATCTCTCTTTCCTTTCCATTCAAATTATCTCATTAATTTTGACAATGTCAAATCCTTTAGCTGTTTTGTTTTGTTCTATTTTATCTGAAATATAGCTGTTTTTTTGTTGTTCAAAGTTAAATTATTTAAATTTCTGAAACCAAAATTCCCTGAACAATTGATCTGTTTAATAGTTGACCCAACGATGCCCATTCCATAGGATTAAATGTGTTCAAAATGTCAATTAAAAAATGGTTAATTGAGTATCCATTCTATTCATTTAACAATTTTTTCAATGTAATCCAAATATGGAATTTTAATTATGTATTATCTGTAATTGCATATTACTGTATTCTGCAATTTTCAAAAACCAAAATTTTTAAACAAATGAAAAATTTTATTATTGAAAATTGGCCATATTATTTCAAATACACTTTCACAACACACACAATTAATTCTTTTAGAACTCCAGACTACAGAATTATGATCATTGCCTCAAGTCAGCTCGCAATTAGTACTGTCAAATTAATTTTTCCAGAGAAATCGATCAGTATAATAGTGATAAAAATTAAATAGTAATTAATACATATATCACAAGTAGTTTGTCTCTGGTCATCAGCCAATTACAATGTTCCACATATTTTGAAAAACTTCCATACTCTCAGTACGACTGCGGAGGACCATGTCCAATGACAACATTCTTCTTCAACAACAATACACACACTTGTAATTTTTACACCTTTACTTTATTAACAACTTCAATACCACTGGGTCCACTTTTGCACATCTTGTCCAATTGCACCTTTTTCATTGGACTAATGCAGACTAGTTGGGAGCATGGAATTGTCCAAGTTGTTTTATATCCATAACCCCTGATTTGACTACAATCTTGGTTGCTTTTGCGTTATTTTTATGTAACGTACCTTGACCCCTATCAGTGGTCACCCCCAAACCAAAAGGGATTGAACTCATTGAGCCCGAAAAAGTATCATTTGACACACATATCAGCTGTTTTAGCATTTTTGAATATTTCCATCCCCACCCCTACTCCTGGGAGTGGTTGACGTGTCCTTACAGGGTTTTTTTCCTGGTCACAAGGAACTAATGCCAGAAATTTGCTCCACGGGTGTAGATTTGTATGTGGAACATACATATGTATAAACAAACACATCTTTATGTATTAGATCCAGTATTTAAAGTATTTTAAAACTTTACTTTCTCCAAACTTCAATACTACTGACTGACTCCAGACTCTTGCTCCGTGGTGACTTCCCTCCTCGATGCCTGCTGACCAACTATAATTTTTACTTATCAAATTCACCACCTCTACAAGGTTACCACTGTGATACACACACACACATACAAAAGAATATGTTCAAAGCAGGGAGAAGCAAGGAAGAAGAAGGAAAGACTGAAAATATTTTACCAGGCAGGACTTGAACCTGCATGATCTGCTCAGTACACAGACGCCTTAACCACCGGGTCAAGTTCCTGACTAGGCAAATATAGACAGTCTTATGGATAAATAGTTATTTAGTGGAGGTATGGATAGAGTAGAGGGAAAGAAGTATTAGGAGCAACCATTAAATACAAAATTAGGAGAATCCATTAAGGAATTTGGTGATGAAGTCATATTCGAACTTGGATAGTGAGGAAGGATAGAAATAAATAGGAGAAATAGGAGGATTATGCTTTAAGTGAATTCATATGCTCAGGCGTAGAAACATGCACATACAAAAGCATATGTTCAAGGATTTCTTTGTATGTAATTCCAAAGCAGAGCATATGCATTCACTTTATACGTATTCCCACCTTTCTCCTATTTATTTCTATCTTTCCTCACTATCCAAAGATACTCAACAAATTAAAACTTCTTTACATTGTGTGTGTGTGTGTGTTTATTTATATATATATAATTGCAAAATTGGTATGGAGAGGACAGAGAGATAGGTTGTGGCTTACCTGAAAGTGAAGTGTGGTGTCGCCATAAGGAACTGAAGGTATTTCTTCAAATTTTCAGAGGCTAACACTCCTTCCTGAAGAAGGGGGCTGAGAGCCTCCGAAAATTTGAAGAAATACCTTCAGTTCCTTATGGCGACACCGCACTTCACTTTCAGGTAAGTCACAACCTATCTCTCTGTCCTCTCTACATCAATTTTGCAATTATTTTTGACAATGTCACATCCTTACTAATATAACGTATATATATAGTCAGCTGCTCTCTATACATGTTTCATATCAAATTGCATATTGATGATTAAATAATAGCAACGTTACCTTTTCTTTTCTAGCTCTGAATGGTGCTTGTCCTTCTATCATTTCGTAAATGAGGCAACCGAAACTAAACCAATCAGGGCTAAATGTGTATTTTTCATTATCAATGACCTCAGGTGCTGGAAGCAAAAAATAATAATTTTGCAACAAAGTCAAAAAGATAAATCAATTGGAAAGCATATATCAAGTTAAACACTTACCCATATATCCAACAGTTCCAACTCTTCCACGAACCATATCTCCTTCAGGAATTTCAACTGCCAATCCCAGATCTGAGATACGTACGTGACCATGGTCATCTAACAGAATGTTTTCTGGCTTACAATCTCGATACACAATACCTTGCACATGTAGATGCTCCAAACCACAAAGTACCTAAAATGCAAATATTAGATGTTAATCAACCATACTGAATTGTCTCTGTAACAACACAAAGAAATATTTTTTCTATTTTAATTTTTTATTTCTCATCAATAAATTAATGTAAAATTCATGTTGATTATAATATACACCAAAATAGTACATTGTGTTCCATGAGGAGTGTTTCAAAGGAATAAACAAATGTTCTGCTAATTGGGTACTTCTTTATGAAAATATTATAGAAAAGTAAGTAAAAAAGAAATGTTACCCTGATCACAGAAAGATTATGTTAAAATTTGTTGAATGAAGCAAGTGTTTCAATAATGTGGCATGGTATGTTAAAATAAATTGTTATTAAAAAAGTGTGTCTACTATACACATAATCAAATTATCCATAAATAGAACAAAACATTTCAGCCTTGCCAAATACCTATGTCTTCAAAGTACTGGTATTTAATGTACAAAATTGATAAGATAAAAATATTTTAAAAGAATGATTCACCCACCTCAGCTGCATAAAACCGGGCTCTTTGGATATCAAACCCAGGTTCACCGCCCATATTGTAAATATGAAACTTGAGGTCACCTCCATTCATGATTGTCAACACCAAGCAAAGGGCATCTTTTGTTTCATAGGCATATGCAAGGCTCACCTTTTAAAAATAGAAGAAAAATCATTATAATTATTTATATGACCAATTATATTTACTATCAAATAATAAGTTATTTCTGTGCTTAAGTTACTTGAGGAAGTGGATATTACAATTGGCAAGAACTTCAAATGGTCAATTTTTGAATTCATTCTAAAGAATCGTGAAAAGTCAGACTTGGAGCAAATGGATCACAAACACTTCCTGAGCTTAGATTGCACTCAGTGGTCTGGATGATAAAAAAAATTATTCCTCTGTACCAAGGTCATGGTAGAAATCATAATTTAATTGAAATGGACTTTTCCCACTCTAAAATTGGAGATCTTGGTGTGCAAAGCCTCGATGTTTGCAATAATAAAATAGGGCCTACAGGAATTTCAATACTTTTTTTTTGGGTTGTCACAAACCTCTACAAAAACAAAACTTGTGACTAATAATACATTTGGTAAATTTATGTTCAGGTTACTTTAAAACTAATGACCTATCAAAAAAACTTCTTGATCTATATCTGCCTGCCTGTTATATTGGAGTTTGGATCTATGATGATATGATTAATGCTAAATGAAAATCCAGCTCTTCAAATTATTGACTTATCTAATAACAATATTGTTGAATATGGAGGAAACATCAAAAGCAAGGGATTGAATGAAAACAGAAAATTATTCAAAATGGATTTGTGTCACGAATAAACTTGTTTCTTAAAGTTACTCGCCATTATAAAAAGGCACCAATCCGGGTCAAATGGTCTTGCACATTTAAATTTGAATTTATTACATTTTTTTGTTTCTCTATTTTAAGTCTGTTTGTAATATGTCTATTTTTAGTATCATTTGTTGGTGTTTTTTTGTTATTACACTTCAGTTTTACAGGAAATATGCACTAAAAATCTTACCACAAATCTAGAGTTTATTTTCTGGAGTATTTGCTTCTCTATAAGAACCATTGCTTCTCCTTTTCTTTTCTTGATGCGCTTTTTCTCCAACTTCTTACAAGCATACATTTTTCCTGTTGCACGAACTTGGCAGGCACAAACTTCTCCAAAGCCACCCTTGCCAAGAACTCTGTACATTCTAAATGTTTTGTAAGTAATGGGCTGGCTGAAAAAATATAAACCAATACTAAATTGCATATAAAACAATCAAATTACAAATGTCCTTTGAATTGTAACTATCATGTAATCCTGAATTATTAATGCTTTAAGCCTCAATATTACTTCAGTCCAACATAATTAATCAAAAAATATGGAAATTTTCCAAACACATTTAAATTAGTAAGAAAGTGGAAATTCTAAAAAATCTCAAAAATATAAAATATATATGGCATGCAAGTATGTGTTTAGTATGATTGTATATGTAAGTGTGTGTATATGTGTATATATGCATGTGTGTGTTGTATGTGCATGCGAGTATATATATGTATGTATGTATGAATGATTGGCTATAGCTACACCGTAATTTATTTTCAGGTAAGCTTGAAGCTTGGCGTGGCCACTCAGGGACAGAAGTAGGTTCTCCAAATTTTCTGAGTCTCTGAACCCCCTACTTCAGAAAAAATAAATACATTCTGTACACAACCTCACCATGGAGTGTATAATCAAATATACACACCTTGTGTCTGTTGAACAAATGAGGTGCAGTATACACTCCTGAAAGAGACTTATTCCTACAAAAATGTGAAATCTTTCTGTGTGTCAGACATGGTGACACTAAACCTTATTTTCAGGTAAGTAACATATTAAATCAACCAATAAAAAATAATATTTGCTGACATATTTTCTTTTACCTCTAATTTTCTTGGAGATTTCCTTAGCCACAAAATAATGAAGCTATTGCAAAAAAAAAAAATAATAATAAACCTTCTGAAGCTGTTAAAAGAAAACTAAAGTAATCATGAAAAATTCACTGATGTTCCTCTCTTGTAGATTTTCTCAGCCACAAAATAAGCTAAATAAGTCCCAGCAGGTTTTCGCTTTGGAAAAAAAAAGAGAAAAAACTTTTGAAGCTGTTTTTTTACTGATATTTCTCTCCATTCTAACAGTGAATGTATTGAGTGTAAATATGACAAATTAGAACAGAAACATAAAGAAAAATTTGCTTTAAGTAGTAAAGAAGAAGAAGTCAAAATAATTAGTTTTCTACCTGAATGATTTAGCAAAGTGATTTTTTCTTTTTTAACACTTGAAATTATTATTTCATAAAAAGACTGCATTATTGTAACAAAAAATAGTCAAATATTTTTTCTTATTGAAACAACAAAAAGTGTTTATTTTATGTTTCTTAATTTTAAGCAGTAATTTAAGTACAAGAGTCTGTTCAGTTGTTTACTAATCTTCTTTTCCCAGTGTTTGCTGTATTTTTTAACACTAAGGCGCCTACGTTAATGTGTGTTGTACAGTGTATTTTTTTCAGCAATTCAAAAAATACTTCTGATTAAAACGCAATGATGAAATTTTGTGTGTTGATTACCGGGAACTAGAAGGGTATTTTATGAAAATTTCAGCATTTTTTGGTTCAGTCTTTTACGAGATATTCCCATTTGTAAATCATCAATTTTGGACTAATTGCAATATATGTATGTGAAACCTACAGGAGGCATTTAAAAGGTGCCAATTTTTTTAAAAGTCTTTTCCTCTAGTATATATTTAAGGGGAAGAAAGACTAAAGTTGGGTTGTAATCACTTCTTTGGGAAAAAATTCCTAAATTCTTAATTTTTTCTAATTGAAACACATTTTTCTAGTTAAGTTTTAGGTTATTTCCTTATAACTAAACACATTTTTGGTCAAATATGATTTATAGATGGTTTCAATGAGAATAATATTGTTTCAAGTTGCTATCTTAAAAAACAAAAAAGTTCTTTAACTTATCGCTAACCTCTCAAAATGCTAAAAACGGACGACACTCAAAGGAAATGCCCGCTAAAAGCCAAAGTATTAATAATAAAATTATTAAAAATTGTTTTGTACTCCCAGATGTAATAGAAACAGAAAATGTAACATCAAAAATAAAATATGTCAGCAACACACATTAGTTGATTTAATATGGATTGACCTGCCAGTGATTCTATATCTCTATTTTCTGCCCAAATTAATTGTAATAGATATAGAAAAGCAGTATATTCTTAATATCTTAAGAGTCAGTAGAATGATGGTAAACTATTTTTATTTCTGGTTAAATTATTATGAATATTATAAATCTATGCACATTGTAATATTTTAATGATGAAACAAAAGAGTTACCTCTCTAACCATTTCCATTGCAAGTAACGATGGAAATACATTGAACATTCAAACTGACGGAAAGGTTCTCCTGCTAAAAATGTTTTCACCGCAGCTGCACAATCGACAAACAGTTCTTTGCTACCAGCTGCCAACTTTTCTTTGCAGTGCTCAATGACTTCAGAATTGAGGACATCAACGGCATCACTTGCCTGAAACAAATTATTGTTCTATCATTAAAGAATTCATTAAACATCCATCAGGAAGGTTCAAGAATTAAAGTCCAACATCTATTGACATTAACTCCAATGTCAGCCAAAATATATGTTGTTAAAAAGAATACTAATAATCATGTAGATTCATAAGCGAATGATTCAACATTTCATAAAATGTTTACTACATCTGACACATCTACAGTCACCATTATGGAAAATTTAGAAAAGGCACACATCTGAATATGTTAAAATAAATATATTCATCAAAGCAACATAACATTGGACAATTTACTGATCTATCTCTCTTTTCAGTGATTATTCATTACATGAAGTAGCCTGAAAAATATATTAATAGATAAAGCTATGTTAATTGTTAATAATGATGATAATTGTATTAATTTTGAGAACATTGAAGGAATGTATAAATTGTTTTAGCATAATTTCGGCACGAGTTTTGACTAAGGTAGTAGTTATGTGTTAGAGTATTATTTGATTTGATGTTATTGTAAGATGAATACTGGGAGAAGTATGATTTGTGGACGAGTTAGAATTGAATGAATAACTTTTTGTTTGTGAATGCAACAGGTAATTTTTAATTGATGTAAAATTGTAATATTTTAGTTTATTCCTTTGTAATTTAATTAAATATATGTAATATTTTATGTGCAGATTTGTGAAAATGATGGCAAATAGTTTAAAGCTCCAGCTACTTTTTCTTTGTTTTTAGTTGATGAAGGAGAATAAATAAGTTTAAGACTCAAATGGTTTTATTGATGAATTTTGACAATAACAGAACCCTAAAGTTGTTAATTATTTTTAAAGTTGCCTGAATAATACAAAAAGTTTATTAAAAGCCAAACAATTCACAGAAGAGCAGCACAATATGCCTAAACAGAGCAGAAAATTTGTTAAAAGCCAACAATTCATGGAAGATCAACACAATTATCATAAAGTAGCTTCTGACGATAATATCAGAAATTGAATAAAAGCAAGAAATGAGACCCTCAAATAATAAACAGTTTAGATAGTTGAAGATATAGATTGTTATACAAATACAAAGAGTAAAATTAATCAGAAATGATTAGTCAGTCTTTAACTTCTCTTCTTTCATTTTAGCTTTCTCTTCCAGGATAGTAAAACTTTTAATGATTTTTCCCACTATTTTCTGACAGGTTTGAGATATTGAAATAATTTTACTTTCCAGATTCCCACTCTAAATTAACCCCAACATGAAATTGATAGATAAAAGCAGATTATGACAAAGCCAGCATAAAACCACAGAATATTAACTTATGAACAAACAAAGTACACCAGCACAAAATTTACTGCAAAAAGCATACCTCTCGCAGGAGATATTTGTTGTAGATTGTTTGTGCTACCTCCAGTCTATTTTCATCCGACTCCACTTCATACTGCTCCTACAATACAATACATTAAAAGTGATATAAGAACTTTTAAAATGATCAAATCTTTTTGGAAAGAGTACAGTAGATTCAAGAGTATCTGACCCAATGTGGTGGAAGGGTAGGCTGAATAACAAAAACATTGCAAAAGCCAGAACTCTATAAATACTCCCTGTTGGCTCCACCCATACCATTGAAACAGTTTTTATACCATAACTCACACTTTTTAATATTTTATGTTCGCTTAGAGTGCAGGTCAGAAATTTATAAATGAAGTGGAAAAATATAAATATTTTAAGATAACTGTTATTATGTCTCACTTAATTGTGTAGATTGTACAGTGTAAATACACACAACTTTAAAACGAACAAAATATTAACATAAAAGATAGGCGAGTCTCTAATGTTTTTATTCTAAAAACTGTCATTTTTATTTTATTTTAACAAGTTTAGCTTCACCCTTTAGCCATCTTTCACTCCCCAGTCCACTTATGTAAGCAGATATATGAAGATGTCACCTTCTCCTGATGCTGAATGTAACTGCAGAGCGGCCTCAAACTTCATGAATCCTTCTGATTTTCCTGTTACCTAAGATTCTAATAGTTCACTTCAACAGTACTATTAATTTATAGTATCAAGTTTTTTGTTTCCTAAATTTTCTGTAATCTCCTTTTCACTGACACTGTTTTTTACATCTATGAAATAAGCTTATCGTTTTCTTCTTCCACTTCAGTTTTATTGGGTTCAAGGCTGAAATGACAACATTCATAGTCCAAAGGAATTTTCTGGGATTTGTAGGTTATAGGCTTGCAATCTTAACTCATGTGATGGTCACCATTATCACATCATCTAGCATTTAAATTTCTCCAGTAATTTCCACACAGGTGCAGCAGTTATTGCAGTTTAATCACCAATACAACCATGTGGAATCATGAGAACTCTTTCTACAGCAGCTCCCCAGGGAAAGTATTTGATAATTTTTTCCAATTGGTTGAACTCTTCAATATCAACAAACTGAGAACATGCTGATGCTACTTATCCTTTAGCATTTCAGGAATACTGTTCCAACAGCTGGCAAATAGTGACCACATTTATATGGTAAAGCTTTTGTGTTTCCATCTGTGGCAAGATGCCTAAGTGTTGTCAAGAAGTAACACAATTTTCTCAGCAAACAGTTGTTTCTCAAATATTTTTTAACAATTAGAATGATTTCATTTTTCAGTCAGGCTTTATAGATTTTGAATTCATACATACTCTTGAGTAGTATAGAGGTAGTAATTCCCAATTATCAGGATTATTTTAACACTCTAGATTTTTCAGTTTTGGTTTTTCTATTAATGTTAAGCAAAGCTTGTCATTGGTAGCAGCATTACTGTAAGCCAAGATTGTGACTCATTTCTGACTCATATCGTGATGCAGCAACTTCTTTATTTTATGTAACCATTTATGCATGAATGTTATTTGAGGTTTTACTCATGCTCCCCAGAAATTACCCCATTTTGAATAATGTTTAAAAGGAAGTCTCTAATGAAGTATCAGTAGATAGAGCTTCCCAATTTATGGTAATCTGGTAAATAGGAAATTACTCCTTTCCATCATTCTAATCACTGGCAATAAATTCTGAATCATCCCTCCTGTAACTATGTTCTCCTTGGCATTGAAGGGCCTTTGCCTCTCACACAATGTTTTCCATTCATCTCTGTTCTCCATCTCCTTATTCCAGTCTTCCTGATATCCTCCTTGACATCATCCCACCATCTCAACCTTTGTTGTCTTGCACTTATACTGTAACTTTTTTCCCCTGCAATATCAGCTCAGAAGAGCCTTTTCCTTTGAAGTGTTCATGCCAAAAAATAAACTTCATTTTATTTATGCTTACCTTTCAGCATAGATTTTCTTACTTTAATTTCACTTACACAAGATTGAACAGCATCCAATTTCCAATTGCTCTTTGATTTTTAATTCTGTCTCCAACTGTATTTCCCTCCAACACTTTGGACTAAAAAAATAGTTTGCTGTTATACCAATACCATCTCTTTATATTGCATAGTTTACTCCAGTCATCGCATCCTACTTCCATTTATCACCAATTGTAATTGTTAATAATTGAAAAATAAGACATTTAAGGCCAGCAAGGAACAATTTACTAACAACATGGAACACTGGCAAACATATTCAACACTTGTTGACACCCAATACACAACTCACAGAAGTGAAGAGAAGGTTTAACTTATTTTGTGCATGTACTATTCTTATGAGTATACTAAATAATTTACAAACAAATGAAAATAATAATAAATTTGTTTAATTACATGGAACACTAAATGATAAAATAGCAATGTAATTATGGTTGCTTCACTTTATGGTGATTAGAACCACAAAACTAGATATAATGACATATTCAATTTCTTCTAAAATATAAGTAACAGAATATTTGATTCATCACAAAAACCTATAATAGTTGTACTTTGCATGTAATTTTTTAAAATAATTTAAATAGATAACCTTATATGCTATAAATCCTTTCTCAATTGTCAAAACCAAAACATAACATAAATTGTCAGTCTTATTTAAAATGTAATGGAAAGCTGGAACACTAATAACTAGTGTTCACAGAAGTAGGAATGCCTAACAACTATTCATCAGGAGTGTTGTGAAAATTCAAAACATATTCCCAAACAACTTATAAATTTGGGATAAAACTCAATATTTCCACTACAACCTAATAATTTGTACTGTACATGAATCAGTAAAATATAAATTGGATTTTTGTGTCAAATTAGACAGACAAGAATGTTAAAGTGTTCATGACTCCATTGAGGTGATTAGTAATTTATAGTTGACAAAATCACAAGTGAAGTGACAATAAGTCATGGTAGCGCACATTCCATCATCATAGAGCATCTGGGTAAATTAGTTGTTTTTTTTAAGATGCGTTACATGGTTCATAATCCGATACAGACCAGAACAGACATGTGCCAAAGACTATTGAATTTGTTCCAATGAGAAGGAAGGAACTTTGTACTTGGACCAAACAAACACACAATTAAAATCCAAAATTGAAGAAAGATAGTATGGAATGGTTTAATCAATTTTTATATGAATATCAGATTATGAATATTGTGTATTACTGAGATTCTGGATATAGTACAAGCTGTCTGGAGAAAAATCACAATAGTGACACATCTAACATAAGCTACTTGAAATAAACTGGACAAAATTAACTTAACATCTGTTAAGGGTTCAACAGAAGGCACATTAGATGCACATTATTTTTAGAACAATAAAGTAGTAAAAGAGTTGGTGTGCAATTTCAAACAGACAGATTCTGAAAGTTTTTATGAAGACAAGATTCATTGGGAAAGATATGTAAAAGTAATATTACTAATATGCAATATTTTTAAGGAGAATGTGAAGATATATATATATATATATATATATATATATATATATATATATATATATATATATATATATACAATATTAGGAGAATCCATTTAAGGAATTAATTCACATTCGAACTTGGATAGTGAGGAAGGATAGAAATAAATAGGAGAAATAGGAGGATTGCGCTTTATTTGAATTCATATGCTCGGGCGAAGAATTACGCACATAGAAAAGCATATGTTCAAAGCAGAGAGAAGGATGGAAGAAGAAGGAAAGACTGAAAATATTTGACCCAGGCGGGACTTGAACCCACGTATTCTGCTTAGTACACAGACGCCTTAACCATCTCGGCCACCGGGTCAAGTTCCCGACCAGGCAAATATAGACAGTCTTATTGTGGACAATTAATAGTTTTAGTGGAGGAATGGATAGAGTAGAGGGAATGAAGTATTAGGAGCTTCCATTAAGGAATAAATACAATATTAGGAGAATCCATTTAAGGAATTAATTCACATTCGAACTTGGATAGTGAGGAAGGATAGAAATAAATAGGAGAAATAGGAGGATTGCGCTTTATTTGAATTCATATGCTCGGGCGAAGAATTACGCACATAGAAAAGCATATGTTCAAAGCAGAGAGAAGGATGGAAGAAGAAGGAAAGACTGAAAATATTTGACCCAGGCGGGACTTGAACCCACGTATTCTGCTTAGTACACAGACGCCTTAACCATCTCGGCCACCGGGTCAAGTTCCCGACCAGGCAAATATAGACAGTCTTATTGTGGACAATTAATAGTTTTAGTGGAGGAATGGATAGAGTAGAGGGAATGAAGTATTAGGAGCTTCCATTAAGGAATAAATACAATATTAGGAGAATCCATTTAAGGAATTAATTCACATTCGAACTTGGATAGTGAGGAAGGATAGAAATAAATAGGAGAAATATATATATATATATATATACAGGATCTTCACAATCTCCTTCAACTTTTCATGCTTGGCCAACATGCTGACAAAGGGGCTCAGGTCCTCGAAAATTTGAGAATGTTTAAACTCCTCAATCTGACCAACTGTTGATTTCAGGTAAGTCGACTTCTCTTTCCTATCTAAATGTGTTATTAAATTTGACCTTGTCAAATTTTCCTAATATATATATATATATATATATATATATATATATAAATAAACTGAAGATTATAACTACTTTTGCTATCAATTCATTGCCAACCATATACTTTAGAGGTTGTATTACTGAATATTTTAGCTAAGTTGGAAACTGAAATGACAATACTGAAATATTTTCTTCAATTGACTACATTTTCCTCTCTAGATTGCAAAATATGCATTTGTTTGGAGATAATCAATTTTTTTTCTGTACAAAATTCTATTAGAAAATTTTTTACTCACAATGGAGTCAAGAAATATATTGTACCGATGATACTCTGGCTGCTCATTTTCACAGAACTGCCTAAACAGTGATCTTCCAATTGGTTGCTGATCCACAACATATGAATATCTTGCATCTGAAATCACATTTTATTTCAATAATAACTTAATATCCAGTATTCTTTTCATAGTAATTTAGGAATAATAATAGTACAACAATTGTATAAAAAATTATTACCTTAAACAGCTTTAAAATTTTCAAACTATTATTAATGCCAGGATATGAATAAACTGTAGTAAGATTAAGAACAAAAATAGAAATAAATATAATCACTTTAAACAAACATCTATTTGGATGAATTGAATTAAGATTTGAGTTACTCACTTAAAATACACCATCAAAAATGTAGATGTTAAAAAGCTTTTTCAAATGTATAACCAAAAATTATTGCTACAATGTTTGAGTAAAAACATTTCCAACACCAGGAAGACCATATTGAGTTAGTCACTGAAATGTCATAGCATTATTCTGACCAAAATATCAATTGATTGAGGATGCTTTCTACAGAAAATTTTGTTATTAGGAGAAGGAAACTAATTTGTTAGTCAACACACAAGTATCCCAAAAATATAACATGACAATTCAGTCACTACATCCAAAAAAGTTATGTTCTACTTAATTTGAAATTATGTTAAATATTGTGCATTTTATAAAAATTAAATTGATTTAAACTCAGTTCTGAATTAAATTATGTATGTCTTCAGCATTGTGTAGTAGTCAGTTAATGACAGGCTTGATACAACTCAGTTAATGTATTTACTGTATACATTGAAGTACTTTAGTTTTTCAAGAATATTTTGTAAATGTAACTATTTCGTATAAAAAGCATTACTGTACAATGCTGACTAGTAAAAGAAACAAATGATAAAAACATATCTTATATATCAACTTATATTAGAACATAATACTTACCAATCTTATTTCTTAAATCAATGCATTGTGATATGTGAGGGAATTGCAATATTTTTCGCCATTTCTTACTTTTTCCTTTGTTACTATCTGCTCCACCTGTAAATTAGAGACATGTAGTAGTTTCTTACTAAACAGAATCAGTAGATATATAAATTTGTATTCATGTAATCATTAATGGAATTTATAAAAGATCAAGATCCATTGATTAAGACTTAACAAAACATATTTTTGAATGTTAAAAACATCAGCCTATTAACAAAAGCTTGACAGGTTTCTACCCAAGTGACATTCAGCCTAGAAGATGATGGCAACGATAGCCCACGAAACGTCTCTTTTTAACAATAACACCCGGGTGGAAACCTGAGAAGCTTTTGTTAATGCAATTCACCGGGGAAGCCTTTGATATTTAGTTACCACCCTATTACTCAGAAAAAATTATTATTATATTTAAAACATAATATTTAACAGACACAATGTTTCATCCCTGATTGGGACATGTGCTAGGCAATGGATATTTGCTTGACAACTAACAATCGGCATCTCACTACACAAATATATATATTTTTTTTTTCATTATTCCATCTACTAAACGTTCACAACATTTTAGCATAAACAACCATAGTTACAGAGGCTGATAACTTTCATTACTATGGGGAGAGCGTTTACTATTCTTTCTGATTTCTCCAACTCTCTGAAGTGTTTTCTCAGAATATTGGATAGTAATTGGTCAAAAACTTCTGCATAATTAAAACCTAAAGGAATAAATGGAGAAGAAATTATAATTGAGAGTTCTTTGAGCATTATTTTTCTTGGGCAGGAATATTTATAATTTACAAAAACTGAAAACTATGACTAGTCTCTCAGAATATGTTGAGAAATGATGGCCCAAGTTTCCTAATGACTCATTTAGGTACACAGACAAATTGTAACATACAATGTAGCTTGTAAACATTTGTTCAGTCAGTTAGAAACACCACAAAATCTTGAAAAATGTACTAAAACTGGAGTGTTTCAAGTTTGTCAATCATTTTTCCCTTGGAGGAATACTAACTAAATTGCAGCAAAAACAAACTATTTTCCTGTATTAGATTTGGTTCAATCTAACAAGTTGAGTGTTTTAAAAAATGGACGAGTGAATTTGTTTTATCACACAATTCATAATAATTTCACATAGTTTTTGAAGAACATTTAAAGGCATTTTATTGTCTCCACATAATATTCTTCACTTCTACAAGTCATTCCTATAGTCAGAATCCTGCTGTAACCCACAATGTTGCTAGTCAGTGTGAATAGGACATTGGCAAATAGTAGTCACTTTCTCAATTACCTTTACAGAGGTTGGTCAGCAATAATAATGCAACCAGTTACTATTTAATAATTAGGCAGGAGCTCCAGGTCATTCGTTGGAAAACAATATGTATGGATTTGAGTTATGTAGTTATATGAAAGTGTCAGACAATCTTTGATTTTTCATCATAATTAGTCATTTATTTATGATTTTTCTAAGGAATTCAGTAAGGTTTGGATGCTTAAATAGGTGACAGTGATTGGCACAGTTTGCTCATTTCCAATGGTTGGGTTCTGTGAATATTAAAAACTGCAGTCTGCGTGTTTCTCGGTTGTAGATCCAATATTTTTTGCCCAAACCTAACAACAGTCTTCATATATATTTTGTGTTCTTTATTAAATTTTGTTTAACCAGATGTGTGTAATTTACTTAAATTTTCAACATCTCACAACTGGCCAATATTTGCAAATATCTAACCTTCCATAAAAGCATAAGCTTTATCAGAAAAACCCATCCAAAAAACCTACAAAATGTTCGTAACATGCTTATCCTCAAACTATGAAAATTGAGTTTTCGTCTTCACTCATTTCTATTTCCAATCCATCACAGAAACTTGAGTAAGGAATTAAATGAAGGAGAACATGTCATTCACCCTGTAATATATACTAATTAAAATGAAGACACTGTCAAGTGTAATGCATATGTCCAATTAAAATACTCTTTCCCAAGTATGCCATAAATGACTGTTGAAATTAACTAAAATGGTTTGGATAAGTACCTCTAGTTCTCAATCATGTTTCCAAATTATTCACTGGAAATTATCTGATGCTTACTTCATTTGTTGGAACGTTCTTTCCAATTAATTTTAAAACCTAGGAAAATTCCTAAACATACCTATTTTAACTTTTTAACATGTGGTAGTTTGAGCATAAATACTTTATGGTAGTATTTCTTTAGTTTTCTGCAGTTTGTGTAATATCCTAAAAAACCATGTTTTCTCCAACTGTGAACTCCTACATTAACAATGTCTCCAAAATTAATAAGAAAAGAATATTATAAATTTTTAATACATTAATGTACATACAAGAGTTAAAATGTTTGTATACAGATAGAAAACACTTGTTTTCCATGCAATAAATATGTGTAAGGGAATAAGTATGAAGAACACTAATTTTATACAATAAAAGCAAATAATTTTCTTAAAAAGATTTAACTAACACCAATTGCTACATTAAAGTTTGGAGGGAATTTTTTAATTGAAATTTAGTGATTAAAATTTTTTTACTTAAAAGTGATTAATATATAAAAACCATACTATCAACAAATGACTTAATTTTCTCCAAAATAAAAACGACTAAAAATCAAGGGCACAAAGTAAAGTAATTTTATTTAGATTGTAAAGTAAAAGTAATCAGTCCTGCAAATATCCAATTTTTACATTATAATTTCACCAGTACTCTAAAAACTAGCATAATAGTTTTATTAGTTAATACAACACTATAATTCCTGAAGTATGTTTGGATATTTAGGCATATTCTTTCCCTAGTGAACAATCTTTTTCAATTACAACTGTTTTGTATCTTATATAATTAGAATTTTCTTCAGTCAAGTTATGTTTCATTAGTTTGTGAACTATTTTAATATAGCAATTACTACAAAACTGAATGTATAACTGTTTTTGAAACTGGCACTTCAATCTTAGTAAACTTATTTCACTTGCAACATAAATTAATAAATGTTTAGATGAATATTATACAATAAAAGGTCATTTTCCACAAATAATAATTCAATCTAAAAAGAGAATAGTATTTAAATTACTCTCAACCAGATCAGGAAATAAATAAGTTAACAGATTGTAATATAAAAAAAACTTATCAAAATAATACATGAAACAAGCATCTGACAGTTAATTAAATTTTTAAATGTGTAAAACACGTACAAAGAATTCATTTAATACAAAATAAGTAACAAATTGCTTCTATAAATATTTTGCCAGATATTTTCCATTAGACTTAGGAATTTACTATAATATATGAGTAACATGAAAATATGAATTAATTTTTTTTCCCATGTAAGGTTACCGGTAAACAATTACCGATATAATATGTGAAATTCATGTTAAATAGTAGACTTCCAATGTTTTAAAAGAAAATGATAATTTTATGTCAGTTAAATGGTTTAAATTATTATGTTATTGATTAACTTCAAAAAATTGCTACAAATGAATAACCAAAATCTTAAGTCCGTGAAATTAATTACGTAACTCAACACTAAGATATTTCAGTTACCCTATCACGAAATATTCATGTTAAAACGACAAGAAAAAGGGTTGAACTTAGTTTCTTACTTTACCGAAGTCAAAAAATATAAAAACAGAATTATTTTACTAAAAGTTATTAAGATACCGTAGCCATTAAATGTCGTAACCAAAAGTATTTTTGAATTTATGCAAAATAATATTCGGCAGCATCAACCTATTAAGGGTGCATTTCGCACCCTTATAAATCCCCTGACAATTTGTCGAGCAAGAGTGTTACTCTTACCTTCTCTCGCTTTTAGATACACTGTGTTCGCGACAATATTCTCCAATTCCATTAGTTCCAGTTTGCCAAATTTCCCGAACCCCGGGCCGATATCGACCCTGTCCCATCAAAATGTTTACTTCAGTCGGGGTGTGGTGGAGTGGAGAAAATGGCGACGACTTCTCCGTCCGTTCACAGCAGAAGTAATCTTCTATTACGAAATCTCCGTGTCGTGCGATTTTCGGACGTTATTTTTGATAACTCCCCATTCACAAAAGGCAGCCTCGTGCGACGGCCAAATTAATTACTCGACAAATAT
The DNA here is from genome assembly GCA_037074705.1 of Zhengitettix transpicula. Lineage (NCBI taxonomy): Eukaryota > Metazoa > Arthropoda > Insecta > Orthoptera > Tetrigidae > Zhengitettix > Zhengitettix transpicula. The sequence goes on along the minus strand of CM073590.1, from coordinate 238,474,958 downwards.
CCGGGGAAGCTAATGTCATGTTCACAGAATTAACTCGATACGGACAGAACTAGTTTTATTTAATCCGGCTTGGAACACAATTAATTACATACTATTAGTTTTCAGCGCTTCTAAAATCGAATTGATTGGTAATATTTTAATTTACAACTTGTGATACGCGGAGCAGAAACTCTTTATTTCTAGCTGTTTTGGAAGATGTAATACACTCGTTTAATCGACTACGTCCTGTGAGGTGTAAAGGAGCGATAATAAATGCGTACTAACAATTGTAACATTATAATCAATCGGGAAAATATAATTTAATTTTCAGTGTACATTCAGTTACTGTTTAATTTTCTTTTATGAGTGGAAAACAGTGAGAGATAATTATTTAGTAATGGAGTTCTTAAATTTGGATTCACATCCTTGCATATTTCATTGAATTGATTTCTAAAGGAAGACTTTATATCAACACTTTTGGCCTTCACACGCAATCGAGGTCACAAAATCTCATGTGAAAATTTATCTACCCTTGGTTACAAACTGTTTTTGCAGTTACTAACACACACAATCAGAAGAAGAGTTAACTTACGTGAGAGAAAAATATGCCGTTAATTGAGTCTTCCTATCTGAAAAATATGAAGAAAACTACAATAAAACTAGTTAACTTCCTAGATTTACTTATAAATTTAATATCTAGAATATGGTTTGTATTTCGCTCTCCAATTTAGTCGGTAGCATTTGCAAAATTCACTTCAATGTATTTTACTTTATTATAATTAAAAGTTACTAAATTTTATGGCGCTTACGTTTTTCCTCAACATCACCCTTTTTAGAAAATCTTCCGATTAATAAGTTATTTCTGCGCTAGGAAGGATTACACAAAAAAAAAATTCGAAATACACTGTTACTGTGTAATCTTGTTGAATGTTTCATTCTTCAAGTAGATAAGGCGTAATTATTCACAAATTATATGAAATTATTCGTACATAATCTGTTTCGTAAGACAATCGTTGCCTTCCTGTACTTATTTTATAACTGTTTCTTTCTTCTAATAATCAAAAGCATTAATTTTTTTTAAAAAAAAATTTCACAGTTACCTCATCGCTAAAACTACTGTTTTTATTATTTTTAACCGTTCAATGAAAATAAATTATTTCGTTTCTTCGACTGCTTCAGTATAAAACTTGCGGCAAGAGGGGTATATTTAATCAGAACTCTGATTTTCTATTAACCGCCCAAATTTTTACAATTGCAACAAAAATTGGTTAATTTTACTCGTAGTAAAATAGTTTTACGCCTTGAATGTGGAATTAAATTTGTAATATACATTTTCACAAAGAATTACTTTGCCATTTTACCTAATAATTATTATTAATCATGTTGATTTCATGTATATATGCTCAAGGAGTGTATAAAAGGTTTTCACTTCCACGATTAATAATCCTAAATAATATTATGAGAACTTCGTCGTTGTGTGTCTGAACTCCAAATTACAGCCGAAGACAAACTTTAATTATCGTTGACGTTTAGTAATTTTCCTTAACAGGAAAAATACTGATAAAGAGCCAAATAACAGTGCTAAATGAAATACCACACAACCTTTCTGCATTCCTCGTCGCTCTTTCAAATTGTTACAAAAAAAAACACAAGACCCGTAGGAACGACACTCAGTTCGTCAACTGGTTTGGCGCAAGCAAAAATGATTTCATAAATGTTTTGTGGTATTTAATACAGCACTTCTTTTTGTCTGTTATTTTGGTATTCATTTATCTAATTAATATTTTTAGTAAAATACAGGTTCAAGTTAGCCACTTTTTTATAAGGAGGTTTAATGCTAAATCGCGTGATTTTAAACGTATTTTTAATAATATATAAAATTACCTTTTAACGTGTCAGGTTTTACAAAATTTCATTCCAAGAAAATTCGCGTTTTCTTCAGCGATTTTTCAAACCACTATGAAAGATAATCGACATCTTTTAATATATTAAGTAAAACTCTGCAGAAAATGGACGTGAAAAGTTACGCTTTTATTCACATTACCAGGCGCTGTTTGCCATTTAAACTTTTACCCGTATTCCTGAGCATTGTTAATGTTTCGATGTGACCTCAATATTGTTATCATTTTCTTCTGTAATTGGCAGCGTAATTTTGTGTAAAATAATTAAAAGTGAGACAATGGGGGGAGGGGGGGGTTTACCAAATGTATTCCCTCAAATTGCATCTCACAATTTAATAATAAATTTAACTTTCACCGTCTCAAACTGTGGTAACAATTGTGAGTACATATAATGAAGAAATGTAATTTAATGGGCAATAATATGTACAGTAAAAAAATGTGCTTTCATCATTACCTTTGTATTGTTACAGCTACCTAGGTTATAAAATATTTCAGGTGTTTATATAAATTAGTGCTAAATTAAATAGCACACATTTCTGCAATCCTTTTAAAAGCTTTAGTCAAACCAGGTGATCACTTGACAGAGCAACAAAGAATGCAGAAAAGTTGTGTGGGTATTTCATTTAGCACTTCTTTTTGTGTTATTTGGCTCTTTAATTATACAAACACTTTCTGGGTCATTAAACAGATTCAGCCACTCATTTAAACGTAAGATTTTCCTGTCCCTGACAAGTTTTTATTCTCAAAAAATTCTTTGAACACATTTCATGTACAATAATTTAATTAAATATGTCTATAACTCAAAAAGATGAAGAATAAAAAGTATTAGAAATTCAACTTCAAAATCTCTCGTTTTCAGAAATCCAACTCTCCTTGAGCATCTACAACAAAATTTCACTTAAAAATTACTCGTACTACAAATAATTTGGAACGAAAAATTTACATCAGATTGAAAATTAATAATAATAAAGATGGCAAAATTCAGACAAAATGTTTTGTTAAAAGATTGTGAGTAAAATGAGGAGACAAATCTAAAATTTGTGAACAAATATTCAGCTGCTTAATTTTCTCATACACAATATTTTCTGCACCATGGAAACCTGTAAAAGAGGTATCCAAATTTGCTGAAACTAATCTCAGTAATCCACAATTTAGTTCGGACAAAACTGGTGTATTGTATTCTGAAAATAATATGCTCTATTCAGTATGTTAAGTCTTACCATAAATCATACTTTCAGAATCACCTTTGGCATATATCAGGTCTTGAAATTGCTATGTTTAGTAAAAGTATGATGCAAGTAAATTAATTTGTAGTTTCAAAGTAAAGTCCTTTAATACAACTAAAGACATTTTAATCAATGCCTGGCAAACAGTTAATTTTTTCTTAACGGCAGTGTATATGAAATATCTGAGAATATTGAAAACTGTAAGACATTAATAAAAAAGTTATGTCATATTCAGGTTTATCAGATGATATCAAATGGTCTACACATCACACCAACATTTTGTATTATCTTGCATTCATTTCAACTGGAGGCAGTAGAATTTCATCCCAATGTGCATGTGCTCCTGGAAACTGCTTCCACTTTGGAATTACTCTAAAGATAATGTTAAGTTTGCTGTATTTCAAATTGTTCATTGTATATTAAATTCATGTCCCAATTCTTAAATGTAAAATTCATTGCTGTCAAGTACTGCAATCAAGAATGAAAGGAAAAAGATTTGTGTCAAAGTCCTCTTCACTCGTCAACAATTTGACACCTCGAGCCTAAAATCTTTGCAGGAATCAATTTAAAGTTCACAATTCATTAAATTTACATATGGCCGTAAGCTCTAAACCATGTTTGATCCATTAGTCAACAGTTACAGCCACATTTGGTTGTATATTAGCTGTACAGAAAAGTTTAACATTGTAGCTTGGCATTTATTTAAGATCATACTCTACAAATTATGCACAAAACCAGTCTAAGTTAACTTTTCATACAAAGTGGGTTGCAAATGTAAAATAATTATAATTTTCAGTTTAATGTATGTTGTCACATCCATACACCAAGCAAAATGTGTAATACATGGTTACATTTTATGACCCAAATGATATTCAATGGAACGCACATTTAAAAGAGAGACCCACATTTGACCGATTTGTGAATTACATGCCAATCTTGAAATTGAAAGCATAAAAAAAACACACATCACACTATTATCTCTGAAATAAAATTAAAAGCTAACACTTTACCCAAAATACTATTTCTTTTTGAAGTAAGGATTTGGATATTATTTTTGATTATTAATACAATAAGAATTCTCATTAATTATATATTAAAACAAATTCTCGTACAAGATTAAATTGAATTTCTGTATTTTCTACCATAATCAACAGTAATTATAATAGTAAAATTAAAATGAAGGCTTACACATAACAATGAAAATATTACATAATTAAAGAGCAAAGCAAAAAAACCATACTGCTCAAATGAATCCAACAGGAAAATTTTAGACGAAGATTACAAGTTTTTTGTAAAAGTTATATATTTTTCTGCTAATAGAAGTAAAAGAAGGATTTATTCAACTATACATTAACATTAGCTTAGGAAGAAATAAAGTATTTAGACTTCAAACTAAAAATAGTACATCACTTTTCCCTTTCAAAGGTTCAAGTGCTATCATATGTACACGATGTTGCCAAATCTAAACTGACTATGAGAATCTGTGAATGGTTAAATTAAATAAACTTAATTGAAACAATATCACTCTTGGATAAATATCAATTCAAACAAACTGTTCATCAATGAAAACACTTGACTAAAAAATTGTTCAACACGATAAAGAATTTTTTGGCACTTTGTGGACTTCATCCAATTAACAAGTGTGATACATTCCTTTGGTATATCAGATGTTGGGAAAGAAAGTTTGCTGTTGAAAATCAAACTACTGGTAAAGTACTGACCATTAACTTTGATTATTTTATTTATCAATTTTGAAACATACTGTTCATAATTTACAGCAATCCTAAGTATGATGTAATTTGTCAAATAATTTTTTCATTTTTTTGCAGCTTAATTTTATCAGATCAGCTGAAATATACAAAAATAGTATAATCTATAAAAAATCTATGCAATAACTAATTGTAAAAAGCTTTTATTGAATTTTATTTTTAGCAATTAACTTCGAGCAAAATGCTAGAGCCCTCAGTTTCACAAAAAAGAAGTTCAAATCAGTTATTACAGTTTCTAATGAAAACAATGATTTTTCTATACCATTCAATACTGTATGAATTTTCAAGTAGTATTCATTAGTAAAATGTCTGACTGGTTTTATTAAGTATATTCAAGAGTCAGAACAAAAAAGGAAAACTTAATTTGCCAACCAAATAAAATTAATTCAAACTCATTTCCTGCCCTCAATGAACCAACCATACCTGTCACACTAAATGTTACTATAATCTTTCCCTGCATAATTTTTATCTACTTTATTTTATATTATTTTAATAATCACTTTAGGATATATAATACAAAACTGAAATTGTCAAAACTGTCCTGGTATTTTGAAACTAGATCACTAATCAATAACATAGTATTTGTGTACAAATTTTAAAGAAGAGAGGGTTACAAATGCCTCTGGTAATAAGAAAATTATGAAAATTTGTTACAGAAATTTTTTATCACATAGATATAAGAGAAATTTACCTTGAGAAATCTAGGCTCTAAACTCTCAACAAACCAACAATATAAGTTAAGCCAATATCGCCATGCCCATTCATTACTTATACACCTGCATTTATGACAGGAACGATAACATGTTACAGCTTCCATAATTTTAGTTTAATAAATAAACAAGTATCCCAATTTATTTACACCATGGCAATATCAAAAAACTTATTTTTAAAAATAGTTCTAGTTTGCTCAAGGTAAAACATTATAAATTTGTGACAAATCACTGATAACAAACTTAATTTCCTTTTCAGCTAAGAAGATGAAAGACCAATTTACACCAGGCTTTTAATCAAGTTAGAACAGAAAAGAACATATGATAAATGTAGACAAGTAAAAAATACTACTCCTGAAAACAAAAGGTCAGAAATGTGATGTTTGATACCTATGCCATTTGTGTGAAATAAATGAAGCCAGAAAATATTAAATAACTGAATTTAACACCTTTGTAACAGACTTTAATCCTTAAACAAATTTGTAAGTACAATGATCCCAAGCCGATATGTTGATTTGCCAATTATTTTATTACTTCATAATGTAACAAACATCAAGAGAAGAAACATCTAAAGATCAGAATCTAAATCATAAGAAAAAAGTTAGCTTTGTAATTACAATACTAAAAAAAAATACTTCAGTCAAATAATTCTTTACTTTCCTAATCCTCCTGTGATGCAAAAGAAGAGTTTTCCCCTCTATGTATTAGCATTGTTGGCACCTATGGGCTATCCAAATTTTCAGATTCATAAAAAAATCAGTAAGAAAGATGTTATATTCCATATTATTCCATTTGGCCCATAAATTTTGTACATAATGAAGGTCTTTGAAATTCAGTTGTCTCAAGCTTTTCAGAAGTACATAACACAAGTGTTTTACATGGTAAATGTTTGCAACTGGACACACATCCTAGAACCCTCCTCCTAAATTATGCACAAGTATATTTGTACACAATATCTTTTAGTAATAAAAATGCCATTTCTTTACATTTTCAATAATACAAATATTTGAAATACACTTTAAAATAATTGTTACAGGAGGAGGGTAGAAGAGAAAAGCCTACCATAATTCACCAGTTTATATTTGAAGCCTGAAGACTTAAATCCATTCAAGAACGAACATTACATTATGACATTGTTATTAAAAATAAGTTTCACACACACAATGTGGTCGCAGAGTTTCTATATTAGAGTCTTCGCTCATTCTCACAGTTGCCAGAATGCTGAATTCCAACACAGTAGAGTATATGGAATCATATTCATTGCCTCGCTACTTCTTTAAAATAATTCATTAAAACACAAAGATCTGAGAAAATCCTTACAACTTATCAATAACTATTATCACCACCTAAATTTCAGTAATTTATTTCAGAATTCACTGGATACCGTGTTTTGTAATATTCTGAAATCACCTATATGAAAAAAGTTCAACACTGTTCTTGCTTCACCACAAATTGCAACATTGTTCCAATGTTTGTATTCTATTCAACAGAAATATTTTAGTTCAATAATTCAGTTCAGGAAGCATGTCACACGTTCAAATTTTATACTCAAATGGATACGTCTAAAAAAGTTTAAAGAGACCTTCTACTCTTACTGGCAATCACTTTTCCCCCACATCATTCTGCTAATGTAATTAATTGGTTTCTTCTTGCACTAAAAGGTAATTTCAATAGCAGATGCACCCTTTCTCTTGTTCCTGAATATTCTTTTCACAGATGTGCCCAGCAAATAATTGAAACTTGCTAATTTGAAGATCAATGAAAGTGTCAGACTTGTCCAAGTGTGGTTATGAGCATGACAAAATTTTATAGAATAGATTCACATTGCAAAATTTTTAATTTCTTTGAGTGTAACAATCTGTACAGGAAGAAAAACTATAAATCACAATGTTATTTTAAATAGAGATACTGACACACACACAAAGACGTATGTAATTTATTACATAATATTAATTATATTAATGTAATAATGATTTTATATGGAGACTGATTTACTTTATACTGATAACTCAGAATCATTTTCTTACTTTGAATATATTAATTTTGGTGAGGAGGAACTGGTGGGAAGAATTCTGAAGAGAAAATGATTATAATTAGGTCCTATAAACTGCGATAAAAAATCCTTGAAGCCTAAAGAAAAAAATATGAATTTATAGTCTTCAAATTATGCACATTTTATAAAATAAAGAACATATAGATTAATTATTAATTGATTCAACTTTCTACATCATCTTCAAGATTAGTTATGTTATACTGGGTGAAATTCAAAAATTAAATTGCTATAATTCATGTCACAACCACACTTATTTCTTTTTTTAAAAAAGTTTGATATATATTGCATATGCTATTCAAATAACCTGCTTTTTGTTTGCCAATTATTATACCATTGTCATTCCATAGTAAAGAGAAAAAATAATTAAATACTAATTTTGAAAACTGACAAGTGAAAAGTAACTAAAAAGGTTAAGGCCACATCTATAAATACAGGACATTTTACCATCACATTATATTCATAATTTTGAGCACTTTCATTCTCACTCAAAACAAAATCACTTTGCTCTGGGCAAGTACAGAAAGTTAGATTCGTTCCAAACTCTTCGGTTTACTCTGGAGTGTTGTTTATTGGAACACATTAGAAAATTTGAATTTCCAACTCCATTTGCAAAGGGGGAGAGCTAACAAAAACAAGAAGGTTATCTCCCACAACTCATTAGTTTCTCTGTGGAAGGTTGCAGGGGTGGGGGTGCGGAGGGTGCTTCAATTATAAATTTATTGTTAGTGCACTTCTGATGATTCTGGTTTCTGTGAATGATGGTTGGATGGATCTGGAGTGCTTAGTGGCTGTAAGAAAAGAAAAAGACAAATTAACCCCTTCAGTTAAATTATTAATTTAAAAAATTTCTAAATCACTGAATCTTAAACATTGAACAGATTTATAAGTTAATAAGTTTGCAACATTGAACAAAGTGGACTTACTATGCTGTGTGGTAACCCTGGCACAGCTCCTGTCCCACCTCCAGCAGCGCCTCCGCCAGCACCAGCTGCCACAGAATGTGGCACTTGGTCATGAGGTGTTGTAGAGTGAGCTTGCTGAACTGGCAAAGCGCCAGCATAATACCCTCCATTCATTCCATCAGCATAGCTGGCTGCTGTTGCTGCTGCCCCACCAAGAAAATACTCTTTGTTCACACAATTACGAAGGCAATCTGGTATACGTCCCACAATTGCTCGACGTATTTCACTGGCCGCCATTTCACGAAGTTCTGTGCAAGATGCGTCGGAATAAAATGCTGCGTGTGGTGTACATAGAAGATTTGGAGCGTCTTTCAATGGACCTGTTCACAAGACAGTGAAAAGTTACTTAAAAATGGGAAATTGGGGTTGGTATGAATTCCTTAAAATGTAAGATTTGAAACACAAATGAAAAAGCAGACTATGAAAGTGACACTTTACAATTTCTAGGTGAATAACAATTCTTAACCAAGCTTCAAAACATGGAGAAAAATAATTCACATATAAAATGAAGTTAACACACAAAGTGTTGGAGAATGTATTTAAGAATCTTTGCAACTTCTCAAAATCTAATAATGTATTTGATACATGAGAGTGGTTCAATAAGTAATGCTTCCTTTTCTCTCTCCTTAAATAAATGAAAAAAATTTTGAATTTGGGACGATTACTCAAACATTCTTCTCCAATCCACTTCAGTAACAACTTCCAGTCAATTGGTGGCAGCACTGAACCCTCTAACAAAATGGCCGACACTGACATACATATTAGACAGCATAGACCGAATTCTTTAAATGCGGAAGGTGAAATTCACATTCGCGGAAGGCTGAAAAATGTGCAACAGTATTGTTGGCGGTTGAAAAGCCAAGTGGCAGGCTGGTTACTGTAGTGACTCTGCCGTAGTGTAATACATGCCCTTTTTAAAAGGTGAACAAAAACTGTGGGAAAGGATTGAGACTATGTTGAAAAGTTAAAATTACATCATTAATGTTGTATATTTATGCACTGTGAATTAGATTTAATTGTCTTGACAAATAAAAGAGAGAGAAAATAGGAGACATTACTTATTAACTCACCCTCACTAAGCAATGAAACGTGTTATCAGAGGTAATTAAGTATTGCAAACATCAACTTGTTTGTAACAAAGTTGATGCACTGAGGCACTTTATTTATACATTAGGCCAACAAATAATGGCAAACTATTCACATATGTAAAAGGCACTTTTATGTGGGAAAGAACACCAACCACTGAACATGCAAAAAATAATATTTTAATTGGAGTTTCTTCACAAACAGAATGTTGTGATCTGGCCTATGCCTTTATTTTAATACAAATACAATTTATTGAGGTAAATTAAGGTTATTAATGCCAAACAAATCATAAAAAATAATTTATTTGAGAATACAATATTTCATTATTGTGTATTTGTATTTACAAACCTTGGAAAACATTGTATGGTTCATTTTCATGAACATCGAGAGCTGCTGCTCGAATTCTTCCTTGTTTCAATGCAGTTGCTAGTGAGTCATCATCAACAAGGCCTCCCCTTGCTGTATTTACCAAAAATGCTCCTGAAAATAAGAATAAAATTGACTATCTGAAATAATTCCAAACCTATCACCTATGCATAAAAAAGTTCAAATAATAATCATCTGAATAAAATCAAAATTGGTCTGGTATTACCTGGCCTCATCTGTTTAATGGTAAATTCATTAATCAGATGGTGATTATGTTCATTCAGAGTGCAATGCAGCGAAACACAATCAGACTGGAAAAGCAGGTCCTGTAATCACAAATATAATTTGTATAAACCATCAGATGTATGACACAAGAAAGGCACATGAAATGAATTACAGACTGTCAATACAAAACTACATCTGCTCAATACATTTTAGTACTTGTTTCAACTTAGTTGGTTAATCCGTTTGAAGTTATCTTGGCAATTTTAAAACTATAAATTAAATTATTTTTATGAAAACAAATGTATAACAGTTTTCATAGCTAGTAATCCTTTAGTGTATGATTTTTTGTATTTTTTAAAACCAAATTTTTAAGATGTATTGTTATGATTACAATATGGAAAAAATAACCAAAATATATAAAACGTGACCAGTCAATTTGGCTCATGTTGTTGCACATATTCACCACAAAAATAATTAGGTCTGATTTATCATCAATTCACATTAATTGGATAATTATTATTTTTGTGCAATTAGCATACCCCGAGAATGACGCTTAAATTTTATTTCTTGAAAAAAATAACAACAACCAAAAATGACAGAAAAACAAATACTGAAATTGACAGGAGGGTAGAAAAATCTGACTTGAGGGGTTGACACACTGAAGGCTAAGACAGGCAAGTTTATAGTATGTTCACAATGTCAAAAATTTCACATCTCCTCAAATGCACGTTGCTTCATATCTGCATCACAAATTAGTTTTCTTAGAAACCAACACATGCCTTTGGGGTGTTACTAAAAGTATGTTTCATATATGCTACACTATGTACTAAAGAGTTAATATACCGTTCAGTTTTAATATAAGCACAATCTTTATAGTTGCATTTATATATCCTTCGTACACAAGAACCACAAAATTATGAAATCAATACATATTCATGAAAAAATTTAATTATTCCTGTGATTAACCATGTTGTAGATTGAAGAATATTAAAATCATACAAACGATAAACCTAATTCTGTGGCTGCCAATTTCTGCAAATATAAAAAGTAGAAGAAAAAAATTACCTGCAATGTGTAAACACGTGTGAGGCCTAGTGATTTTTCAATACCATCTGGTAGATAAGGGTCATAAAATATAACATTGAAACCAAATGCTTTTGCACGCAATGCAACAGCTGACCCAATTCTTCCTGTAACATAAATGGTTATCATGTATATAAGAACTCAAACAAGCATAGATTTTATAGTATCAAGAATGAATTATAAGGTGACAGCAAATTAACTCGATGTGCACATGCACAACCTTGTATGAATGTATACTACTACTATTTTTTTAAAAAACGAAGGTTTTCTAACCGTAAAACATAACTTTAAAAATTATATCATTTTAATGTGAATTATTTGAAAACTCTATACAAAACCAAATACATATAAGCACATAATGTAAAAAGTCAACAGTTATCATCATAAGGTTTACTAACCTAATCCAACAATGCCAAGAGTGTCGCCCCGTATTCTTGCACAGCCCTGTGCTGCTTCTCTCACTTGTTCAGGGCCCGTGAACTTTTTGCCTTCACGCACCATGTTGGCCAGCCAATAGGTGCGTCGATACAGGTTCAGAATCAGGCACAGTGTGGTGTCTGCAACTTCTTCCACACCATATCCTGGCACATTGCACACTGCAATGCCAAGCTCTCCAGCTGCCTATTGAGTGGAAAAAATTTGTAGAAAATTCAGTTGTATTATTCATTACATGGCCAAGATTAATTTTCCTCAAACTTAAAAGTACCCTAAGCATGGAGAAATGAATACATTTAGTTCGTTGATGAGTTAAGAGGATATGTACTGTGGTAAAAACAACCTTATACAGTCACTCAAATTATTTAACAATTCATTACTAGAGAGCTTTGAACCTTAAATTTGCCATATGCACACGCACTGACCCAATATTGAAAGATTATCTTATGCACAAATAATTTTAACAACAGCCCATTGTCCATACTGTGTACTTTGTTCAATTTAACAAAATAAATGTTTAAAAAACATCCAATTAGTCTTTAGTACATGGGATACTCTTCTACCAATATTGGGCCAGAGCATGAATATGGCCAACCTACTAATGAATTAATGCACAATATCAGTGACTTATAAGGTTGTTTTTACAACAGTTATCTTCAGCACTATTTTTTTAGTATGGCAATTTTATCACATTTTAAATACCTGCAGAAATAATTCTATCATGAAACTTACATTTTTTACTGTTTCAATAATCCATAATTGTGGGTTATCTAGCTAAAAGCCTGAAAGAATATTTATACCTGCAAGCAATTCTCTCTACAGTACATAATTCTTACAGGTTATCTAGAACCTAGGTGATCGAAACTGACTACAGAGGACCCCACGTTCCAGAAGATTTAACAGTCTACAATTAATATATTTTTCAAGCCATATATACTTTTCAAATACTCTCTTAATTACAATGTGAAATTAAAATGGCAAGTTAAAATATCAGTAAAAGGTAAGGTATGTCAAAATTACAAAATTTGTAAATTTAAAACAAGAAATATGAAATGGGACCATACAGTCTGATATTTCAGGTGAAATGTCAATTCCACTACTACGTAACACTGCTTATATTCGCCTGTTAACAATTGATAAAAGTGCAAAAACTTGAATAAAAAAGTGTAACCTAAAAACATATATAAAAATAGTGTGTCATTAGAAAGTTGCCAATTTTAGAATTCATACAAATGTTTAATGCTTACCTTTACATCAATATTATCTACTCCACTTCCAATACGGACAATAATTCTGAGAGTTTTAAATTTCTCAAGATCTTCCTTTGTTAATATGATTGTATGCCACATTAGGGCCCCAACTGCTTCATTCAAAACCTGTAGCATAAAATAAAATTATATTTTTTTTTACTCACAAATGAACAGTGTTGAATCTAAATTGTAATAGAATAACATCACTGTTACAGAAATAATTCCATTTTCAGTATTCTATTTTCTTGTTCCTATTGCTAAAAATTAAGACAGGAAATTTTAATCTGTTAAAGTGAAAACAATGTTGTATACTGCTAATACTGAAATTTTATAATTCTCTGCAATTTGAGAAATCCCTTTCATAAAGAGTTTTCAAACAGCTTTGACTGTAGAAACGGGATAGAAATGAAATAAAACAAAACAGATGAAGAACAAACATCTGTACTGAACTATGCGTACATATGATGACCAAATAAAATTCTTCTGAAGTACATGTGTTTAAGTATTAGGATCATACTCAGCTCAATAATTAAATTAAATTAATAATATGGAAGATAATCTAATACAGACAAAGAAGTGGTGATATAAATACCACACATTTCTGGAACCCTTGTACCTTTCTTCAGGTGTTACGAAAACTAAAAAACCCAAGAGCCTAGAGATACACAACTGCACAAGTTAGCTTTTGAGTTTTGTCAACTGATGCTTGCAGTTTTGTCGCTCTAAGCTCTTGAGTGTTTTAGTTTTCTTAGCACCTGAATAAAGGAACAAGACTTCCAGAAACGTGTGATATTCATATAATCACATCTTTTGTCTGTATTTGGCTATCTTTCTTATTATTAATCTTCAAAACAGACGTATTTTTAAAAATTAAATTAAGTTCAATGTTGCAGACAAGTAAAAGTAGCAGTGTAAAAAAAAGAGAATGCATTTTAATAAATAGAAAATCTATTGAGTCCCCCCCCCCCCCCAAAGCAAGAATTTATTTAAAGTCTAGACCACACAGAGTAAATATTTTTGAAAATTGTATTAATCTATATACAATAGAAAAGTACAAAAGAACTTGAGTGATTTGTTTCAATATAACAAACAACAAACCTTGATATTATTTTCTGATGTTATAATTAAGACCCATAAAATGTTACAAGTATTTAAACATACATAAATAAGAGTAAGGATGTGACAATGTCAAAATAATTAAAACAATTTATATGGAAAGGGAAGAGAGAAAGATGAAGGCTTGCCTGAAATTGAAGCTGAGCATCACCACTCGGAAAAGGAGTTCTTCAAATTTCAGGTGTGTTTGCCTCCTTCAGAACGCCAACTCCTCCAATAATTTGAAGAACTCCTCCTGTTCGGGTGGTGACGCTGGGCTTCAATTTTAGATTAGCCATCACCTTTCTCTCTTTCATTTCCATACAAATTGTTTTACACACACACACATAGCCAGGAACTATATAAATAAATAGGAGTGTGTGGGAATATGTATTATGTGAATCCATATGCTTGGGCGTAGAATTACGCATATGTTCAATGCAGGGAGAAGGAATAGAGGAAATATTGAAAATATTTGACAAATTCTGTTTAGTACATAGATCCTTTAGCCAGTTAACGTACTGGGCCAACTTCTGACCTGGCAAATATTGAGTCTTATTACTTGTATACCATAGCAGTGGCTGTGTTCAACACAAAAATTAGTATATCCCAATGAAAACGCCTCTCTTTGTAGTAGGTCTTTCAGTAAGATCTAGATACATTTTTATAATGATTACAAGTGTATAAATCTAAATACAGCTGGAACTTTACGATTGATTAATTTCAGTTGTACAATTAACATTATTTTCAAGTTCTACAAACAAATGATAATTATAAAACAATAATTAACATAAAAAGTAAAAATTATACAAAAAAAATGTTACAAGAAAGTACACAACTCAGCAGAAAATCAAATCAGGTTATGTAAACCAACATGGATTTTTAAATATTTTGATTTGATAGTAGATATAAAATTTATGTTTACTTCTGACACACTTATTTGTAATAGACAATAACAGTATAATTGATATAACCATTCACAGTTATTTATAAATAAATAATTACTAAAATATTAATAAAGGCAGCCATAATTCAAAAAGAGCCACGTACAAGAGGAATTGAAACCAAACATTTAATTCAGCTCATTCAGTGTTCTCAAACTAAGTTCTGGATGACGATTAACAGAGTAAGGCAAGAATACAAGAATGACACCACCCAACTAGATTTCTTACAGTATCCGATCATAACATGCAAAATCTACAACACTGTAAGGCATAGTCAAAATCTCATGCTATCTGCAAACACAGGATAAAAAAATCACAATCAGAACAGAAATGGAAGCCAGGACCTACACCAAGTATGCAGCCACTAACCACCAAGCTTTACTTGTCAGTCACACGAGAGTTCTCACTATCTAATTTATAGAGATGAACACAGATAATTTACAGAATCAAATTCTTCACAGACTAATTTTAGACTTAATGAAGAATGGATACTTGTTAAAAGACCTGTCCTGAACAAGATTTTTGTATCTTAATTTGTAATTCAGTTTCATAGGCTTTAGTGTTGAGCTTTGAAAGCACATCTTGATTGGATGAAAATAAGTATTTGAAACAAACTTGTGGAAAATGAGATTTTTAGCAGAAGCTATTAGAATTGGAAATGCAATATTGGTAGTCATTCAATTCTAGATTTGCTTTATCATTTTTAAGTCAAAGATAAAAATTTGTATAGTACATTTGAAACAATTGAAAAATTTCAGTCCTTTCTGGACTACTACTAAACGAAATTACTAACAGCATGTGGTGTACCATGAAAACCTAAAAGCCTGGATTATATTATCTTATCCTGAATAGCAACTATTTCTCAACTTAGCTAACATATGGTGAACAGTAACTTATCGAACAAGAATATAAGGTCAAAAAATTCCATAATAATTACAGGAAATTGTATAATGTACACCCCATTAAGAAGTATGGAATCATTGTTGACACTTTCTCTTGTTAAAAAAATCAAAGGAAACTCATTTAACAGCACATTTTGAAGAACTTAAGTTACATTCTTTTTTAAACACTTAAAACTGACCCATAAATAGTTGTGTTATGGGTCAATTCCATGAAAGATTCCAGCAATATCAAACATTACTTTCAGCATCGAATTATCCTTCAGAATCCATAATAAAAACAAAAATTGTCTATGAATAGAAACTAAGCAGGAACAGAGTAAACAATTTCTACACTTAAACAATTTATCTGTTTATATTAGAAATTGTTTCCTAATTTGCTATACAGTCTGCATAATGGTTCCAATAAGTGCCAGTAATAATATGAAACCAGAAAACATTATGGTATATATTTGTGATTCACTAATTATGAAACATAAAATTTCTAGCAAAAGTAAAAGAATACTGGGAAACAAAAGGGTTAGTTAAAACTATTATACCAATAAAATCTTTAATAAAAAGCAATTATTAATGGAATGGTTAGTCAATTGAAATGTTAACAAATTTTACAGTTGATCCCATATTTTGTGCAAGATCGTTTCATACACATGGACGAGTTTGTTCTGCACATACTATTTTTAAACACAATTTTAACAAAAATTAGTATACGTATTACTCACAATCTGTTCACTAAAGACAGCAAACACCCACAGGGTGTAGGTAGTGACTTAAAAGTAATGTAAAAATAGTCACAGAGATTGTCATTCCCAATACAGTCAATTACTCACAATCTGTTCACTAAAGACAGCAAACACCCACAGGGTGTAGGTAGTGACTTAAAAGTAATGTAAAAATAGCCACAGAGATTGTCATTCCTAATACAGTTAATGCCCAATTTCGTCATGTAATAACATAGGAGGGGAACAACCCCAACAAGTGGAGGTTAAAGAATGAAAGGGGGTGTGTGTAATAAAACAACGAATATAGGAATCTAAACCAGAGTCAATTAGTAACAGTCCTGCATTATTGATGCTCAGGTTCAAGGAGCAGGTTAATGTGAAGATAAAATAAAAAATTCATAGTTATTGAGGCAATTCAGTTGAATAGTGACGCTCATCATGCCAGTAAATAAGTACTAAGTGCAGTGAGAAGAGGTCTATTATTAAAATAAACAAAAAATAGCAGAGATAAAGAGAGAGTAGTATTAAATTAAATCCTTTTCCTGGCTTGTATAAGATTTGAATAAATAAACACTCTTTACAAAGCAGACTGTTTAAAGACAGGATACTGTGCCTTGTGCCACTTGACCATACTGAAGGCAGCGAATGTATATAAAGCACTTATGGAAAATGTGACAATGTTGCATTAAATAACACATTTGGATAGGAAAGAGACCGCGTAGTCTACTTACTGAAATCAACAATTGGTTCAGTCAGGTTGTGCAGAAATAATTCTTTCATCAGGATAGTAGGTCTGAATGCGAGCCAGTTTACTATCCTGAAAAAGGGGGGTTCAGATTCAATAAATTTTTATTTCTGCACAGCCCGACTGAACCAACTGTTTATTTCAAGCAAGTCTGCTACCTTGTCTCTCTTTCCTATCGAAATGAGTTTATTAATTGATCCATTCACTTTCATGTTATGTGGTATATATATATATATATTCAAACTTGGATAGCGAGGAAGGATAGAAATAAATAAGAGAAATAGGAGGATTGCACTTTATGTGAATTCATATGCTCGGGCGAAGAATTACGCACATAGAAAAGCATATGTTCAAAGCAGAGAGAAGGATGGAAGAAGAAGGAAAGACTGAAAATATTTGACCCAGACGGGACTTGAACCCACGTATTCTGCTTAGTACACAGACACCTTAACCATCTCGGCCACCGGGTCAAGTTCCTGACCAGGCAAATATAGACAGTCTTATTGTGGACAATTAATAGTTTTAGTGGAGGAATGGATAGAGTAGAGGGAATGAAGTATTAGGAGCTTCCATTAAGGAACTAATTCACATTCAAACTTGGATAGTGAGGAAGGATAGAAATAAATAGGAGAAATAGGAGGATTGCACTATATATATATATATATATATATATATATATATATATATATATATATATATATACACACATACACACACATATATATACACACAAAATAATTTGTTAAATTTTTCAATTCTCTTATTGTGTTTGGAATATAGATGATGAACTTTATATTTAACTACATACAGAATATTGGTGTGTGTGTGTGTGTGTATATATATACATATACACACACACACACACACTTTAATCCAAATGTTTCAGTTTCTAGCTTAAACATAGCACAAATATACAACTAGACTAAATTTACACATCTGTCAGAGAAATGTTTAATCATGTAACGGCTACTTTGTACTTATAAATGAATAAATCAGCCAAATTCATGAGAAATAATTTAAAATTAAATATAATATAAGAACATATTAATAAAAATTAACATGACGTAATTTTGGCTGCATGTGTGTAAAGCGTACATTTAGAAATTTTGAACAAACTTTTAAACATAACATGTATTTATATATTAATAAATAAGTTATATTCAGACTTATAAAATAATTTAATATATACACCTTAAGTTTTTTTAAAAAAATTAACTATACATTGTGTCAAGTTTTTATTAGTATGGTCTAATGTTTTACTAAAAGATGACAATTTTTTTCAATTTTAATAGAATGAAGTCAGATAAATATATCAATTACCTTGCACTTAAATAAAACCAGGGAGACCACGGAAGAGTCTTAAAAATATTTGTTGAAGACATTATTATAACAAATCAATTGGCTTTTTATAAGCTGTGATTTAGTTATTGTAACAATGGTATTATATTCTTGCTTAGTTATTGTATTGTATATAGTTTGAAAAAATATTCAAGAAAGATCTGAAAAAGTGGTTGTAATTAACCATTTATATTATCAGAGTCAGTAAGAAAATTACTATGGCAGATTAGTACATCTTTGAGAAAATTAAAGATTTTGACATGCTTAAAGGAAAATAACTTTTCTTATTTTATTACAAAATTTCAGTAGTATAAATTTGGCTGGATAATTAAATTATGATTTTGTTTTAGTCCAACAAGTAGTGCACTAATTAATTGTTTTCATTTTGTTTGGGTGCACAGGATATAAAAGATTAAATAAAATCACACATGCCAACAACGGTTATTGCAGTAATTAAAATGAACAATTTCAAAATCATAAAATTATTTCCTTTAACCTGACGAATATTGGCAACAGAACAAATAACATCTTTCAGTATTTTTAACATATATGACATATAATCTGAATATAAATGGAAATATTTCACATGCCTAAAGTACAAAATTTTTACACACACACACTAAAACCAAAATGAACTTTTATTCAAATAATAGCTTTACAATCTCAATTCTGAAAAAGGAAGCACATTCAACTCTATTTAATTAAACAAGATATTAATAAACAAATAAAAAATATATATTTAGAATCGCTAAAATGTTTCTCTTGACAGTAAGTGGAAAACAAAGTTACTGTCTATGTAACGAAATAAAACAATTTTCTGGCGTATATAGAAAATTAATTTTATTCCATATTCTATCGAGCTATCAAGAAGCTGGCTTTCAAGTGTATGGAATGAGTAATGAATTAGACAAAACACTAATCAATTCAGAAAATTCTAAACTAAATATGTTTACGACATGAAAATTTTATAGAAACAGAAAAAAAATATTAACTACATAAGTACGTTTAAATATGGCCAACTGATGCATGTCTGATTGCACACATAATTTATATAGTTACTTTTCTCAAATTATGAAACGCACTACAGTTGTCCAATAACCACATGCACACAATGTGTTTAATATTTATATAATTTATACATGCACAAATATTATGATTATATATAAATAAACATGAGTAACATTGTCAAAATATTGGAGATTATTGGTATTTAAATGAGAGAGAGATAGTTGGTGGTTTACCTGAAATTGGAAGCTCAGCATAGCCACTTCGGGCTGAAGGACGTTCTTCAAATTTTCGGAGGCTCTCAGCCCTCTTCTTCCGGAAAGAGAATTACATTCCATGCACCAAGCAGAGGACTGAAGAAGGGGGCTAAGAGCTTTTAAGAACAGTCTTTGGTCACAAGTGGCTACAATGAGCTTCAACTTCAGGCAGGATACCATCTTTACTTTCCATACCAAGAATCTGAATTATATATATTGGTTAGGAAAGAGGGCCATGGAGCACCTAACTTACCTTGAATAAAAATTTGGGGTACCTAAAATCAAAAGTCAGCATCATCAGGCTGGGAAGCAATACCATGTCTAAATTTCATTTCAGAAGAGTCAAACTGAATGATGTGCCAAAGAGTCACGCAGTTCCAACACAACATTTAGTTATATTGTCTTGATGAAAGGGGCACAGGCCCTCAAAAATTGGACATGTGATTGCTTCCCAGGGTGTTGACATTTAATTTAGGTTTAAAGTAAGCAAACAGCTCTGTCCCACTTTCCTTCCAAATGTATTAAGTTGACCATGTCACATTATCTCTCCAAATTATAGAGGGTTGTCTTACTTCCTCATAAGACATTGGAAGTTGCTGTCATCACAAAATTGCAGATATGGCTAACAAACAAGCTTGCTCTTTGTCTCAACATGCAGATGAAAATTGAATAATGGTGGACACTACATTTTCAGATAAGCCATGTTTTCACATCTTTCTTTCTTGTATGTGTTTGTATGATTTATTTTATGTAGACGTAGAAAGTGAATTTTTTCATTACTTGCTTTAAAGTTACAGCTTACAGACTTGATTTCGTTTTACAATTTTTAATATTGGCAAAGAAATATTTTATGGAATATATGACTCAAGTTAGATAATAACAAAGAAATCCAGATTATTCAACACAAATATGTTCCTTTGGAATTTTACAGTCCAATTTTTGACAATAAGAGCCATAAAATAATTGTCGATCATTAGATGTTTTAATAACTAAAGACAATGATTGTTATTAAAACACCACATTTTAAAATTGTGAATACTTAACTTAACCTGCGCAGGCCACTTTACGTGAAATAATGTTAAAATACTTTCTTCACTGGAAGATAAATCTCTGAAGGTAGATAAGGAAATTTAATACTTATGTAGAAGAAGTCTAAATATACAAAAGTAGATCATTAAAAAGGATTATATATGAAAAGCGATCAAACGTTCAAATGAAATATTGAATTCAATGTGTGACTTAGTTTGCTAATTATATTATTTCACAAAGAATAATATAGTGGTTAGCACAAACTATATGACCACAGCATTTAATTTAATAAATAAATCACATTAGTAGCTGCACAAACTAACAGAATTGATATAACTTCACAATTTTATATAACCAAGAATGTACAGCTGCAATTGTTATTTGGAAGACAAACACTCATTACTTTTAAAATATAATCTACTATTGAATTAATTTATTTAACAAACTCAGTTGAAGTTTTACTCA
The DNA here is from genome assembly GCA_037074705.1 of Zhengitettix transpicula. NCBI lineage: Eukaryota > Metazoa > Arthropoda > Insecta > Orthoptera > Tetrigidae > Zhengitettix > Zhengitettix transpicula. The sequence continues at coordinate 238,453,417 of CM073590.1, read as the reverse complement.
AAACTTGGTAACAATATACGGTTATTCCTTTTTCACACTATAAGTATTTTTATTGTGTAAGTATATTGGCTTTTGAGCTCACCTAATAATATAGGAATACGCAAATGTTGATATTTTTTATCAATTAATTTCATTTCAGCTACATAATAAATTCATTACAAGTTTATACAATCACCTGTTTACAAATGTAATTAATATCTATCAAATATCATGTGTATAATGAAGTAAATCATATCAATTTATGCATTATTTTAATTCTGAACTAAACAAGTCTTCCATAAATATAATCTTTACATACACCGAACATTAAAATAATATCAAAGTGAAAACAAAAATTATTGACAAGAACAAATAGTTCAACAATTACATTAACTTAGATGAAGACTTTCTATAGTTACAATACAATATATTTGGCTTTATAAAATCAACCTTAAAAATTATATCTGTTAATGACAATTAATACATTATGAATTAAATTATAGACTGTATCCAAGCATTATAAATTAATAGCTTCTTTGAATTATTTTTTGAAAAAATTTGGAGAAAACAATTACCTTCTATCAATAACACTAGCACCATTATCAAGCAACTACGTGAACAAAATATGTGCACATTAATTAAAGTCATAAAATAAATAATAGACCACAGCAGCAAAATAGCAGGTGAAGTGTGTATCATGAACAGTAAGCCCTATATTTTATGACACATTCATCAAATAAAATTACATAAATGCATTATGTAATGAATAACAATACAATACCAAATGCTTCCAATTCTTTCAGTACATCATATATATAATAAAAACAAATTATGATTGTAAACTGAAACAAACATAATACTGGACAAATTTGATAAAATTACATCAAGGTGCATAACTATTTTTTAGTGTTACTAAATTAAATCTTTGAAATCTCCAGATTGAAACACTATTCTATAACAATATTTAATCTGTACAAATGATTTTATAACATCTCATTACAAATAATTAAACAGTGCACAACCACACTTTTACACTGTTCACATAGCAGAGTTGTTAACAATTCATGGTAATTTTAACACTGATACAAATCCAAAATGACAACTTGCCATAAAGGAACAGTGCGTAAACAAGAAGACTTTAAAATAATAGACCATACCTTTTCATGTATTTCTGATGTGGACTGTGCATCACAGAAAGCAACGGTAGCCACATCCTTAAGGATGGGCATCTCAATGGAACAATCTCTGCCATCTAAAAGAGCTACAAGTGGTCTAGTTTGCATAGGGCCATTAGAAATGGGGCCGCGCAAATCCATGCGTGGGCGTTTCGGCAGCATCTTGCGCTTGTCCATGGATGACAAAACAGCAGGTGTTGAGTAAATGGGCAGGGCAGCAAATAATACTAAATAGCTGCCATATACATCACACACCTTCACAGCACATCCTACGCTTCATCATGCTAGGCTTCACACCTGAAAAGAAAAAATAAACATTTAGCTGTTATATACAAGAAACATATATGGACGTTTATAGACGGTGGATTAAATTATTTGCATTACATCAATTATTCAATCATGTGAAACTATAGAATGATTTTTGTTTGTTGTATCTATCATTTTATTGGAACATTATAATTATTAATCAATCTTCATTAAAAGCACAGACAAGTTCTTGATGGTAAATTTACAGACGCCAAGTTATGGGATAACAACTTACAGATGAGTTAAATGCAACTATTTTCAATAATGACAGTTTTGAAACTTAATTAAAATACAAAAATCAACCTAAAATCTAATAAATTGAGATAAGCAACCTTGTTTTACATATATAGCAGAAGCACAAGGTTTCTTCAATTTATTCTAGAACAAAGTCTTAAATTAAAACTTTAATACATGTATTATTACCATTCAGTATTAAAAACATTAAATTGCAATTTCTCTAGGTGCATGCCCAAACAAAAGTGGGTATATAATTTGCTCCTTCATAGAAGACATGAGGCTTGAGGAATATTTTTTTCTCATATTTACTATCACTCGCTACCACATAATCCTCATGTTAATTTCACAGACAAAAGAATATAAAACAATTTCACCAATGCTTACTACAATTTCACAAATGTTTACTACAATTTCAAATAAAAGTATGTGCAGAAACAGTCAGAGCCAATGGAACTGACTAAAGATTAAACCCCTGAAAAGGGAAATTGTAAGTGGGGAAAATACATGACTGTTTCTTTACATTTGTACCGAATGGAGTACACTACAAACAACAAAGTTTAACACAAACTGGCTTATTAGAAAGTTTTATTTCCTTGAGACAGAAATTGTGGTAAGATGGGCATAAAGAAACGTCATGAAGTACAGATTTGGAATGTAGAGTGAAGTGTGTTTTTGTTTTACACAGTTTTTCTTTATAAACATTCCTTTCGTAGGAACATTAATGTGCTGAGTCATGGAAATGTACACGATTAATTGAAGTTTCAGATTTGGATTACGAACCGTCAATCGTTTGAGGTAATGAGAGTAAGTGAATTTGGAAAGTTTGTGCCCAAGTAAAAGAAGGCTGCGAAGGAAGGCAGACAGACTGGGCGCCACTGTACACCTTTCTGAAACCAGTCTCGAGACAACGCATGTAAAACGAGAAGCGAATCCAAGGTCGTTCAGTCACACAAAGCGGCATAATCTACTGTACCCACGGCGTTCTTCAGTCGATTGCGTTAAATAGCGTCGGGCATAAAAGACACAATTTTAATCCTGTCGCCCGACTTTTCCCCTCTCCTTTTGTGTTAGCGGCGGTCGGCTGGAAAATATAATAAAGACTTCCAGATATTCAACGAAACTTCGTATCGACTCACACAAGCTTGAACCGACTCGGCCGGCTTCTCCCCAAGTTTGGTCGAAAGTTTCCAACTCAAAAAGTTTCTCCGGGGGTATTGACGCAGGTCAAAACTTTTTAAATGGCTAAATTAAAAACTGCAAATAATTGATTACAATTTCGAAGTTTCAAGATATTGGTACATTTATACTGTTCGTAGTTTCTGGTCATTTCATGCGCTTGTACGGACCAAAAAAGAATAACATTTTTTTAAAAAAACAGATCAACTTTTTTCTGAATGTTTTGAGGTAGAACACTAACTAACGTACTGGACGTTCTTTGGCAGCATCGTTGATGATTTGTTTGATGCATTTCTATATCAATTTTTCCATAAAAATATATTTATCACCACAGGGTGTTCCAACACGCCTACACCACTTACAAGATTTATATACCGTGATCACCGTTTTCTCCACCCTGCTATAACACAGTTTACCAATAGTATATGCACCCTCGATTGTTTCCGTCATGATTGCCCTAAGCCTAGTTTCATGATCACGAACGTTCACCTAAATCATTAAATAAATTATTTGTCAATCTCCAGCATTCTCAAATTTTAAAATGGTCCATGCATTTCTTTAGTACCGTCTGCGAGACTGACAGAGGCTAACTAACTTTTCAGCCCTCCATTCCAAACATTTCAGCTACTACTACTTATTCAAATTGAAATATAATAAATCTGTGTTTAAAGTGTACCAATTCGATAATAAATAAATATCACACAACGTATCTGCAACCCTTGTCGATTTCGTCAGGTGATAAAAAAACAGCACGAGCCGTATCAACGACACAAACGCGCGCGCACAAACAAGGTGACGAACTCGAGAATTGCAGACACTGTGTGGTATCAATATTATCACTTACATTTGTGTGATATCTGAAAGGAGGGGGGGTTACTTCGATTATAATAAAAGTGTTGCGACTCTTACACGTCGATACAGAATAACTTCTTACAAAGTGCTAGCCTACTTTTAATGTCTTCTACCGTGAGTATCAAGTAGTATCCGCACTTTCCTATTTTGGAGGGAAAAAAGCTTAAACAACTGTTCTGAAACTAACAAAATTGAGACTTTCTAACAAATGGACCGTTCTCTGCTGGTTTTTATTTTAATTTTATCCGATGGTACTAAAATATTGGATTGCCCCGACAAAATATCGACAAGAAAAGGGGGGGGGGGGGGTTGTAACCGCCAAACGAACGCGGCAAGGCCGCATCTCTCGACACGTGCTCACACATTTGTAACGTTTCGGGTGTCGACCGGGGTCCTCCCACAGACAGCAACATCGATCGCCGCACAGACATTGTGGAATTCCTCGCAGTGGCTTCACGGGACTCCATCTTGCAGCAACACCCACAACTCGACAACAACGAGCACTTAAAAAGCCAGGCTTCGGGTTTTAATATATCGTGAGAATTGAGTATTGATCTGGGCGAGAAACGAGCTCGCCGAAAGGAAATGTTTTAGGAGTGCGTAGTACAAGACGATGAGCCCCCCGCAACCATAAAGTTAAGCACGACAAAGTTTGGCTGCAAAGACTCGGAGAAGGGAGCACAGAGGGAAGTTGAAACTAAAAGTTTACCTCCACGAAACTTTCTCGTGGAGGGGAAAAACTGCTCTAAACTCTAAAACTCGCGAAATGAAATGTTGCTTACTGGTAGCGGAAGAGAAGTGAGGAGAAAGGGAGTTTTGGACGTCAAACTCCTAATTCACCTAACTATAGATAAACCTGAACTTTGCGAACCTCTCTCTCTCTCCTCCCCTCCCTCCCTCCCGGGAAAACACTTCCATCCGCCCTTATCAATTTCTTGGAAAAGTTTAAATGTGAATACAGTAATCATGGAGACAACGTAAAACGCTTAACCGATCAATTCCGAAATACAAATACAAACTTATCACGCCCATTTTTGTTTTTGCTACAGTTATCAATCCGAAATGTGTGGACTTAATGAATACCGACAGGAATGTTAATCAATATCTTATTCGATAATTGAGATAATAAAAGCCGGGGGGTGGGGGGGGGGGGGCTCTATGACAACGATACCGCCGATTCTATGGAACCGAACATTTAAGTTAAAGTAAAACGACTTCTTAGTGAAAGAACTTTAATCCTTTACTGAAGATTAAAGAAACATAGTCACGTTTCCCTCCTGATGTATGGTGTGTTGATAATGTAAGTCCTAAAACCCATCTTTGAACGCATTACTAGTTAATTTTGCTAATTAAATTTTATTCACGAGGATCGAAAAATGATGCATGGTCAAAGAATTGGTACACTTGAAGGATTCACAAATAAATGGAATAAGTTGAGTAATTTATTCTCCCGAAACCTTAACAGTAGAGGGACCAAATGCAAACTTAAGCTCAAAGAGAGTAAACTTAAGATAAAATTTATAGCATATAAAGCAAGGTTGGCTTTGGAGTGTCAATTTTTTTTTACTATCCTGTGCTCCCAAGTATTACAACGATACTGATCTGAAAAGTTTAGCCATAAATTGCTCGCACGACTGCACAAAAAATGCAAATAGCGAATAAAGAATGATTGAGCTGTCCATAATGGGGAAGACTAGTACAGACAGAACGAGGAATGACTCTGTAAGAAGTAGAACGAGAGTTACGGACGTCGTGGAACGTGTAAGGAATCTAAATGGAAGTGAACATAACAGTGTGAGGAAAGAAGATGGCCGACGGACAAAGACTTGATCTGGAACTGAAGAGAGTATATATGGTCAGGAGGCTGTATTCCATTTTCTTTAAGACATATAAAGAAAATGCAGGAGCAAACTGAACGAAAACTTCCCAGCGACTAGTTTGATAATTGATTTTCTAAAAATTCATTATATCGATATCAGTGAAGATAAAATGTGAACTGAATTGAAAATAATTAATAAGAAAGATAGGCAAATACAGACAAAAAAAAGGGTAATATAAATACCACACAACGTTTCTGGGATCCTTGTTCCTTTCGTCAGGTGCTAAGACAACTGACCAGTGCAATAGTTTCTTTTTTTAAAAATATTTATATTGACTTTTGAATTTACCACTGGTATTGTGCGGTTGTGGCGCTCTTGCGTTTTTGTTTTCTTAGCACCTGAAGAAAGGCACAAAGTTCGAGAAACGTTGTGTGGTATTTATATCACTACTTTTGTCCGTATTTGGCTACTTTTATCTTATTATTAATCTGTCAACTGATTACAAACTTTGTTCTTATCTCTTGAACGATTGTCCTGAGATGCAAAAAAAAACTTCTGCAGTTTTGTCCCCATTTGGAGAATACACCCAAGTTTGTCACAGAAAATAAATCTTCCTTATATCGGATAAGAATAATGCGTTAGGGAACGAAGGCTTCCCGGTCTAATTCACGCATAATAGTTCTCGGAGAATTAAAACAAGTTTCCAGGGCTTGCGCTGCCATCTTCATCGAACTGCAGTCTATATGCAACCTGCAACTGTCACTAATCGTGGTCAAAGGCAGTGACATATGCTTAGAGATTATTATATGCAACAGAAAGTCGCTTCCCGGCAGTGAAAGGCGAGTTGATAAGTGAGATTTATTTGTGATGAAGTGTTGTTGAGCAGGTGGGACGATGGCAGAGTAAGAAGGGCACGCGTTATGAAACGACGACCTTGAGAGCCAAGGAGATGGATGCGCGCTTTCTCCTCCAATGAAACGCCTGTAATTACCGACTACCACGGAGAGCTTCCTAGGTTTCTAATGTCGGACACAAACATATTTGAACTCAATTCGCTTCCTAGAACGCTTTCCATATAACTTCAACGCGACACATTTCCCATCGGATGAATCTAAACTCCCCCCCCCCCCCCACTCCAGCTAGTCATGACCGGTTAGACACGTTACTCCATCTTGTTCTATCCTTCCTCAGCTACACATTATAGTAGTTATCGCAGCATCAAACAATTGTGAAAAGGACGCGACAATACACCCGAGGGTACTAACTGGACTAAAATTCGAAGTAAATGGTAAAAATGCAAATTTAGAAGGAATGTCATAGGTTGGAGTTTTCACTAGGTCCGACAACAAAAAATATTGAAAAGGGGTGAATGAAAATATAAAAATATTTTTCGTTAAAGAATAAGAAAGATAGCTAATACAGACAAAAAGGATTCTTAGCACCTGACGAAAAGGACCAAGGATCCCAGAAACGTTGTGTGGTATTTATATTTTCCTTTTTTGTCTGTATTTTTCTTATTCATTATTTTCAATCGGACGTAAAGTTTTCATTTTTCGTTAAACTTCCACGAAACCATTAAAGTCTATATCCACAAGTTGGACGGAGCAAATGGGTTAACCACGTGGCTAACGACTCTACACACTCGGGTACTCGTAAAAGCCACTAAGCAAATCATTTCAATCTCTTATTGATTTAACCTAAATATTTAATATTTACCGAAAATATTACAATACACAATACTCGTAGGGACATTACATACATAATTTTAAACAATAAAAACCACCTATTCCTCGCGATAAATCAGTATTAAAGAAAGAAATTGAAAATTAGGAGAAGTATAAAAGATTAAAAGCTGGTAGAATAACATCACTTTCCTGATCTACTGCTTAGGAAAGATGTCGACATTCTCTGAAATAGCCCCCAATAATTTTGTAGAAAACTTCTTTCATGAAAGTTAGTTCGAATAAGAAAGACAGCCAATACAGACAAAAAATGGTAATATAAATACCACACAACGTTACTTGGATCCTTGTTCCTTTCGTCAGGTGTCAGGTGTCAACTGGCCTGTGCAGTTGTGTTTCTCTTCTTAGCACCTGACGAAAGGTGACAAGGATCCCAGAAACGTTGTATGGTATTTATATTATCACTTTCTTCTCTGCATTGGCCATCTTTCTATTCATAATTAAGAGTTTTCCTCTTCAGTGTTTCTGTTTTTCTTAAGCGGTTATCTAATGCTAACGTAGTTTGTTATATAGGTTCTGTTGCTTTCTACGGTTTAAATTCTTTGTTGGAAAAATATGACTTTTAAAATTAAATGCCTAAATTTAAAATTGTAATTGTGAAGCATAAATATTTATTCATCATCTAAACTTTATTGAATTACAGAAAGGTGGATGTTGTCGTTGCGTTTTCGTCGCTTGTGAGTGTTGTCAACTGTGTCGCTGTAGGTTCATCTTAACACCTGACGAAAGGAACAAGGAACCCAGAAACGTTGTGTGGTATATATATTATCACTTTCTTCTCTGAATTGGCCATCTTTCTTATTCATTATTTTCAATCAGACGTAAATTTTTTCGTTTTAATATATGTATTAAGTTGGGTAAAATACAGATGTTTTTGATATTCAATAGTTAATATATTGAAAAAGAAGTGTCAAAGAACTTAGTTCGACTTGACGGAATAGTACTATTGAACACAGGGAATAAATAAGGTAATGAAATGAAGATCGGCAAACAAACTTCCAGTTGTTGAAACCTGTGGGAAACTCTCCCAAAGTAAGCGATTTCCAGAAGCGTTCAGACTCTCAAACAGCGACTCTTCCTTTCCTCCAAACTTCTTCCCGGAATCGTCCTGTTCTTTCCTTTCCCTTCGCCTCGGACAAAGGAAAACTCCCGTCAAAGCCCCCGCTTCACCGCAATTGAGACATCATCGGCGCATAACTCCTTTTCAGATGTAAAGGAAAGTGTCTCCCACGTCACTTGCGACGGGAGTTCGCCAGGTTAGTTAGCGTTCATTATTAATCTCCTTCGGAATGTCGTTACCAGGGGGACGCTAAAAGTTGGCATAGTGAGGGCCGAATCCTTAGCCACGACAGTAAATCCCCCAAGTATGGAATTGCTATGTTTTCCCCCCCTGGCAGAGTGGGTGATAGTAGGATAGGGAGGAGTGGAGGCGGTCTGTGCGATCAATAGAGTGAGTGGACAACAGCAGCAGGGTCCCGGGCGACCTGCAAACTTACACCGTCAAACATGTTCACTGTTCCAACCATATCACACTAATATCACATCAACAGGGATGTGCCAACGAAACAACAACTAAAACCTCAACCTGTGGGGAACGGGATTTTATATTAAAAAAAGTGTTAACCTCGGCAACGCACAGTTAACACTGTAAATGTAAATATTTGGAACTAAGCAACATGAGAAATACTGAACGAAAGAAGAAAGCCATCAGTGTACATGGTATTCAAATGCATTTTTGACTACAGGAATTGAAGGGAGATGTTTTAACGACTCACTACAAACACAAAGAATCTGAATAGCTGAGAAACAAAAAAATCTATTCCAATGAGCATGAAAGAAATTTAAACTTTCTAAAGCTGTGTTTTCAGACCAGAGCAGCCTGAAATCCCGGAAATTGAAGTCTGGAACTTTTGCTACAAGAAGACGTGTGCAAGTAGAGCGTGTAAGAGTGCTAGCAGTGACATCATAATTAACATTGCTGACTCTGATCAGTTATGTAAAGGGGCAGATGTACTTTTGGCAATGCTGTAGTGACATTATTGCGAGTGTTACTCGGGTATTCCATTGCCAGAGTAAGGAGACCAAGACTGGTAGATCACGGACATTTAATAGTAAATTAATGCAGACTTGCAATTCCACTTCATAGCTTATTTACTATGTAGGCCAATCCTGGCTCTCAGGAGACAACTACGGGACACTTATGAGTACATTGAATTATTTATTGAAAATCGTTTGTTGAAAACGGGCCTAAAACGAAGAATCGGGAAAAGTTTGTTAGACGGTTAAACCATTTATTTCGCTCCAAGTTGTAAACTGAATATATATTGTAATAAAATAAAATATCGTGTAAAGACAGATAAGGATATCAATGAAAATTTGTCAATCTTCTTATAAATAAAAATGAGTATGTGTATATGTTCCTTATACAGATCTAAACAGACGGATCAAATTTCGTACACGTGTTCTTTCCGACCAGGAAACACACTATCGGGGTGAGATACGTCTATCATACTCCCAGGGGCGGGGGTGGAAATATTCAAACATGTTTAAAACATGCCGATATGTGAGTCTGATAAATATTTTAATGGGTCAAAGAGATTGATAGTGTTTCTACCGATGTAATCTGACTATAATTTCAACCCCTTACATCATGAGAACGGAGCACCCTTAGGGTTGGGGGTGGACGCGCTTTACAAGAAAATAAGGCTTATAAAAATCGAGATTGGAGTAAATTCCAGTTTTATGGATGTAGCCGAGTTTAATAATGACATTCAATTGAACATTTAAATACCAGGGGCGGGGCTACACGGGGGTAGAATTTTTCTAACAGGTTATTTGTTCGATATTTGCGTGGAATAAATATTTGCTGCGGTCAATGACGTTTATAATATATCTACCGAAGTTGTTTGTAAAATTTCAACCACTTTCGGCATGAGAGCTAAGCACACATAGGAGTGAGGGTGGATTAAAAAGTAAAACATATTTAACGAGAAGTTAAGCAATGTAAATGTTTGTTTACCGGATAGTAACTTTTTTAATGACATAATTGAGTTGCTGCAGCTTGAAATTGTCTTGTTCCAGTCGAACCATACAATACATACAGCAGCGAGACGTCTGCGATGACAATGCTACGCTCTGGTCGCCAAATCCCCCTCCCATTTTCACCCTCCACTGCCCATTCTGGCCGGCCCCGTGATTATCAACCCTCACACGCTTCAATACAATGTTTCTCTCCTTGGAAATATTCTTCCACGCAACAGCATTACAAACTTTATTTCGGAATCCGTCCATCCGTTCTACTTAGTTTCCCCCTTTTTTTAAAAAAAAAAACACGGCCTTATCAAAGCTTACCAACTATCCGCGATTCATTTCCATACAATTCCGATTTGCGTGCAAACAACTTATGAAACACTTCTCAAACCAACAAACTTTCATTGCTCGTAACATTACAATTTTTTACGCGTTCTTTCTTACAGGGGTTTGTTTACATTCCTTCCCAAATACTAAAACCGAAGACTTCAAATAACAATATATGTCAAAGTGTTGTTTCAATTATCCGTTATTAGCTAATAGTTGGGGGGGGGAAGCATCTTAACCTTTAATCCACCTCCGTTGTGTCCTCCTGCGCTTATGGGAAGCGAATTAATTCTCTATAATAACGAAATGAAAAAAAAATACGTCTGATTGAAAATAATGAACAAGAAAGATAGCCAATACAGACGAAAAAAAGGGTAATATAAATACCACACAACGTTTCCGGGATCGTTGTCCCTTTCGTTAGGTGCGAAGAAGAGCCTAAAGCGACACAACTGCACTGGTCAGTTGACAACACTCAAAAGCCAATAATTAATTAATAGTCCATTAATAACTTCTTCCAATTACTATAGAAAGGAAGTTAAAAGATCAATAATCTTTAGTGTTGTCAACTGACATGTGCAGTTGTTTCTCTAGGCTCTTAACACATGACGAAAGGCACAAGGATCCCAGAAACGTTATGTGGTATTTATGCTACCCTTTTTTGTCTGTATTGGCTATCTTTATTATTCTTTAAAATAACGTTGTAAAATAAAGTAACGCTAAAGAAATATTTCAAGAATTACCTCTTACGGATGTTAAGTTTAAATGTAAGCTTTTCAGGAATAACGGCTGATGGCTACTTACGCAAATAATAATAGTGTGGATAACTAATCACAGCTCTTTATTAAACACTGGAAGTAAATTCATAATTTAGAAATTAGGATGTCATCCTTTGCCATTTTATACGTACTTGTTTCCGTAAACTTTTTAATTGTTTATAATAGTTATTAAGTTTTTCTGGTATTGATTTCCCGTGAAAATAGTAATTTATGATGAATATGGCTGTTGCTCGTTTAACGAACATGTTTACAGATTCGAGTTTACACTTTTTATAAGATAAATTCTTGAGCAATGCTCAATATCCCGCTTTTCGGCAATAAAACCTTATCTTTTCCTGTTGAGTCAAGTAAAACTATTGCATCACACATCACTGAATGGAAAAGTAAATCCGTTACTGTCCTATATTTTTTTAAAAAAATAGTAAGGTGCTGATGAACAGTTATTCTTTTAATAGTACATTAATAAGTTCCTCCAACTACTATAGAAAGAAAGTTCAAAGATCATACTTCATTATTACCCTAATGTTACTTGTTACTTTGTGCTTCCAGTAAGTAAAACAATAATAATTCCGGCAATAAATATCCATTAAAGTGCGGTTGATCTCCTCTTCTATGAAAAGAGGGCGGGGAACCCAGCACTGGTATTTAATCTGTTGCTTTACCTTCGCAAACAGTTTAAAATCTACTGGAGGCGAGCGCGTTTCAATATGGGTTAGAGCAGAAAGTGTGGCGATCGATGGGAAGTAAAGAATAACAAAGTGGAGTAAGTGATTGTGTATGGAGTCGGGGTCGTGACTGCGCATCAAGCACGAGGTCATGCCACGTGGTCTGCCAATACTCCTACACGAATCCACGAGCTCCTGTCGTATCTTGCAATACATTATACTGTGCGAGTCCTCGTCAACATCATAGACACACTTCAAAGATTTAATCCTAAATAACAATTTCATTCTGTAATGAATTATATTCAATCAAGTTTGAAACGGATTTTTCCCCCCATAAAATATAAAAATTATTTCAGAGCAAATTGGAAGTACTTTAGACAAAGGCAATATTTTTTCCCCCAAAAAAGAATAATTATCGACCAAGGGAGCGGCCAGTATGTAAAGCGACCACATCCTAAAAATTACGCAGGAAAAGGCAAGAGAACGGATGTGAGGAAACGGCAATTTATCAACAGGTAGATAAGAGATTGGAATGACAAACATCTATTACTGTTTTAAGAAAGAAGATAAAACATGTTGTAAACAAGAACGCGAATAAGTGGTTCTTTCATGTTTAACTATTTATTTACGTTAAGGAGTGGAAATCAGAGACAAATAACTGAAAAATGCTGGGAATATAATGTAGATATCAATATGATATTTATAGATTTCAAACAGGCCTATGATAGCATAATAAGGAAGAAATTAGTGAGTATCCTGAAATTTTTTAAGATACCAATTAAAATGGTAAGACTAATTAAACAAACAAATCAAGTCAACATTCAGAACCAACTAACAGAAAAGTTCGAGACTAACCAAGGATTAAAGCAAGGGGATGGACTGGCTCCGATATTATTTAATTTGGCTCTAGAGTATGCAATTAGACAAACAAAAAAAGATACAACGAAAACTATAGCATCACAAATAATGGCATATGCTGATGACGTGGTAATAATATCAAGAACAACTAAAGCAGCAGAGGAGGCATATAAAGAAATAAACATGCCAAAACAGTTGGACTAGAAATAAACAAAAAAAATATGAAGATTCAATCGCGCAGGCAATTTGTTGAAAAAAAGGTTGGATGGACATAGATGGAGATGTGATAGAAATAAGTGATGACTTTATAATATCTGGGATCCAAATTCCACAAAGACAGATGAACGGCATGAAATCAGGAGAAGAATGAACTTGGTAAATAAATCAGTAGTACCAGCTTTCAAACTAAGAACAAAATGAGGATATATAAAACCATGATGAGGCCAATACTATATTATGGAAGTGAAAGGCTGGACACTAAACAAGAAAGAGGAGATGGCGATTAACATCTTTGAAAGAAATATCATAAGAAGAATCTGGGGCGCAAAAAATGAAAATGGCATATGGAGACAAGGATATAATAAGGAAATATATTACCTATATAAGAAACAAGCATCGCAACAGCTATTAGATTAAAGAGAATGGAATGGACAGGACACGTGCAACACATGGGAAAGGAAAGGATGCATTGTACAATGATATGGGAGGTAAAGAAACGAACAGATGGATAGACGAAGTAGAGAAGGACATAAAAAGGGATGATGGATTTGAGGAAATGGAGGAGAATAGCTGTAGACAGAGAAGTTTGGAGGAAGCTACTACTGGAGGTCGAAGCCCGATATTGGGCTGTGGAACCATAGAAGTGGAAGTGTAATGGTAGCTTAGTTTTAATCCCCCCCACGTCATTGTAATTTAGAGGTCACTTGCCATAAGATATTTTTGTATACTCTACGTAAACATGTAATATTTGGGATATTAGTTCATGTATATCTCAAAATACAATCGTCAATTTTCACCCCATTATATATACGGAGATTTTATACTCGTCTCTACTTTTTACGTTCCTCCTTTCCCATGTTTCCTTGAGCACTGTCCGATCCGAGATTAGAATTTCACCACTTTCCTTCCTTCCTACCAACTAACTTATTCGGTAACGAATTCCTTCAGCTTGCCCTGAAATTAATTTGTTCTACAGGTGAACGTGAATATTTTCTCACGAATAACGTAGGGCACGTTTGCCCACGAACGAACGTAATTTTGACTTTTTCAAATGTCTAGCCTGGGTCTCAAGTATATGTACAGGCTCTAAATACAAAACAGCGATAAAGGGAACAGTAAAAGTATAAATGATAGTGGGGGGCCAGAAACTGCACACACTACTACAAACGAAATTCAGCAAAATTCGCACTATGATAAGAAAAAAAAGATGGTTTAATAGAATTTCAGATGATCGGCAGTCATAAATAAGCAAACGACAATTTTAATCAGTTCTTACTAAAAAAATAATAATTGATAAGTTTCTTCTGTAATTCAGCACTCACAGGACATTGAAGAATATATGTATTAATGAATAAGAAAGACAGCCAATTCAGACAAAAAAGGTAATATAAATACCACAAAACGTTTCTGGCAAGCTTGTCCTTTTTTAGTGTTGTCAACTGACCTGTACAGTTGTGTCGCTGTAGTTGTTCAAGATATAAGAACAAAGATTCTAATCAGTTAAGAGATTAATAATAAGATACAGTAGCCAAATACGGACAAAAGAAGTGATATAAATACCACACTTTGATCCTTTCTTCAGGTGCTAAGGAAACAAAAAAAACAAGAACGACACAACCGCTCAATACCAGTGACAAACTCAAAAGTCAATATATAATATTTTTCAAAAAAGAAACAATTGCACTCGTCAGTTGTGTCGCTCTAGGCTTTTCTTCGCACCCGACGAAAGGCACAAGGATTTATTTCAAGTTAGGTAATATACAGATATTACAAATAAATCGAAATGTAATGTTTTTGATATTAAATAGTTAATATATTGAAAAAGAAGGGTCATTTGTGTAATACGATTTTGAACAATTACTGATACAGGAAGTTGTGAATGAAATCAATTAAGCTAAATATGTCCAAGAAATGCCCATTCTTCCTGCCACCGAACTACTTCATATTCGGTACTATATTAGATTTACGTAATCCTACGCAATTGTTCGGATATGCTACATAAAAGGGGCCAAATATTTACAAATAATAATTAGGTATGAAAATATTTCCCCCCCCCCGGGTGTAATCAGTTACTTTGCTCGTCTCGGCCTCTTTGTTACACAAAGTTGAGGACGAAGTCAACGAGTAAAGTTGGTACATCTCAATAGCGAAGGTCGCCCAGAATGCGTGTCTAAAATTCCAAATCCGCGCCAGGATAATAAGGTTTCGTGACGGCTAACGAGAAAATCTAGGGAGAGGTAAAACTTTCCATCCGAATTTCGACGCGAACAAAGCTGGGAACCATCGGACACTGCAGTTAAGTTGGCAGTGACTATCGACTATGGAGGCAGCAGCTATTGATCGTCTTATATAGTACAGTGGTGGTCGCTCTCGCACTAATAACCCTCGCGTACGACTTATTAACGAATGCTTCACTAGTAAATTGCTTAAAACTCATTAGACATCTGCAATTCTGTAAAAAAAAACCTTACGGCCGCCGCTCCGCTACAAGAAATAACAGGACAGCCACAAACCTAACAAATATTAATTAAACGAAACACCTTCTTAAACGTAGATCTGAGACGGATTAAGGAGAGGAGGCGGAAACTGCAATCTATCGTTTCGAGAAGACAGACAAAAGCCACATCAGTGTAAGTACCAACTATATTTTTCAATTATTGGCTTTACAGCCCTGGATGGGTTTTGGCCTTCTCAACAATATTATTCTATTCTCCCCTATCGTCTCCATCCTCGTACTCCCATCGTCCAACTCAACTCCGTCTATCCACCGTAACCGAGGTCTTCCTCTTATTCTTCGTCCCTCCGGTTTACACAACAATTTTCTTAGGTGTTCTGTTCTCACCCATCCTCATAACATGTCCAAACCATGCAATTCTTCTACTCTTCACGTACCCTTAAGATATTTACTTGATTAATCAGATTCTCCAGCTCATGGTTCATTAGAATCTTTTTAGGGCCGTATATCCTTCTCAAGATCCAAACATGCTTTCGTCCGTACTTGTCTTGGTCCAAGTCACAACCGGCCTTATAATGGTTTTATATATTTTGAGCTTCGCGTTATTTAAAATTTTTGACCTCATTAAATTTTTTATATGCATAATAGCATATATTTCCATTTATTATTCGGGTTTTAATTTTGTTTGAGATTATATTTAAATTCTTTATTTGTGAACCCAGATAAGTGAATTCATTTACTTGCTCAAAGGAAAACTCCTTTACTTTCAAACTCTCAAATTTCTTGTTTTTCGTTCTAATAATTTCCATATATTTTGTCTTGTTTCCGTTAATTTCCAATCCTCTTATTTTGGCATCATTGTGCAGTTCGGTTGTGGTTTCCCTTAGCGAGACTGCTCTTCTACTTATCATGGCTACATCATCTGCGTAGGCACATATTTGAAGAGTCTTGATACCTATATGCCTGGACGTGTCTATTTTTCTAATTGATGCTTCCAGGGTTAGGTCAAATAATATGGCTGATGGCGCATCACCGACCATCTTAATTCTCTTAATGTTGCACCCCGCCAATGGGAATTGCCTGACACTTTTGAATGAAAGCTTCAGTCATTATTCTCTAGGACTTTATTGTTCAAATCGGAAATGATTACGAGCCACATTACGACAGACCCAACCTGTGATTTGTTAACTGTAAGATAATTGAAATGGAAACTTGCAGGAGGGTCAGAGTTCTAATCTAAGAGCCAAGGCATCATAAAACAATATGCTAACAAGACTAAAGTAGCACAATGTAATCGAGGAAATGAGAAAAGTTAGGCGATAGTATGTAAAGGCGAGTTAATTAGCCAGTGTCCGCCAGCAAACCAGAAGCCACACGAAACATGTTTCGAACATGTCAGCGTACTTTAACACACACACACACACAGTATCTAAGCTTTTGTGTACCGTCAATGTGCAGAACTATTGAAAAAGTTTGCAGCATTTGTAAGTATTCTTGCCGTGGTTTCTAATCGTTTCACCTTATAAGGATGCGACGATATTGATCCACGGTCAAGGACACCCGCAGAAGTAGGCGAGTTCTCGCAAGTAACCTCCCCTGTTTTAGCACCTACAATGCCGCTAGCCTACTCTAGCTAATTTTCTACTCAAATACACTCTTGCAGCGCAATTCCACCATTGCACAAGATTCTGATGAACCCGCCAGAGGAAGAGATCAATCGATGAGACGGCTGCTATATGTGAATCAGGAACAGTAAGAATATTAATGTACAGGGCCTAACTGGATTCTAGTGAAAAAATATATTGAAATAATTCAGGATTCTATAGACATCTACGAAATAATACCAACATTTCAACAAAAATATGACCATTGTGACGTATAAATTTATTCGATATTAAAATGATTTATGCTTTCATAACGAGGCCGAAAACCCGTAAGCAGCTTACACGAATATAATTAACGTTCGCAAACGACCAAGATAAAGGAAGCTTCCACGAGAAACCGGAATTTAACCGCGGCGGTGCTTAACAATTTTGTAACGTGAATGAGACCAAGGTTTAAATTATCATTGGAGCGAAACAATCGAGACAGTTTCAAAAACACTCAAGGTCGAGGCTAGAAAGTCTGACCGAATCCGACGATTTGTCCTCCGAAGGAAGAACTCTGCACTACTAAAGGTCAGCACAATTTTAGACAGCCGCTTAATGGCCACACACAGTGTCCTCAAGTGTATGCAGACAATATGCCTTTTGCAATGTATTCGCAACGGAGAACAATGCCGCCGAATAGAAATTAGCATTTATGAAGGCGTAAAAAGGACAAATGGTGGTGCGCGCTGCGTAAAGAGGCGTTTAGACACTTTTGGTAAACTCATTTCCGACCGATACACATCTTGTAGGCAACAAAGTAGTTGTAAGGGAACAGACGGCGATATTTTCTTTCGGTCTAGCACAGCCATTCAAAGACGAGACTCGGTCGACTAACTGACCTTAGTTTCCATTGCAGGCCCCATGCTGACGAATAATTTTAATATTCCAATCAATTTAATTAAGAATGGAACCCCAAGACTGGGTACTGGCAGAGTATTAAGGAATATATAATGTAACACTTGTTGGCCAAAAAAAGTTTATATTGCGAACATAAACTGACAAAGGCATCGCCACAGCACTTCGTATAATTCAAAAATCGTTCTGCCAGTTTGGAATGGTTAACCAACACCAGTCAGTAATGCGATTAGCTAAATACGTGGATTCTAAGTTGCATAAATCCGAAATCGCAACCAATATTCGCATATAAACCACACAGTACTTGTTAACAATCACTGTAAGCACGCGAATTATCTTTCAAGGTCAATTCAATATAATACATATATAACAACAGTAACGTCCCGTCGTCATCCACCACGAACGGACAGAAATGGATTTCACCAATGAAACCACGAGGCAAAGAAAGTGTTTGGACAACGCGGCTTTATTACAGATTCCGTCATTAGCGAACACCTCGTTCACTGTAAATACGCTACGGTGTTACTAGTACGAAAGGCCAGGAATTTAGAAGAAAGCTGGTTAGTGCCGCCAGGATGGAAGTGGGCGCACAGATAAGGAGATATCTCCTTTTCGCTCGTTGTCTAAACTCGAGCGATACAAAAACACATTTCAATGCGAAATTGCCGCAAGCTAACGACCTACTTTCGTAACGACGTGTTTACGACTTTTAAGTGCGTTCCTTGAACTTGAAACTTTAATAAACAATTCACCGATCAGTTATCTCTAGCCAGAAAACTAAATCTTTCCAACAAACAAATAGAAAAGTTCTGGGAAATTAAATATACTGGGAGGGGGAATTTCAGAACTAGTCAAAAGCGAAAAGTTATGTTCCAGATAAACAACTTGACAGCTATTTTTCACCGTCCTCGCAAGGATCAAAATACTTAAATATTTCAACCATAACTTGACTTGTTTCTCTCTCTCTCACACACATACTTATTTATCCAAAATATATGGCCATATATTTTTTAATATAAACGTGATACTGAACAAGGTGCAAGGTCAGCAGCATATATTAACGATAATATTTCAGGATGTGAAATTACCATGCCAGAGAAAGGTTGTTTGGAAAAGATAAGAAAGTTAAATCTTATCTTACAGTTAATAGCAAAACATGACAGTACCCACTTAATACATAGCTCAGTTTACACAGACTGAATCATGAAAAGCACATAAAAGCAGTAATCAAAATGATAGAAGACTACAGGAAAATACTAAAAATAAAAACTAAGAAAATAAAGACTTTACAGATATGTTTTACAAAGCTTTTTTTTGCACCATTCTTAAAAGAAGTTACCCGGCACGACAGAGGCACACCACTCAAGTCAGACATTTAAGGTGTTTTAAATATAAAGACACTAGTACAGGAACTTATCCATTCATTACATCCAGCACTGAAGATCATGGACGAGGAAATCCGATGAAATTTTTCTATTCTCTAGTTAGTATTCTGGTGGAAAACATGTTCTCAACGCCTTCGATTACTAATTACAGACGACTTGAAATAAACTCTTCGATACCTATTTTTTTTAGGTGAAGAAATATTCCCTGGGGGACTAGGGGTCTTCCGGGTGGAGGGGGGCAAAAGCAGTTTAGTTTAGAGTCACTGCGAGGACGAGGCCGGACACGGTCTTTCCGTTTTAAAGACAAGTAAAGCGCCGTAAATAACCACAATTGGCCGATAATAGAGTTGCAAAACAACACGGTTAAAACGTTACAAACTTAACATTCGACTAACTGACTGAACCAAACCGCGCTTTAACGTTTAATTAGTAAATTTGAAGACGACGACGAGTAACGACGTAATTCATGCACTAACGTACCACGTGATAATGGCGAGTGAAGATAAGTATTATTTTACTCAATAAGTGTGATCTCAAATGACGTAAAATAGATTACGCGGAGACAGAAAAATCTTAAGGCTACACTACATTAAGTATTTCCAGTTCACGTTGTGAACGTGCTTAGCATTTCAACACTTCCTTTGAGATAACACGTAATACATTTCAACGTAAATGATAGAAGACTTACACGGCAATAAGACAATTACTGTAGCGTTTCAGGAACATACACACATCGACAATGTTTTATAATTATAGCTTTATCGTCTCGTTAAATTGTAAGAAAGACACTAAAATATAAGTATAAATAAGTCACGTCTATGCACATAAATTGATGAAAAAAACAACGAAAACTAACCATTTTTATTAACCAAATTACATAATTCTTTTCCATACCCAAAAATAGAATTTCCGTAATACATTACACATTAAAAATTATCCTAACACCATTAACGTTAAAACATAATGATTCCTTAACTGCTGTTAACAAGTCCATAATTTATTAATAGTTACTTTTTACGTAATTGTTCAATTTCTTTGACTACTTTCTATTTAATCTGTATCGCTTACTTATAGTTATAAAGTCTTATTTTTCCTATAAACATATCTTTATAATGAAACTCTCTCTGTATTTACAGTTGCTGATATATTCAAGTAAAAACATTCCACACAAGGACCGAAACATGTCGAGTAATTTAATTATAAAATAAAATAATTTAGTTGACTAATTGGCTGGTTTGGCATTAAATACATGAATTTTTTTAACATATTTTACGTTGTCGCGTATAAAGAAGGTCTTTGCCAAACACGGGTTAAAGATAACCTTTGCTCGAAACGTAACAACTTTGAACATAAAAAATTATCCATATATTTTAGATTATTCCCGCTTCAAAAATTACGATCCCCCCCCCATTTATGTTGTTTACTCTTCACTCAAATAACGTACATTATGAGTCCACATGACATTTAGCAAATTTTTTCAGACATCGATGGAAAAACAGTCAATTAAAACTGTACCCATCTTGTTAAATCACTGAACAATATAATCTATATATTAAAAAATAAAATACGACGATGCTATACTCATAAGTATAATTTAACTGACACTAAATATGCGTCCAGATTATCAATTTTTTTTTTTCAAAATTAAGGAATATTTCTGACAAGAGCAGGTTAATAGTTTTTCCTCCTTCAGCGTAACCTTAAACATCTTTTTCTATGACAACATTAGACAATTGACTCCAAAAGTTCACCCTACTTTTCAGATTAGTGTTTTTACGTCTATAAAAAATACGTCAATTTTAACTTACTTGCTATACAATTGGGGGGGGGGGGGAATCAGTATTAATAGATTCCATGCCCTTCCAGGCTCTATACAAGGGGTGGGCACGCATGAGGCCAAAGAAAGCAACAATCAGGTTTTTTAAAATTTATAAGGAGCCATACAAATTAATTTTTTGTTACTTAATATGATTTCATATTATAAATACCTCACAACGTTTCTGGAAACCTCGTTCATTTCTTCAAACGCACAAAAAATATAATTAAGAAAAAGAATATTTGAAAATTTTAGTATCAAAATTCAATTATAAAGAAAATAAATTGATTAATGAAGAGTATAACAACATGTCAATTTTTGGGAGACCCGCACTACAATCGGGTGAGGGTGGTAGGGGGGGGGAGAAGTAAAACTAAAATTTAAACGGGAGCCGCATTTGCCCACAGTTGCTCCATTCACCAGCCCGATAACTAAGCCACCAAGTTACATCCTGAGTATTTTTTTAATCCAATTAGACCACGGGGGCCTTGACATCGACCTATTAAATTATTAAATAGTTAATTTCTCCTCCTTTCCTTTCTCAATTTGATATTTGGCTTGTCGCAGCTTGTATATATAATTTAGAGGCCCTACAGAAAGAGGAACCCAAGAGATGGTTCGTTGAAAGCGTGTTGCTTCAACTTCAAAAACCGCTCAACTCCCGCGTCGAAATATAATAATCATATAAATCCAGATTTTGACAGTATAGTGGAGGAGTGTGTTAGAGACGGAACGTAAAGGATCCGTTAGAGTGGGAGGGGGGGGGGTGGAGGTTTTGCGTAACAGGTGCGTTACGTTGTAACAAGCTTTCTTCCCCTAAATATATCCCAGATGCTGACAGCTTCGGTCGCCATAATCTGAGTCGTTTGTACGGCTTCGTTCTGAAAAACCGCAGCTGACCCCGACCGCTACCACGGAAGTGACCGTGGCGACAACTTTGCAGAATTTACACAGCACCCTTTCGAAACTAAAACACGACGAGGAAGAGCTTTCACGAGACTGGGCGTCTGTGTGTGTGTTCGTATTCGCGACCCAAACATCTTCATCCAACGAGTGGGGGGGTGGGAGGGGGGGGGGGGGAACGTAAATAAAGTGCACTTCCTGCAGGAGCAATGGGAAAAAACAACATGGTAGTGAGTGTGTGAGAGGTTGCAGGGCGGGAGGGGGAGAGGAGAATCGCGTGCTTCGGCAGCAGCTAGCTCAGCTGTTTGCTTTCGGCTGACTCTGCGTCCCCGTAAACAGTTTTAGCCGTCACGCAACGCTGCACATTTCCTAATGCGGTTGCTACACTTCGCACCACGCAGGGAGACGCCTACTTTACAATTCTTCCTGCAACCACGCTTTCTTCGGAGACGTTCACATTTCTTATGTTTCAAATCTCATCCTTTTTTTCCACGCAATCTTAAAATTAAGACAACCCTCTATTAAAGAGATTTTTTCTGGAAAGGTACGATAACTTACAATCGATGAAAAATTTACTATTATTCTGAAAGTATGTCAAATGAGCACAGGATTAGTTTAAGTGAAACCTTTAGAATTTTAAACTGACGAATTTTTAAAAAAAACAAACTACAAAGCGTGGAGTGTTTGGAGAAGGGAAGGCTGAAGATACCGTTTCGAAGAATGGAATTCAGGGCTAGCGCGTGAAAGGACAACTCAGCAGGGAAAAGATCCAATACAGTCACAAATGACTTAAATCCAACGAGTGGCCTAAGGAAAAAAATGTTTGGCAAATGAAATTCTGACAGAGGCACTCCTGAATTCCTAATTTCCGGCTCGGAAATAGTTCTAAAATACGGTGATACAAGATATTTAAAAATCTGAAAACAGACAAAAAAACACAATAAAGAATATCTTTTAAATTCTAGGCATGGAAAGTTAAATGCAGAAAATGCAGCAGGCTAAAAGGACTACAATCACAGAAAATGAATAAAACGATTAAGCGTGTTGAATGTAAGCAAGTAGTGTGTGTGAGACGTGAAGAGCTCGGGACACGCACAAGACGTGACGGCCAACCGCATCAAACCAGTAAGTCAAACCGTTGATGACAAAGAATTTCTCCAAAGATAACATCATTCGACAAACAACTCGAACTAGTAACCATAATATGAATTCCGGTGTTATACAGAGGGTAAGGAAACTACTTCATGGTAATTCAACACTGACTCACCCTACACCTGGGCATAACTGACTCCATTTTGCATTATTATTTTTGCAATTTGAGGGGGCTCCGTTACAATTGTATCAGATAAAGAGCCGACAAAGTCCTCTGAATTTAAAATTCTATTACACTATCAGTCCCACGACAAACGATCCAATGAAGAACAAAACAGAAAAGTAATTTTTAATTTCCTGACGAGTCACCCCAAAATATTACATCATGGCACCTCGTAATGGAAATCTGCATCGTGAAGCTAAGTGTCTTTGCATGTCAGCAAAAGTTCGCAATGATTCATACAGTTTAGTCAAGAGTTTGTTTTGCTAAAACGGGATATCCCATCAAACTTTAATTCTGACTCAATGCTTCAAAAACTAATAACAAAAGCCAACTTTATGAAAATATTTTTTTTAAAAAAACTTAATTATATAAAAATGGACAACACAAACAATTTTCTAAAACAACTGTATCGTGAAAAAAAGAGGGAATGATTAACTTGTAGAACATCTGGTAGGAGTTGAGATATTTGCGATACACCACCACGTGTTCACGATTACTTCGCCTCTACAAGCCTGTTAAGAACTGATGAGTCAGAACCGATGGATGGTGTTAAAAGTCAACGTCCAGCACTTTTATAACGCTACGTCGTGGATTTTTCTTCCCTTTTTCTTTTTCTCTTCTTCCCATGAAAGTTGGAGGCAGCGGCCGTAGAGTTTTAATTGGACTGCAACAGTGGGAATAATGAAATTTCGTCAAGTTACAAATTCAAGCGCCAGTGCTATCCCCTTCCACCACTTTCCGAAGAGAGGGTAGAAACTTTGTGTTGTTGCGGCAGATTTATCGTTCGGTCTCTCCCTCTCCGTTCCTCCCCCCCCCCCCCCGAGCCTTCCTACAAGTTCGGGATCGACGCAGTTACAAGCGGGGGCGACATTCCTACTCCCGCAGTGCTGCGCAATTACAAATCAAGACAAGTATCGTCACTTTACGGAGGGAAAACCGTACCTGATCGATGCGGAAATTGAGTGAGCAACGCAGCAGCAAACCTATTTCCCTTTATACTAGCCAGTCCTCCAATAACCGGTTTTCTGATGCGACGAGTCCTGCCAACAACGACCCCCCCCCCCCCTCGACCTGATCAGTGCAAGTAACGTCCCGGGGGCATTTTACCCTCCGCGACGGGGGAAATTTTCCCCCCAGCAATGACCACATGCTGAAAGTAATAATAAAAGACAAACATTTTCATACTGATTAACGTTAAAGATCAAAGTAACAAGCAATATTAGGAATGAGAAAGTTTTATAAAGCATTAACGAGGGAGTAGTAAATCTTCACAACTTTACCTCGAAGTTGCAAATATTTAAAATTTAGTTAACAAACTGTACCTTAAAGGTTCAGACATGGAATGGAGGTCTGAAGAAAGTCGCTTGATTACAGGATAAGAAAGATAATCGGAAGCCACGGTGCTTCATAAATGTATCTAATCTAAATTACCTCAGAATGAATCGCCAGTATGTGCGAATTTTTTTCTACTTTGGAACACTTTTAGACGATTTTTGTGTTATATTCGCAAAGGAAAATGTCATCTGCTAAAGATAATTTTTGGAGAACTGCGAACGAATGAATTTTAACGCTGCCAAATACAAATATAAATTGTACAAATATTAATGATTCATGAAAGAACAAAATTTCAGCGGAGAAAAAACAAAATGAAAATATACCTTAAAGAAGAATCTAACGTGACACTAACTATATCAGGATTAAGCATTCACCTAAAAATAATAATGAATTTACTCAGTCCAATGCTTCCTATTTATTCAACGGTAAAGAAAATATTTTAAGAATTTACTTCAACGGTCTCAATGAGACAGCCTGTACATTACTGGAAGAAGAAAAGTTCTACAACTTGTGTCCAAGCTTTAATTATCTCCCCCAGACATGAGGGGAAGGGTGTTCTTATGTCCACAGGCCATGAGAAATGCAAGCTTTGACGGCTTCCTGCTTTGGTTAGTCACTATTGAAACGTATTACAGTAAGGGAAACATTGAGCTGAAGTAGTAGGCCTAGACACTACAAACCAAATAATTAAATGGTTTGTGACAAGAGAGTTTGACAGAGGGCACCTTCACGAGACAGATCACATTACAAAAAGTCTAAATTAAAAACGTCAATATGCAGTTTTATAATTCAACACGTACAATCACGATTATGACCTCAAGTACAACAGTGTGATGTGCGCGCTGAATAATGGATCCATTAAAATCCCAAGACCACGCTCGACTCGCGTTAAGTAACCTTGCACGCCGAGCGACTTCTAATTTAAAAAATAAACCGAAACCAAGAAAATGTTAATATTAATTGGCGCCACAGGCGATGTAATGCGAGACAATAATTGGACATCACGATTCAGAGAGTCCTCCGGCACGAGGGGAACAAATCACATTACTCAACACAATTTGAGGATTGTTTTGAAGTTGTTAAGATATACAGGCCACTGTACCGCAATGTTAGGAAGTTAAACAACAGAAACCTTAACATTTTGCAAACTGAAATTTTGGGATTACTTGGGAGAGTTGAAAAGCACGAAAGGAAGAAGACTAGTACATGAAACGGCAAAATATATTAAACAGACATTTCAAAACTGGTACAGAGTAAATTCCAACATCATTCCGCTATACAAATCCTATTAAAACAACAATTATAAGTTATGAAGCACTAAAAACTATACACGCCTGATTAATTGCATTATTCAAAACCTCGTGAAGCATTTTAAAATATATCTAGTTTCATTGACACAAAGCATTTATGTAAGGGGGAAAATTATGATATTTTAATCAGGTTAATAAGTATTACCCTTCAGAAAACGTTTTTAGGAAAAACACAGGTTAGACCACTGGTAAAGCATGACAAAATAAAAGAATTAAAGATTTACATAAGAAAATTATGTTGCTATTAAACTACAATGTATTGCTATTTGTTAAGGAAAATTATATGTTAAAAATATCACTAAAATAACTTGATTTTATGACATTCACCTACTAATACGAGAGGAAATTAAGATAAAATAAACTTTTCTTGATTAAACTGAGAACAAGTGTATGTTACCAATTTCTTCACAGTGATGATCACATGATTCGTCAATTTTGCATCTTAATTAATTACCTGTGACCCCCAAAATAAGCTCCCCTATTAACAAGAATTGCCCAAATTGGCAGTGTCTGAGCGTTAATGTAATTAGTAGGACAACAGCACCGGTTATTTCCATCGTTAACATTGCAGAAGTTTGTGTTTTGTGAATTCCACTCGACTGTGCTTGGCCTTTCTACTTCGCCCTGGAAGAACTTACCGAATCTGAGCGTGTTCGCTATTATTCGGTTCTTGCCTGAGTAAACGAATAGTTTCAATTTCACATTGCACGAGCTCGATTAAGAAAGCTTCAATCCGCGTGGCTTGCCGCACAGTACAGATTAGCCACGGGCAATTCGAGAATGTCTACACTGACTCGGAAACTTTCTAATCTTTTAACAAGCCAAACCCTAAATCAGCAATTAAGGAAGGCCCGTTCGTCACAGCATATGTATTGTCGGAAAATAGCAGTTATCTCGCGCTGGTACGATGGTGTGAAGCTAAGATGGTAGTTTACGTAATGACCAACATGGACTGGCCAAGGCCACGTCAACGGTTTTAGTCGGAGGCGACCCTTCCTTATCGCTCCTAAGCAACCAACTTACCTGACAAAGGAATCTGCAAACCCCATTATAAACTTAAACAATAAACTTCTCTCAACCATTATTGTGTTCGCTTTTCTTAAAATTGCAAATACCTTTTAAAAAAGAAAGAAAAGGAAATTGCGAGAAGCCGACACCCAAGAGGTACGACAAAACTTTTAAATTACATCAAAGTTTGACCATAAGAAATACAACATAATAGCTTATCCATAATTTAAATTCCGCACAATTCGCTTCAAAGGAAGCAGAAACCAAGCAGCTGTACGCAACGATTTACAATGAATCAATATCGCAAACACGGTGCAACAGACGACGCATTGAGTCGAAAATTGTAAATGAAAATCACACTATTACAATGATGAGGGTAGTTGAGGGAGAGGGGGGGGGGGGAGAGAGAGAGAGAGGAGACGGAAGGCGGGGAGCGAGATACGCGAAAAGAGGAGAAAACTACTTTCAAAAAATTACTACATCGGGTTACCAGACGGGCAAAATTAGGGAACATGCTCACACAAATAAAACTCACCCACCAAATCTTGTTGTTCTAACGGATCCTACTGTCCGGCCGTAAAACAAATAGGCCGACCACAAAGATAAAAGATCCACCAAAAGAAAAATTTTCCACTCGTGCTCAATAATTCACACCCAGGGATTTTAAAAATAAAACACGTGGAAGACAAAAAAAAACAGTTACGAAATGACACTAATTTAAGTTACGAGACTACTGATTTACAATTCACGGACCACTTCACACGAAACACCTGAATAATTCATTCCACACGGTTACTTTATATTGTCGTAAGCAATTTCAATCGAAAACAATGAAAATTACTCGAATGTTCCTCAAGGTTTCAAGTACAGAATCAAAAGGAATATTCACACAAATCAATAATGATTACGACTTGAAAAGAAACCAAAGAATATTTATGGATGGAACATATAGAGGTGGGGGGGGGAGAAGATACATTCCAAGATCACATGGAGCTTGTTAATACTTTGGTAATAAATTTCAGAAAATTAATTTTATTTGAAACGCTCTTATTTTCAATTAATACAGCGATAGAAGAAACAAGTTAAAGGATGAGTCAGAGGGAAACGCATCAATAACAATACAACATGATTAAGCTTATTGAGATATAGCAATTACTCTGATATGAAGTTAGAGTGGAAAACAAGATGGAGTAAAGCTTAGTCATGACTGATGATTCAAAATCTATAGTGCAACCCCATTACACAAGAAAACATTCACGTCGTAAGAATAAATAATTATTCCAGCCGCATGGAGTAAATAATAACGTGCCCATGTATGACTTTGTATTTTCGGCGGGGCCGTTAAAGACCAGAATTTCAAGATTGTTAAAACTTTTTTTTGCGTTTTACTCTTACTTAAAGCAAGTGATTCAAGAAAGCCTTCTCAATCGGCGTACCACACGGTAGTTGAAGGCGAGCAGTTAAGTCGCTGCTGCTGGCCAGGTCTGCTTGTTTTTATTCGTCTATCCTTCAAGAGAAGACGAGAACACGCCGAGCCTTAGCCTCGGCCTCGCCCAGTCATCCGCTTTGTCTTCCACCTGGAAGGGCGCGAACAGCAATACAGCCAATACAAAGGGCCAACCCGGCGCACAAATAACGGAGTTAGCGACCACTCCACGCCATTGTCTCCGGCAAATAAAATATTCACGTCAACTGGATATATCCGATACTTTTTAGCCCACGATTATATAATCTCTGAAAAATAAATATTAAAAAAAATATACAGAGCATAGCGAACGCGGATTCACAGTTAAAATTGCTTGCGTATACAATCCATAGAGAATCGGGGAGTGTGATAAACAAAGCTGTGGTGTTCCCGGATTCAGATAAAACGTTCGCGTATATACAATGCACGGAGTATCGTGTACGATATTAAGATATACTGGGGGTGTGGGGGGAGGGGGGGGGGAGTTTTATCAGTCTAGGTCAATATTTGAAGGAGAGATTGTAGCTCCGGGGTCGGGCGGACACAAGCAAGTCTGCTTGAATGTCAACAAGCGGTCGATATAACCAACTCGCAAACTCTGATTTGCAACAGCTCCCCAACTACTTGGAAGCGCCGGAACTCCTGCAAAAGTTAACTTCAGCCCACCATGCATTTTGGCGAAGAGTTTAGATGCCAATACATCGGAAGAGGCATATTCGCTGCGCTTCAGCTCTACGTACACGTAACACGTTTCTGCCTCAAGCGAGCATTCAGTTATTTAGGCCAGTTTCTTGTAAACAGAAGTAATCAACAACACTTTTTCCTACACAGGTTAAAACTCATACGAAAATTAAATATAGTTTCCCCGTTAATATCTAATCAGTAAAAATTCTATGTATTGAAAACGCTCGTGCTAGATTTCACGTTGTTTGTAGGAGATAAATGCGTTTCGGGCACAGCACAGCAATCTTTGGTGAAATCTTTAGACAGAGTTTAGAATAGGATAGGGAACATCCTGCTACAACTAAGTTACTTTTCCGGACCATGGATTTATTTTTTTAAAAAAAAACTCAGTAACACAGATGCAATAATCCTTAAGTACACTGTGATCCTTTTATTCACAAATGAATTACTCAATTCTTTAACACGTTAAAGTTAATCACTTAAATAGTGCCAAAAGATTGGCTTTCAACACGATTTACAGCAATGTGAAACAAAGTCTTGTTTTTACTGCTCACCAAGAACATGAATCGAATGGGTACGGATAACCAAGCGCTTGGAATATTAGCAACACTGCAAGCGGGAAGTAATCGAACAAGTAATTACAATCGAACCAATCAACAGTAACAGATTCTAATTAAATAAACGTAACCAGCACATTGTCAGAAAACAAACTCTGACCACGCTGCTTTGTACTTCCGACATTAAAACCAATTCGACTTTCATAGCATTAGTGCCACACAAATACCTTAAAACACACTTTCGCAAATGCGTGCAGCAACTCGAAGACCTTAGCGAGAAAACAAATGTTCAACGTTCTAATCCGCTAACTAGAAGAACAAACGCACGAAACGCGATATTAAAAAAGATATAGTTCCCCCAACATCAACCGACAAGTGAATATGGCCAAGCGCTTGGTATCCTAGCTAGCTTTTGCAACATTTCTAACACAGTTACCAGACTAGTAGGGACCAGGCAAATAAAAATAATCTAAAGTCAATTCACTTCGAAAGATTCAAATTTAGTATACGTACCTCGTAGCTTGACAGAAAACAAAGACTGACCACGCTGCTTTGTACTTCCAACGTTTTAAGATAAACCACCCAACTTTCAGTCACTTATAGTACAACACCAAAGCCTTAAAAGTAAAACACTATCACATATACATGCAACTCGAATAACCCGAACCACAAAAACAACAAATTTTTCAAGTTCAAACTCACTAAATTCATAAGAAAATTACACAAAACGCGAGGGAAGGAATAAGTCTCCCCACTTTACTAAAATGGTGACCAGTCTCGCAAAGTCTCGCAACGGACCAACCACACGAGACTCGGCGATACTCAAATCATCGTAGATAACGCACATCGGCATACGGCGCCCGATGGTGTTTAATCGAACAATTGCCACTAGAACTTCCCTGAAATTAATAAAATACTCGCGCAAATTAATTGTGAAGCTTCCGCATCACATTTTTGTGTAACATTTAAATATCTAATACGTTAACAATTTTATTGGGATAACTCTGAGCAAAGTTAATATCAGCACACTCTGTTGGCAGTGTTGCTAAACTTTGTGGCGGCAACTTGGGGACGCTTGATCGTCTACGATTAACGCACTCAATGTCTTCAATCAGCTGAATTATTATGGCAGTACGCTTTGGAGTTTAGTGAATCTGAATTTTGACGTATAGGTAGAACGTTGGATTATAGAGATCAGCGATGGCTGACGTAAAGTCATTGGAACATCCTACTCTCAAGGCATGTCTGAATTTGATAGTCATATTTTGCTAATATTTCTTCGAAGCTACAATATCAAATGTCACTTTTTATATTTGTATCACATACAAGCCCATTTTTATGTTCCGCTGAAGAACACATGTTGGCTTTAACAACTTTTTACTTCTATGAATTCAATAGCGTACTTGCACATAGTTGATTCTTCGGAATGAATTGGGGAACGACGTAGAAAAGTGACAAATGCTACTTCATATTCATTAAAATTGTCATTTATGATGGAAGTTTATTGAACACTCGGCTGAGTAGAATTAGAAATTATATTGGCGTAATAAAATTACGATATTCGTTATTTACGGTTGACGAAAGAGTAGGAGCACAAGTAAAATGTAAAGAGTAAAATTGTCACTTGTGGCATTCCACCTTGTCTTGTTGGATTTCTTCACTCTGAATTGATGCTTTCAGTGATCTGTGATCATTTTTATTTTATTTTTAAATTTCAAGGATCTCTTTCAAAGTATTCTGGAACACCCAATTATTAGTAATAAATGAACAGTATTTAATTATAAATGTTTCAAAAGAACCTACTGATGTTTATATTAGAGAAAAGCTAGCTAACAAGCAATATTTCTTCAATGGGTGAGTGCAGCTATCTGCTTGGTATCAAGAGACCTGAGATGAACTGAAGTTCTCCTGAACATTATGTAACAAGTCAATAAATGTGGTTTCAAGCCACCATTTCTTTAAGAGAATATTTTATGTGACTTATTAATTGTATGTATGGTGTCCATATGTAATAAAAGATGCCTGTTGATTGTAAACAGTTGTGTTCACATTGACAAGATAACCAATTTCTTAATCTGTCTAGATTTTCCTAAACGGAAACAATATTTTTATGAGACTACTATGTAGTATAATAGTATAATTAGAATATAATAAATATTTGCAATCCCAATCATTTCACTTGAACATAACTCACTCAATTTCAGACTGAAAATGGGGGGAAATGAATAATTCCTGTGTTTTATATTTAATAACCATTTTGTAGTAATAATATACTATGTTGACTATGTAACAAGCTTTGTATGTTATTGTGACAAATAACCCTATAATCTATAACTATGAATAAGAATTTTGTGCTATTTAATTCTTCGTTTGTCAGAGGAAGATGTGTATAATTTGTGAAAAGACTTTATTTTGGCCTATTTAACAGGTTCCATATGAACTTCTAAATAAGAAATTTCGAGCAGCTCAAAAGCAGCTAGATCGAGAGGTATCTCATGTCCAAGCTGCAGCATCAGAACTGGAGAGAGGATTGCAAGAAGAATTTGTAGGAGCCAAGGATATAAGCATTCTTCTGGGTGGAATGGTAGAGAAGCTTCAAGTTCTGAAACGAAAAGTAATTATTGAAAGTTGATAGGAAATATATTGGTTTACTAACCTATGATTGTTGGTTATATGTAATGAGATGTTGCCTATATTTTCATGAATAGATTTATCATTGTAGTATCATACCATAATGGCTTATAAGTGTATACCCAAGTAATTTTCAAAGATTCTGGCTACAGTAATAGTGGAAATTTCATGTTTGATATTTGTTTTTTTATTTACAATTTTACTGTCCTCATTTTTCTTTAGCTGCACTGTCAATATGGAAGAGGATGGTCAACCAGGCATCAGATTGATGATCCCCACAAAATCTATTTAAAAACCATTATTGTTCTTCAATGGTGTGATTAGTAAAAAAATAACTGAAAGGAAAAGAAAACTGCATTTATGGAATGAAAACATTTTACTTTGTTACATACAATTTTTCCTTGTTTCTGTTTCTAAATTTACAAGTTTGTATTTAATTCATCATTTCTTGATCCAAAGTTAACAGTTGTAGCAGATTGTCATTAAACCATACATTGTGATTTCAGTTAGGCTGTCATTAGGCATATTATTTCTAATTTCATTATATTTCAACCAGAGAAAACTAATGCAAAGCATCTTCAACATTTTTTGATAAGTCATTAAAAAATTTCTAAATTTAATCAAAGAAATTCTTTTTACACTACGGATAACTTGGATATCATTGTTGACTTAAGTTTTAAGAGCATTCAAATAAACTGCAGACAGTACAAAGAAATTTGAAATCATGTTCATATGACTGTTTATGAATTGACGACATAAAATATAAAAATCAGTATACAGTTAGCACAATATTTGGAACTTGTTTGGAAGCTTTCAGCCTTAAAGGTCAGATGTGTCCTGTAATACTTTGCCATAATTCAATTTTAATTTTAATTATTATAATAAACAAGTTCTCAATATTTTTAATTAATGTGGTGTCTGTATACTGTTATTTTATCTTTATTACAGAAATATGAAAATAAATTCAATGTGTCTATAATCTGCTTAATTTCTTCATCATATCTGTCTTTAAGTATGAAGTAAGACTTTGACCAATGTTAAGCCCTGCGATGGGAAATGGGAACAAAAGTTGTTAATTAATTTATGTGATTTCCAGTTTATAATTGTCAGTGCCACACTTTGGGCTGAGAAGAGGGTATACTCTTTTTTTAAAGCATGATAGTAATTGTTACTGTACATGGGATGCATCTTGGAACTTAAGGAAAGTTCCAATTATTTTATTGTAATTGTGTTTATTTAGCAGTATATTATTTTATATCCTAGGCTGAAGAAAGCATTTCAGAAGAATTAGAAGCTGCATATGTCTGTAAACGACGCCTGGAACATTTGAGGGAGCATGCCAGCTCAAATAATTCCAGTGCTGTTAACCTCTGGCGTAGGCGCCGACTAGATAGAATGCTAGTAGAATATTTTTTACGGAGAGGATATTATGGAGCAGCTACTCGTTTAGCTCACAGATCTGATCTAAGAGATCTTACAAATATAGGTAAATATAACTGCAACTTTTTCCTGATTCTGTTAACTTATAAAATTCATAATTTGTCTAATTATCACTTGCTTGCACATATAGATCCTTAATTTTCCAGGTTTTCACACACACACACACACACACAAATATATATATATATATATATATATATATATATATATATATATATATATATATATATGTTTGAAATAAGATAAGGTGTTTAGATATGTAGAGATTTATTCCTCACTG
The DNA here is from genome assembly GCA_037074705.1 of Zhengitettix transpicula. Taxonomy (NCBI): domain Eukaryota; kingdom Metazoa; phylum Arthropoda; class Insecta; order Orthoptera; family Tetrigidae; genus Zhengitettix; species Zhengitettix transpicula. Next base: position 238,419,164 of record CM073590.1, on the reverse strand, counting down.
CTCAATTTTCATTGACCATTGCAGGTAAATTGTGAATCAATCTAAAGATATGAGTGTAAGATGTTTCTCTTTATTTGTTATGAAATTAATATTTCAAATACTAAAGAATAGAAATGCAAACTCCCCTTGGTTGAATGAATTAACTTTTTCTTAAAAGATTATTGTTAACGAAATTGTTCTAGTTACTTCTACATATTAAGCTTATTACTAACAAAATCAAATTTTGTGTCAAATTTCTGCTACATCTGAATGTGTTTGCAAAATGTTTTAGATGTATTTCTAGTTTCTCGAGAAGTTGAACGTTCCTTATCTCGACGAGAGACTGCCAAATGTTTAGCTTGGTGCCATGACAATCGTTCAAAGCTTAGAAAATTGAAATCTACAATGGAATTTAATTTGAGAATTCAAGAGTTTGTAGAACTTGTGCGTCAGGACCATCGTATGGAGGCTGTAAGGTATTTGGCTCAAACATCCTTGATCTGTAAGATATGAAATCTATCTGATATGAAAGCATGCTGTGCTAAATTTGTCATTGAACACCTTGTTGATACCGTGAAGTCAACATTACAAATAAATACCTTTTCGACAAAATTAAGATGCTATAATTATGATAGCTCATGTCCCTGTCTTCTATGGTATCTTATTTGACACAAGGATTTCAGACAATTTTTCTAATGATAAAATCTTAAAGGGAATGTTGGACATAGTAAAAGATTTTTAAAAATTGTACTGTATTTACATGTGTGTGTGCCTTGTTTAAGAAAATGATCATGAATACACCTAATAAATTGTTTTTCAGACATGCACGGAAACATTTTTCTAATTTTGAGGAAGACCAATTACAAGACGTTCAACACTGTATGGCCCTTCTTGCATTTCCAATAAATACAAGTAATTCATATTTTTTAAGAAAACAATATTTCATATATTTAATATAATCTAACAATTGTTTTATAATAATTTAGAAATACAGTCACAAATTAATTGAACCAAATAAATACATTCAATATTTTGGCTACAACCATCCTAGAATGCAGTCCATGGCTTTACATTCATGCTTCTTGTAATTTAGCATATAACAATGAATTGAGATAAAATTGAGATTTGTGTGGAAAGGAAGGAAACATACTTGGTGGTTACTTTAAATTGAAGCTAAGGCATTCCAAGTGACTATTTGTCCATAATAAGACTATATATTTGCCTGGTCGGGCAATATATATCTGCCGCCAGTCTGTGCATGGAATAGTGTAACACTCCTTCCTGAAGGAAGAGGCTGATAGCCTCCGAAAATTTGAAGAACAACCTTCAGTTCCTTATGGTGACACTGCACTTCAGTTTCAGGTAAGCCACAACTTATCTCTCTCTCCTTTCCATACCAATATTGCAATCATTTTTGACAATGTCTTACCAGAAAGTGAAGTGCAGTGTCGCCATGACGAACTGATGGTTCTTCAAATTTTCAGAGTCTCTGAGCCTCATTTCTTCAGGAAGGAGTGTTACACCATTCTGTACACTGGCAGTCCGCAGCCGTTTAGTGCGATCAATTTATCTTGTTGTACTTGATATTCAAAACTAGCTAGGTGAAAAGAGAACATCATTCAAAAGTGAATGTAAAATTAATAATTTTGAGTTCATTTTAATTAGCATTTAATTTTGCTTTTTAATCTGAAGTAATATTTACTTATTTTACTACTACTACCAAATATTTGTGTATAAATTAATGAAGTAGCTCCAAGTATATTTTTTACTAATCAAGTTTATCTATTTGTGAAAACTTGCCTTTATATACTTTATTACATATTTCTTGTTAAATGATGCAGCCATATTATTTTTATTTCAGTGTTGTCTCCATATAAAGAATTACTGGATGAAAGTCGTTGGGAGAAATTGGTGGAACAGTTTCGTCAGGAAAATTATAGACTCTTTCAGTTGGCATCACAGTCAGTTTTCACAGTAGCTTTGCAGGCTGGCCTCTCAGCTTTGAAGACACCATATCCTTCAATACCTATATTATGTATAGTCTCTAATAATTTATCATTTTGTGGTATGTTTTCTTTTGCTATAAAATGTAATATTTATGATGTGAGAGATTCTAAATGTACGACTATGATAGAAATTTTTTTATAGATGTAGATGTTAATTTCTACTATATAATTAAAAAGCTATACAGCTGAATATTTTCAGAATAAGCCATATTGAAAAGTGGCATTGTAAAATCAAGTGAAATTGTTCAGTATGGTGTATATCAAGTGAAAATTTCTTGGCATTATCCCACATGAAAGGCTGCTATATAATATTGTTAGTATTATAAAATATCAATTTTATCTAACATATTCTGTTTGTATTCCCAACTATTTCATTATTTTATACTAATCCTACTTACTGTCATGTTTCCCATACTGGCTTGTCCCTACTTTTGGTTAATTTCTCTTATAAAACATTCCCATAATACATTTTAGTGCACCTTACAGATATCCATAGCCTTTTATTTTCTTAAATGTTGATGGTGTTAAACACATATCCAGCCTTTTATAGAATTCTAATCCAATATTTTCAAACATTTTTTTCTATTTACTTATGCCATCAAAGGGTTATAAAAGTATAATATTTGTAATATTGTATAGTTGATTCTTAATTGTTTAACATTTTTGTTATGATGGTAAATTTTAATTAACATTTTAAAAATTTTAACCCTTAACTGAAAGCACTCAGTGTTACAGCAATAATCGTGAGAACAGAAATTCAAGCTGCCCAGTGTGCCAAGAAACTTTAAATGTACTAGCAATGCCTCTCCCCTTTGCTCATTGTTCTCAGTCTAGACTTGTGTGTGCTATTTCTGGGTTACCACTCAATGAGCATAACCAGCCCATGATGCTTCCAAATGGCTTTGTATATGGAGAACAGGTACATAAATTATTCTTTTTGTAAACTTTTACACTTATATTTAATTTGAACTGGACATACTTAACAAAGTGTACAGTTTCTGGTGTGCGTTTAAGATAGAACATCCTTTGCTTAAGCAAGTATTGTTTATACGAGGAAAATGACAAATTTTTATTTCTGCCAATTAAATTTATTTGCTGTGTTTAGTATAAAAATTAAGACATTTTAAGAGGATGATGATTTAAAGATGGATACCTGTATTTTCTTTTTGTCTTTTTAGTTGTGTTGGAGGGATATTTAAGTGATCAAATATTAAAGCTGAGACCACCAGCTGTTCCTCCCTTAAGAATGTCAACTAGGCATCTAGGATGAGCTTTGTGATAGTAGAATTGTATATTAATGTATTTTGTATTGAATGGGTGTTATACAGAGAATGAGGAATATTATTTAGGACTAGGAACTGGTAACAGATATTCTGGATTTCTTGGGGCCAGTGATTTCTTCATATGACTTGGATGTAGTATTGGATCAACCAGAGGATGACATGTATACTGGGGGTGACAGCAGTACTCAAAATATTGATCAGCCAGTAGTCAATAGTGTGCACAAGTAGAACTTCTCATATACGTGGTCTGATGCAGACATTATATAGCATCCCGTTGCAGTAGATAGTCGAAATGAGGGTATCTTAGTTTATTATTGACCTTCCAATGGCTTTTTATGTTGTTACTATGATTTCTTGGGTTAATCAGGAATTTGTTTGGGATGTTGTTCAATTAGTTGGGCATGATATACTCAATTTTAAGAGAAATTGGCAAATTTTCTCTGTTCTTTCTAATTGTGGACTCATTATGTCATATCTGTGTATTTTTAAAAACTGATTGATATACGTTTTATACAATGTTACACAAATTATACCTTTCAATGGTGATATTTTTGTTCCTTTTTCCAAGGCACTGGAACAGATGGCTCTAGAAAACAATGGAGAAATTATCTGCCCTAAGACAAAAGAAGTTTATCCTTACATTAAGTTGGAGAAAGTCTTTGTGATGTAATATCTATTCTTACTATTGATCATTTATATTGTAATTTTACTCAATTATTTATTACACATTTAATATTCTATTATCAGTTATTTTGTTCAAATTTCTTATTAAAATAATTTGCATAATATTTTGTATTTAAATTTATAAAGTTTACTACTATTTTGTAAGTTTTCTAATAATGCAATAATGTGTTTGTGCCTTCACAAGGAATAATCTCTACCAGCCTATGGTTGTTATTTTTTACCCATGTTACTATTGAAATGCATCTGGAAATTATTCAGATCATGTAAATATTATTTGCATACTCAATGCAATTTCACTGTGTATGATAATTGTAAAACTGTGTGGTATGTGCATCTTGTGTTGGTTTGAAATTATATAAATATATTTAATTATCAAGATGTTGAATGTACAATTGGCACAATAATTTTTTAATGAAGTTCTTTCATAGTATCCATTGATATTTGTTAATAAGGGTTTAATTTAAATCTTTATTTCTTCTTTATATGCTTATTAAATATTATAAGACAAAATACTTGTGTTCATTAAGTTATAATAAATATTGATTATTGAAAATATTGGATAATTGCCTTTTTTAATTGTAATGAAGGATTATTTTCTTTACAAATTATTTCAACATAAAAGCCTCCATAACTAAGTGCAGGCCAGTGTATGTCAAGCAGTCCTTTGCCTGAATAGTGCATTATTAGATGTCATAACTGAAAATGTGCAATGATTTCTATTGTATTTTGAAAGTACAGCAAAGTCTTATAACACACAGGCACCAGCTTGAGGGTGCACTTGCAGAATAAAAGCTTAAGGCGTCTAGGTTGGTGTCCAAATTTTTTTCATCGCCTTGTCAATGAATTCAGTGCCCCCCTCTACTCTTGTCCTGTAGTAGGCCTACCATCAATGCTGCAAGTTTCCGCTAGAATAGTTGGACCAATTTTGATTGCCTCACATACCGCTGGGTATTCAACAAGGGATTCACTTAAGGCCATATCACTTGCTTCATATCTCCAACATCTTGTACCAAGTGGTACCCTCGGCAATAAATTTGTGTAGAAAACCTCAGTAAAAGTTCTGTATATCTTCTCCCATGGCTAAAAATGTAGATTTGTCTACTTTCTGGGTGTAGCTGCATAATCGAAAATACTTTTTTGTGTATGTGTTAAAGAAAATCTATTTGACCTGTGGTATAGGGGTCAGCACAACTGCCTCATGTCACAGAGGTCCCAGGTTTGAATCTCTGTGATGGCATAAATGTTTGTGTGCGTGAGACAAACTGATCAAATCAGACCTGTGACAAGGAAAAATGAGTTTCCATAATAACCTGAGTAGTTTATGCTACTGTAAATAAATCCATTTTTAAAAAAAACAATTCTGAGAGAAGAAATGATGGGATGAAGATATACTGAAAAATTATTCTACATTTTCAGATGGTTGAATTGATCTGTAGGCCTGCAAATGCCACTAGATGAAAATGCAAAAATTCAGCATACAGTTCTTTGTAAAAAAAAAACAACATTATCTTTCTCTAAAATGACCGCAAACTGCATAGAGGCATTATCGCGGGGACACTGAAGCACGTCCGCTAATTCATTTATGTATTGTCTGTATGTTAATATTTACTTCTTGAAATTGGTTGCCCACGGGTTTGAGTTTGGCGGCCGCTCCTGTCGCGCGACAGGCGGAAGTGCGCAATTATGTGAAGCATATTCAAATATCCACGGGATTTGAATTGACATTACATAACATAAATATCTTATTTTTATTTAATTATAAATTATATTGCATTAGTTAAGAGTATAATGTGTAGATGCACTTCACTGAAAATAATCATAGCGACGCCCATGTTTTAACATATCACCAATTAATACACTATTAACTATAGTGGAGATTTTTTTTAGAGCAACAGGCTACATGAGGGTAATCCACGTTGGACAACTCCCCTTTAATAGCATAGGAAGGGATTTTAAAGGGGGGATGCGGAAGGGTAGAGGAAGAAGGTAGCCAAGGGTGAACTAGGGCCCCCGGGCTATATTTTAAGGATCCTACCTGGCATTCGCCTAAAGAAATGCAGGGAAAACCCTAGAAAAACCTGCATCAGGTAGGTCGGGCATTGGGTACTTGTCCCACGCCCTTCCGATAGCGGGAGAGGAGTTTGCTGTGGGGACGCAGCATTTCCTTCTCCGTGCCTCGACCAGTTTAGGAGGCAGCTGGCCGACTATTCCAATGGGAATAGAGGACAACTCTTACCGTATGCCCAAGGTCTGTGACCCCGGAACATACACCTCTCAGAACAGGCCGAGGTGCCTCGGCTTGTTTGCTCCTTAAAAGTTAAATATTTCCTTCACAGATCAGGCCTTGAGCAATTACGCATCAAGAAACATCAATAAAATTCGTAAATAAACGTCAATTGAGAATAACATTAAATTTATGCTAATAAATGTAGATGTTTAACAAATTATTACATTTACTGCTCCCAATAATTGTGCTTTTGAAATGTGAGTAGCTGCAAGTTGAGTTAATTATGCTGTCCAAATTATTCAGTCCTACATAAAATATAAAATAAAACTTGTAATTATTAAAAAAGGAACTCAATCTATGATTAATAATTGTTTTTGTTTTGATTATATAGTAAAATTCTTATGGTGGCAAGTTGCTTGTGGATTGAAATCCTGCAGCAGATTACAATTTATTTTCAAGTGGTTAAATTATTTCTTGTTAATTTAATTAATTTATCTGAAATTAATTTTATTCAGTACATGGATTTGAAATGGAATGCATGTGTAAAATTCTATGAGGAATCTGAGAATTTAACTTCAATAATTATTATTGTTGCATTTTTAGGTGTTGCAATATCGTAATTACGGAACAAAAATATGAAAATTACGTGAATATCAAGCAGAAAATGATTCGATGTGAAGATTTTATTCAAATCATGCCAGATTAGTTTGCGTACTCCGTGCAATTTCTCTGTGTAAAAGTACAAAGCTGTGATGTCATGGTTTATCACAAATCTATTTTATCAAGATTCGAGTGTAAAGTAATACACTAAAAACACATTTCAACAAACGAAATTACATGCAATTTTTTTTATAACAGACGAGAAATAAGCTTCACACTCAGATTAGCAGACTTTTATATGTAAATATATATGTGTATGTTATATGATTGTAATTTTTTGCGACTAATTTGAAGCTTTATAATTTAGTATTACTACAATTCGCGGAAATAAAACATTATTATTATCACGCTGAATGTAAACGAAACGTCGCGTGTTATCCATGAGTTTATCCTGGAATTTTGAGAAGCCTTTATCCACTTTCTACACCGGGAAAACCTTCGTTCTACAATTATTATTATTAATTGCACATTCTCTTGGGTTTGAATGAGCGTCATATGGAATTGAAAAATTAACGTATGTAAGACGTATAAATAACATAAGCAATTATCAACCCATATAACAGACAAAAGCAGAAATTAATTTTTTAACAATGTAATTTAAAAATATATAATATTTTCTGTTTTTTCTATGTTATACTTGACGTTAATTTCTTTGTGTGCGTCATATCGTTTTGAGAAAAGTTAGTACTTATTGTAGTCGTTAGCGATATTTTTAGATTGGTATTATTGTCATAGATGTTATGCACTTCAATATCAAAGCATCTTTGGCGTTGTTTCTGTTTATAACCTATAAAATAACTAAATGTTTATTTAAGTAATTATCAAATATTGAGATTTATTCTGCTGTAAGTTATTGAATTGTCAATTTAAATAGTATTATAAAATAATCGGGTATGTATTTTAGTTCAGTTAATATACCTTGCATGTTTATATATAATTATCATTCTATTACGAAATGTGATTTTGTACAATTAAAATAAGATTGCACGTATATATTATTTAATAATATGAACTATTCATTATCCAGACATCGCTTATTGTTGTCTTTTATTTTTTTTTGAATAGAAGTTAAATAAAATGGAATATATTACGATTCAAATTTTTTTTGTCAATTTGAAGAACATTATGAATAATAATATAAATGTCATCTTAATAAATTATAAGCTGACAGTATGAATTAATATTGAATCAATTTCATTGAACTTCGCAGAATTGCACTTGTTCACATAACACTTTTAATGGTTAAAAATTCATATTAACTACAATATGCAAGTTTTACATGGAAATTAAAATTAATTTTATGTTTTTCTATCTTTTATCAAAATTTTACTTACTGTAATTTATTTAATATGCCTTTAAGTATGGAAAATATTTTAGAATAGTTGGGTTTTGCAATGACATATTAATTGTAGAAAATTTTCAGAATCTTTGAGGATGACAAATAATGATTGAGGGTATCCTATGACAAACTGTGCCATATCCATCTGGTAATTCTATACTTAATTATGTGATGATAACCAAAAACACTTAGTTTTGCTTAATATTTTTCTGAAAAGGTGATTTGTGCATTTAATTCAAACACATATATTTTAAGACAACTAATATGTGACTAACCGTAGTAAACATTGAAAATGCTAAATTATAAGTTCAGTAAATTCAATCAAGTGCTTGATTTTCTGAAATGTCAGAATGAATGATGATTAATTGATTAATTATTTTGATTTATTGATTTTGATTTGATTAATTGAACACCTTATTTTATATATTTAAATTAGTGAAATGCCTGAAATTTAAATGAGTAGTGCTTGAAATTCAAAACTATGTTTACTGTAAACAGATACAATATTGTATTTAAATGTGTAATCCATAATTCAATAATGAAAAGTAAAATTTCATGTTCTCTATAGAGCAGTTGTGTTAGGTATCATTAATAATATATGTATCATTTTCATTGTAGCAGGTTATAATTTCTAAAATAAAGTAATTTTGTTCACAAAAAAAAGTCAAGACTGTACAAAAACTATCAACATTTTAATTTGTTGCAGTATTTTACCTTCAGAATGTCTGAGGAGGAATTGGAGAAGTTTGAAATTACAGATTATGATTTGGAAAATGAATTCAATATCAATAGACCAGTGCGAAAGTTGACAAAGAATCAACATATTTATGGTAAGATACTTACATTTAAAAAGTTAATGAAATGTGTTAAACTGAGTATGCAACATAATGAGTATTATTTATTGAATTCTAAGTTCTGTGATTGTGATCCAGAATTAAGAAGTCAGATAAATAAAACTGTCAATCCATCACAGTTGATTACTTGATAACTTGAAACATCACTAATTATTGAGAGTTTTCTAATTTGTCACAAATTGACTATTGTCATTTTAAAATTAAATTTTATTCAAGAGTAGAAGATATTCTTTCAATCAAACAAACTATTAATTATGTGTTATTGTGTTCACTTAAAATTATATCAACAACTTTATTTCTTAGTAATATATTTTCTTTATAATTTTAAAAGTGATACTGTAAAAATAATCCAACTACTTCTAATAACTCCTAAATTTTGATTAATTTTCTCCTGAATAAAATAATGACACTTGAACAAAATTATAAAAACCACTCACTCACTGCCTCCCTTAATTTTGAAACAAATTATTTCTTTATAATTGTATTATAAATTGTTATGGTAACTAACAGGAATAATCTCAATTATCACAATAAAGTATGCAGGTGAGCTGGCAAAGAAGAAGTGTATGACATATTGGAGATGAATATAGAAAAGTCCCAAGAGATGAAAATATCAAAAGAAACCTGAACCGTTACATGTATTTGTGGGAAACAAACCATTACAAAATGTGAATAAGTTCAAGTACCTTAGAAGTATTTTGATGTATGATGCCTTCAATATGAAGCAAATAAGATCCTACTTCATTGCAATGGCCGAGGCATCATTCACTATGAAAATATCCCTACTGTCAACTACCTGATTAAATGCTACATGAGGAACAGGGCTTGGTATTGATCAGAAACATGTACAATAAGAAAGATGGAGAAGAAATACATGGAAAGTTTTGAAATGTGATGTTCGATAAAAATGGAAACAATAAAATGGACACCTATAATAAAAATGAAGAGGTTCTAAGAAGATTAAACGAAAAAATATCTATATTTGCTGCAATTTTTAAGAGAAAATGAAACTGGATCAGTTTTAATAAGAATTGGATACTGCACGATTTCATCAAAGAACACAAAAGTGAAATTCAGGACAGGGCGAGGTGGAGAAAAGAATATACTGATCAAGCCCAAGAACCTGTCACTTGTTATTAATAATGTATCTTCATTATAATCTTAAAGTTCAATTAGCTGCTGCTACATTTCCTCAAATTAATAATTTCCTTAGAATAAAATGCAATGATGAGTTATACAGACTATAAAAAAATACTAACATAGTACACACCTAAAAAATATGTAGGCTGTAATGGATAGGACATGTGAAAAGGATGGAGGATATTAAACCATGTAAGAAACCAACCTTCACAAAGGTAGAAGGAAATAGAAGAAAAGGAAGGCCCAAGTTAAAATGGCTAGATGGAGCTTTGAAGGACATACAAACACTAAAAGTTAAAGCATGGTGGATAGAGGTGCAAGATAGGAATAGATGGAAGGATATCATTAAGGAGACTAAGGCTCACAAAGGGCTGTAACGCCGGTCAAGAAGAAAAAGAAGAATAACTTGGAATAAAATATATTTTAACTTGTACCTAAACATTTGGTTACGTTATTTTTATACTTGATGACCATTCCTCAATTATTTTATTATGTTAATTAAATTTGATGTAAACTTTATTATTGCCAGGTATATGGGCAGATGAAAATCCTGAAGATAATCCTGGAGTTTCAGCAAGAGCTAGTTTCAAAGGAGCTGCAAAGTCCAAGAGTCATAGTTATACTGCTCCCGTAAATTTTGTGTCTGGTGGTGTTCATCAGTCTGGGAAAAAAAAGGATGGTGACAAGAAAGTGGAACCAAAGGAGGAAGGCAGTGAAGAAGAAGAAGATGAACCTCAAAGGAGTGGACTTGGCTCTTGGAAGAGTAAGGATGCAGACATTTCTGCTACATCTAGGTAAAATGACTATGCTTAAATAACTTTCGGCAGGCACCATATAAAGTTCTTTGACTGGAGACATCAAAGAAACATTTTATCCTCTGCTAGATGAAAGAGAAGATATATTCACGTGTATATTATTATATAATCTATTTGCATCAAATCATTTATTGAATTTTATTCTAAATGTCATTAAGACAAGAGTTACACAAATGGTTATTACTAGTTTTTTTTTATTGCCAATGATTACAGTGGTCAAGAAAATTTGTGATTATGTCTCGTTTAAAATATTTTTTCTTCAACGATTCTTCATTGTGTTAAAAATACGTTTGGTGCCTGCTAATTTTTTTATGTTTTTCCCTCTTTTTATAATTATTTTTTTAGCATTTCTGCACATGGAAATAATTTCAAGTTGAATTCATTGTATAAGTAGTGCTGTAGGATCTCTCGTAAACACAAGTGAAGTCCATTATGTACACTGGAAAATAGTTTTATTACCTGTGATTTACAGTATGTTGGAACTTTATCCCATCATCAATCAAATAATCTTCTTTTACTTTGTTCCTTTGCTCTAAAAACCTTCAAATTTAATTAATTTCCTTAGGCTTTTGTAGATCCTTAGTATTTTGTCCTGTCCTAAACAGGGGGAAAAGTTCTAGTATTTTTTCTAAATCAGGTCTGCTTATATGTTTGGTCACTAGTCAGAAAAGATGTTGTGCATTGTTATTTTTCATGGGATTCATTAGTGTCTTTTATTACTCTTTATAAATGGTGCAGGTCTAGAAGGTTTATAAAAAATTGTAAAATGTATGATAAAGCATACCCTTTTCATTGCCACAATGTACCTACAAAATTTTTTGCAGTTCTCTTATTAATTACAAACCAATACATATTTAAGTGAAACCTGTTCTCATTATGATTGTAATATAAAGAAAATCAATAGAGAAAGTGTAGCAATGGTTTCAGTTTTATGTTCACTTATGTTAATAACATTATGTTTTTAATATTGATTGTGTATGTTTTCAGTGAGGAAGAAGAAACAATTGTTGACTTTCGGCGCAGTAGCAAACAATCATTTGTTATGGAAGATGACATAGCTGGCCTTCGTAAAAAGAAGGCACCAGTAAATACCACTCTTATCCAGAAAGGAATGGGCGGTTGGGAAAAACATACAAAAGGCATTGGAGCAAAACTGTTACTCCAGGTTACTGAATATATTTCTTGTTAAATTTTTATCTTTACAAATATTATGAAGATTTTAAGTAATCTATCTCTTTTAATTTATGTTTCTGATTTACAATTTTCCTATATATGACTGAAATGTTACATTTTTAAGTAACAAATTCTCACACTGTAATATACTCAATTGTTTTATTGTGGCACATTTTACTTTTCATTACAGATGGGATTTCAACCGGGAAAAGGTCTTGGTAAAGATCTCCAGGGAATTTCTGCTCCAGTAGAAGCACATCTCCGTCGAGGACGTGGTGCAATTGGTAGCTAGAGCTTTTATATTATTAATATATAATCAACAATATCTCAAATTTGGCATGATAAAATATAACTACATACTAACTAAATGTTTTAAAACATATGTATTTAGGTTTCTTATTTTGCTGTGATATAACATAGTAATGTGAGATTCTTTGAATAATTATGAATATTACATCACCATAACATAAGTTATTGAGCTAGCAGTTGAAAACAAATTCATAATCATAGCTGTTAATCTACTGGCTTGGCAAGTTTTTTATTATGAAAATCTCCATTTCATAATTTTAATATAAAGTCACTTACATTTACTGTTTTTATTGGCACAATAAATTTTGGTTATAATACGTTGTATTATGACAGTGACAAAGGAGTAAAGGTCAAAGTTAGGTGTTATTTGATAAAGCTATAGACTCTTTGATTCTAAATTGGGAATCAATGTTCTTCACATATATAAATAGTTATTCTGTTAACCTGTTTTACTGTAAATTTTATTGTTAACTGCAATTTATAAACTTTTCAACAAACTTTTAATTAATTTAGTGAATAAATTTATTCGGTGTGTTTTTTTGATATGTTTCATTATTTTATACTATGTTAACTGTTTATTACGTGAAAAAAGTTTGAGTATTTTGTCTGGTCTCGTCTAGAATGAAGAACATGTCAGATTTTTGAAAAGTAATAATTTATTGTTTATCTTCACTGAAGTTGATTAAAAAAATCATAGCTAGGCACACGAGTGTGATCATTCCTTAAATTTATCCTCATCTCCACCCCTGAAATAGACTGAATACAGTAGGTTTATTTGTGTACCTAGCTCTGGTTCCTTAATTATGTTCCTAAAAATGAACAGAGGTCTTTTACTGTTCAAAACATGTAATTCTTCCTTCCTTCTAGACAACGGAAAACCTGATCGACAATACTCTAAACCCACCATTGTCAAAATTCAAATATGAGATTGAAAGTATATTCAAATCTGCATTCATGTAAAATGTCCCATCTGTTGTTGTTTATAGTGTTTTTCTCTTGTGCTATGTGATTGGGACACTAATGATCGCCATGTTACAATTCTATTCACTACTTGGCATTATCTTTATGCCTATGATTCTTACATCACTGTAATACTGTCAAATTTATATACACATTTTAGTATAAAATTTAATCATAAAGGCAACAATAAATAAAAGCATACATTGTGTACTTATTAGGTGCTTATGGTCCTGAAAAGCTCAAGAATAAAGTTGTAGAAGTTCCTGACTCTGAAGAAGAAGAGGATAGACAGTTTACTGAACAGTTATCTCAATGGAGACGCAAAGATGTTGCTGGAAAGAAAAATGTTCGCTATGTATATAAGAGTGTTGATGAAGTTCTTGAACAAGGAAAGTCTCAACCTTTTGTTAGGAATGATCTAAGGTTAGTTTTCCCCCCAATATTTTCTGGGCAGACTTTTTACCAATTGTTGTTATTGTATAAGAATAATAAACTCCTCAGTAAATTGTAATTCAATTACTTTTTATATAATTAAAAATATTAACAGATTGTATAAATATAAATTAATATTAATTTTTTATGATTTTGGTTTACAGTAAGGATTATAAAATGTTTCATGAGAAATCTGAAACTAAATCATGCAAATACATTAATGTAGATTACGTAATGCGTAATAATTCAAAATATTTGAAGCTCAAATTATTCCAAAGTTTTCTGCATTGCATCCTTTTATTTTGTTAATTCATCATTAAATATGGCTAAGTTCCTGTCTTATATAAAACCCAATTTTACTTACATGTCAGAAAGGTTATGAAACACTGTCCTTATCTTCACAAGTTGTAATTTCATACTTATGTCAAAAATACTAATATGTGCAAATATAAAAGATTCTGTATTTTAATACTTTGGCTTCGTATCTTTGGTCTATTATATTTTACGGGTTCCCACACATATAGTTTATTTTAAATTTAGTACTTGAGAAGGTTTACCATTTGGTAGAGAAAACATTGTATGGTTTTTCATGTTAATTTTGTCCATATGTGGCAAATTCTATGTTTAATATGTATTGGTTAACTAACAAATAGGTAAAGAAGTAGGCAAAAAACACACCTAATTAAGTGCTAAAATAAATAGCTCTAATTTATCAACTGAGGAAAGCAGCCAAACCTGCAGAAACATTGTATGGTATTTAGTTTATCATTTAATTTTATTTGTTATGACTACTTTATGTAATTGTTAATTTTAGGATTTATTATAAAAGTTTTCATTAAATTTTTCTAAGAAAGTAATAAATTTTACATGATACAAACATTTTGATTAGTTTCCTTGAAATGCACTGTTATAACAATGTATTTCTTTCTTGGTAATGGTATGTATTTTTTTTAATATAAAAATGAAGTTTTCCTCAACTACAAAATTAACTTTTCCATTGAAAATTAACATTAAAGTATTATGTGCTTTTCCATATTTGTACAGCCAGTTGAGTAAAGTTAAAGTAATTGATATGACGGGACCACAACAGCGAGTTCTTACTGGATATCATGCCATTGCTGGGCAACAACGGCCATCTGAAGAATGGGAGATACGCAAAGACAAAGCTTTCTCTAACTTCGCGTTACCTGAACTGCAACATAACCTTAATTTACTAATGGACATGTGTGAACAGGTTTGTAAGAAATATTTGTTGTTACAAATTGTGCTTGATTTTTGTAATGGTTTACAGTATGATATAATTTGGGTAGCACTTGGGGTGACCGTGTGGAGGAGGATGGGCGCAGATGCCACTTCCATATTGCAAAATTGGCTTCTTATAGTTCATTGAAAACAGTAGACATTGTTATTGTTCAACAATGCAGTACTTCATTTTAAACATTATGATTGGTCTATTAAAAGTAAAACTTCTCCGGGCAAATAACGGTGAAGTGCTTTCTAATTGTAATGAGGGAATAGTAAAGTTATGTCTACAAATTTTCCTTCTTAAATGAAAAAATTATACATCAGAGATAATAAATTTATATACATATGTATATATATATATATATATATATATATATATATATATATATATAAACTTGGATAGTGAGGAAGGATAGAAATAAATAGGAGAAATAGGAGGATTGCGCTTTATTTGAATTCATATGCTCGGGCGAAGAATTACGCACATAGAAAAGCATATGTTCAAAGCAGAGAGAAGGATGGAAGAAGAAGGAAAGACTGAAAATATTTGACCCAGGCGGGACTTGCTTTTCTATGTGCGTAATTCTTCGCCCGAGCATATGAATTCAAATAAAGCGCAATCCTCCTATTTCTCCTATTTATTTCTATCCTTCCTCACTATCCAAGTTTGAATGTGAATTAATTCCTTAAATGGATTCTCCTAATATTGTATTTATTCCTTAATGGAAGCTCCTAATACTTCATTCCCTCTACTCTATCCATTCCTCCACTAAAAACTATTAATTGTCCACAATAAGACTGTCTATATTTGCCTGGTCGGGAACTTGATCCGGTGGCCGAGATGGTTAAGGCGTCTGTGTACTAAGCAGAATACGTGGGTTCAAGTCCTGCCTGGGTCAAATATTTTCAGTCTTTCCTTCTTCTTCCATCCTTCTCTCTGCTTTGAACATATGCTTTTCTATGTGCGTAATTCTTCGCCCGAGCATATGAATTCAAATAAAGCGCAATCCTCCTATTTCTCCTATTTATTTCTATCCTTCCTCACTATCCAAGTTTGAATGTGAATTAATTCCTTAAATGGATTCTCCTAATATTGTATATATATATATATATATATATATATATATATATATATATATATTACAGCATTGGAAATCCTCATAAAAATCATGTCAAACTATTAAATAGTTCTACAAAAATTTATTTCTTCTAAATTTTCAAGTAAAATTTATTATCTCTAATGTATAATTTATATATATATATATACTAGCTGGGTGCCTGGCGTTGCCCGAGATGTCATTTATCCATAACCCCCGATACACTCCAATTTTGGTTGCTTTTGTGTTATTTTTATGTAACGCTCCTCGAACCCTATCTCTACATGTGTTCACCTCCCATGCCGAAGGGGGTTGAAGTCATTGTCCAAATATATCGGCGGCATTTTTACATGTTAGGAAATGACCACCCCCACAAATGTGCGATAATCAAAAAGTATTTATTCCACGCAAAAATCGGCCGATTACGTTGTCTTAAAATCTCTATCCCCGCCCACCACCTCCCAAACCCATCACGTTACCCAGGTTGTCACAATTAGTCTCGGCGACATTCATAGTCTCGGAATTGATTTGAATCTCTGTTGTTTTTGCGTTTTTCATTTGACGTACCCACACCTAAGGGTGCTCGCCTCACATACCGAAAGGGGTCGAAATTATACACAAACAACATCAGTAGAAATACAATCAATATAATTAAACCTGAAAAATATTTATTCAACGCAAATACCTGCTGTGTTTGCATGTTCCAAAATTTCTACCCTGCTACCCCTCCATCTGAGGGGTAAATGCCAAGTTGAATGTCATAACTAAACTCGGTGACATCCATAACCTTCGATTTGACTCCAATCTCGGTTGTATTCGCGTTATTTTACTGTACAGCATCTTCACCCCAAACCCTAAGGGTGCCCTTTTCCCAGGGTATAGGGGATGAAAATTATATGCAAATAACATCGGTAGAAACATTGATTGAGAGACTGATGCCGACTTACCAGAAATGGCAGCGGTGAGGGAATACTACAAATTTTCGAGCTCCCTTTGTCAGGACAGAAGGTCTGAACTATGTGCTAGTGAGCATAGGTTGTATATATTTATAAACATGAGTAAGGATGTACCTGAAATTTAAGCTCTGCTTAGCCACTAAAGAGACAATTGTGCAGTAACGAAGCATGTCTTAACAAAAATGCAAAGAGGTAAAAATCTTTGTATTAGCCCTATTTATCCCCCCTTAAAGTTTGTGCACTTACATATGTTTCATCCTGTATATTTGGAAATAGGACGTGCCCTGAACTATTTGAGTGGCTAACATTTTCTATTTTTTTGCTCTCATAATAATAACTGCTCTGCACAGGATATCATTCAGAATGATAAGCGACTTCGTTATACAAAAGATCAGATTGTCGTTATGCTCCAAGAGAAGGATCGTCTTGGTGAAAAGATAGCTGAAGAAAAGAAGCAGATCAACACACTTGACTCGGTTATAGCATTAATTGATGAAGTAACAGGACCTGGAAATAAACTAAGCCTAGATAGAGCAGCTGCTTGCTTCAAAGAATTGCAGGTTAGTAAGAATTTTTTTTTTAAAATTTAATTTAATAAGAGAGAGAATGAATTATTCGATAAACAGTTCTCAGATTTTACTCGGGTGTAGCATATTAAAATCCAAGAACTGTTTATCAAACAATTACACTGGGAAAGACTTCAATCTGTGATAGAATGAATTAGTTTTGAAGTTTGTTTAACTTGTGTTCCATTCTAAGCCATTCCAAAATTACTGCTTTTTATGTGAATTTTGTTGTTGTATTTTACAGTAATAAATAGTGATCATATAATAATAAATGTAATGGTTTGCTAGTTATTAGGTTTTTCAAAGAGGGCTTAGTTAAATAATAATATATTACATGTTGTATTTATGTACACACATAATTGGCCTTTAATTGGGCTTGTGTATCTGTATATGTTATATTTTTATAGTCATAATTTTGAAGGTAATGTTTTGTACTTATTGATTTTACACTTCTCATTTTAAGTGTTTGGGAAAATAAAAATATTGCAATTGTTGATAAGAATATTGAATTACGTATTAGGTCATAATTTAGACATTCATCTGTTGAGATATACTGTAATTGCTATTTTCATCAAACACAGCATATGTTTACTAGCACAGAATGTTAGTAATAGTTTACTTATATTCATATTTTTAATTTAATTTTTGCAAACTATTTCCAGGATAGCTATTATGAAGAATATCGTATGTATGATTTGGGAAATTTGGCAGTAGCAGTAGCTATTCCTCTTATTCGGGAACATCTCAAGCCGTGGCAAGCGTTAGAAGACCCATTAGAACCAGTTGTGTTGTTCCAACAGTGGAAGGACATTTTGGAAATAGACAAGAGGCATGGAACAGATCAGGACCCATATCAAAAACTAATATGGGAAGCATGGATGCCCAGTGTTCGAGCTGTTATTAAGTATGTCCATGGCAAGTGTCTTCTAAGAACAGTAATTTTATTTCAAATATGTTACTGCCTTGACCAGTGTATTGCATAATCTTGCCGTGTATTTTATCTGAATATTGTAATTAGTTCATATCTATCAAATTCCTTATATCCAACATTCCACAAAGTAAATAAATGTTCAAGTTTTCACTTTTTCCATACAAGTTACATTTTGCCCACTTTTAAAAAGCTATGAATGAATGCATCTTTTCAAAATGTTTTCAGAGACTCAGTCTTATTTTAGTGAAACAAAGACAGAAACAATCCCAAATTGTTAAATCAGTTGTTTCAGATAAAATAACAGAGGAAAATGAATTTGGCTAGGCAAACAGATAATTTTGAATCTAGCTAATTTATTGCACTCAATAACTGTAAAGTGAATGAAGAATGTGGTTAACATAATGAATTGCCACTTAATGTCTACAAATAGAACGAATATATATTTTTAGCGATATTATCTCTTTGTTCAGGGATATTGAATTGCAAAATTCTAGAGGTATTAATATTATTTCAACAAGTACAGGTCAAAGGCAATAATGCATACATATATTATATTATACATACTTATGAGTCTAGATTGATGCCCGTCAACTAATGTTTTATTATTGATGAGAAGGAATTTAAATTAATAACTTTTACCTTGAAATAACTAACATAATAATTTATTTATATTGTTCTATTATTTCGTTGCCTTGTCATACTTAATTAAAATAATCCTTGATATTCAGCTATTTTTCTTTAAATAAGTTTTATTCTGTGCTAAATATTGCAGTACATGGAACTGTCGTGAATGTGAACCTGTGATTGGACTACTGGAAACGTGGCTGCCTCTGCTTCCAGCTTGGGTTCTGAATAATATCCGTGAACAACTAGTTTTACCTCGTATTCAGCAGGAGGTAGAAGATTGGAATCCGGTCACTGACACAGTCCCCATACATGCATGGATCCATCCTTGGCTTCCTCTTCTCGGTAAATATGAACAAAGCATTCCTTTGATATGCTTGTTAAACCTTTTTCAATTATTCACTGTTAAATAACTCCCCAAAAGAAGCAACTCGATAGAAACTGAAAAACATTGTCAAATATAACTCAGTTGTCTGATAGATAATTAATTAGTCAATGAATAGACAAAGTTAACCTTTTGCACTGGAGGCCTTTTTCGCACAGGCAAACTGAAAAGTCGAGATGTTTCAGCTATATTAGGGAAGCGTTTTACTTCAAAATAATTTTATACTCAAA
Organism: Zhengitettix transpicula; assembly: GCA_037074705.1. Lineage (NCBI taxonomy): Eukaryota > Metazoa > Arthropoda > Insecta > Orthoptera > Tetrigidae > Zhengitettix > Zhengitettix transpicula. The sequence goes on along the minus strand of CM073590.1, from coordinate 238,399,269 downwards.
AAACTTATACGATTAATAAAATTTCACCAATTATTTAATTTCACTGTGAATACATCAAAATCTGTTAATTTAGTTTTTGTGTGATATTTAGTAAAACAATCCCCAAGTTGCATCCTTGGTTTGTCAGGGTACATATCACAATAATATGAGTTTTCTCATCTAGTTATCTTGTTATTGTCAGAGAAAACTTTTGCAGTCCCTTTTTGCCCCTTTTAGCACAATAAGGATCTTTCCATTTAGTTGGAGTTGATTGGTGGGCGACGTTGACGTTTGCTCACGATGCTGTTGATAGGGCCCTCTCAATTGCCACAAATGTTTTTCCCTCTTTTCTTTTTTTCTAGCTTATATGGTATGTAGGCATTGATCAAACAAATTTCAATTCATCCCCCCCCCCCAAAAAAAAAAAAACTTGCGCCACCATTTTCGCAGAAAACAATATGTTGATGCATATTGGTCAGATTGATAGACATTACCCATATATGTTTGGTTTCATGATCATCATTTCCATACCACCTTATACAATTCTTTCCTGATCGTTCTTAGTAGTCAAACAAGTGACAGTCCTTTTGTCCTTCCAAGCTAAAAGTAATATGTTGCCTCGTCGGAACCCTACGTGGATTTTTTAAAAAAAATATTTATTTAATTGGCTGGGCAATTCTTTACTGTTCATTAGGATCATTCTTGTAAATGGCATTTCAGTTTGGCTAGTTCTTGAGCCAAGACATAACTAGTGTAGTAGTGGTCTATGTACATGTGGTGTCCCTGAGGACTAGGAATTTTCTCCAACAACATTTTATGTAGGTGTATTGGAATTCTTGAGGAAACAGGCAAATCAGGTCTGACTAACAGCTCTGTTGTGAGTGATCCATAATATGGTAAAATGAATCAAACCGCCAGTATTTGAGTCAGCTAGAGTGTAAACACTTATACCCAATTTTGAAAGTTTTTTTTTTATTATAAGTGATGAATGAAATTCAGCTCTTGAATGTCATGGTTGACACCTCCACACACATTTGTTCGCTCAGTATAAAATAAGCCAAGAATTTTGAATTGATATAATCGAAAAACGCAACTTACTTGTAGGCGTGTTCTCAGATTCGTATTACACTTTGACATGGTTGACAAATGATTCATCCAGAATATTTGACAATCTATCTCTGGTAAATGTTTCTGGATAGAATGCAATATAACTGACATTGTTCCTCAACCAATATTTTTGCAATTTGGCTAACGGAATTGTGCCCAACAGCAATAAATGCCCATAATTCTGGATTCCTCACAACAATTTCTTTTTTGCATAGTTATTCGTTTCACACACTATTTTTTGAAGTGAGTTCATCAGTTGAAAACAGTTTTAAAAAATCAACTGGTTCTTTTATACCTTCAGTTATGCGTGGTCCTGTGGGGCGTCCTCCAGATATGAATTGTGAACTTTCTGGCACTTCTTCATATTTTCTGCAAAGTACCCATTCTGAAAAGTTTTCATCTTCGACGGTATCATTTTTGGCTTCACTTTCGCTATCGATGATTCTAATTTTTCGTCGTCTCGCACCTCTTATTTCATCACCATCTTCTCCTTTCAGTTCTTTCATTGCATAATGCATTGTGGATTGATGTAATGTAGGAGCACTGCTCAAGTGCAAAGGGTCAAGTGATAAAATACCACAACTTTGTTGCTTTTGTTAGGTGTTGAAAATCATAAGAGCTTTAAGAATGACACGTAGCACAAACCAGCCAATGTACTCAAAAGCAAGGATATATATTTGTACTATTCCTCATTCATTAATTTATTAACTTTGCATATTGTTTATTTTTCAGTTTTTATTATATTTATATTTTCTGAACAGGTTCCCACATGGTTTCAACAGTTTTTCCAGTTGTTCGAAATAAATTAAGTAAAGCGTTGGTTAATTGGCATCCTTCAGATCAATCGGCACGATTGATGCTTAAATCTTGGGACTCTGTATTTCCTCGAGGAGATATGGATGCATTTTTGGTTCGTAATATTCTGCCAAAATTACAGCTTGCCCTGCAAGATTTTACTATTAATCCTCAACAACAAAATTATGGTATGTAAAAGATTTACACACATATATATATATATATATATATATATATATATATATATCCAATGACAAATAGAATTTATTTGTTCTTTTAACTTGACATATATAATTTGCTTTTATGAAATTATGGTGATCGTTTAAATCGCAAAGAAGAAAACGGAAAGAGATTGAGTTATACCTGAATAGGAAAAGTGGCGTTCACATTTTTGACAAATAATTTCCAACTTTTACGATTAAATAAGCATAATCTTTTTATCTTTTACCAATGTTTTTCTTTATTAATTTGTGTATTTATTTGCCTACTATTACATTATTAACAGTATTAAAATATCTTATTTGAAAACATTTTTCATAAAGATCAATGGAATTGGGTAATGGATTGGCAAGATCTTATTTCACCATCTACCATGGCTAGTTTACTGGAGCGCTTCTTCTTTCCAAAATGGCTACAAATTCTTACACTGTGGCTAAGTCATAATCCAAACTATGATGAAATTACAAATTGGTACATGGATTGGAAAGGAATGGTATCAGAAACTCTTCTTGCTCAGCCAACTGTTAAAGGTAATATATACCTGTTAAGTTGTAAAGAATCATGTTTATTCTATCTAGTAATCTGTGATAAAAAAATTATTTACTTTCAAAATGATAAATATTTTATAAATAGTTGGTAAATATATGTTGTATATGAGATTAAACTGTAAATGTTGCTTGCCCCATTATCTGTATGCATGTGCTACTGATGGATGAAGAAGAACAAATACTTCCTAAATAAAGTGCTATTAATTGAAAGATAATGCAGATATCCATACTTTATTATTCATGTGTTGATAAAATTCAGGATAATATTGTAAGATTAATAATAAGAAAGATAGCCAAATACAGAAAAAATAAGTGATAATATAAATACCTCGCAGCGTTTCTGGGATCCTTGTCCCTTTCTTCAGGTGCTAATAAAAGCCTAGAGTGACACAACTGCACTCATCAGTTGACAAAACTCAAAAGCCTATTGGGAATATATAATATCGTAAGAAGTGACATAAATCAATGAAAAAGTAAAAATTAAGTGATTTCAACTTGTTTTTCTTGCCAAAACAGAGAATTTATCGCCAATTCTGTTATTAGTCAGGATGTTGTGTTGTCAGTGGCACTGTGGCCTCATCATTCCCATTTTATTTATTTGAATGGATAGATTATCCATCAATAGAGTATGGCGGTCGTATATAGATTAGATTTTATTAGTTCCATTAGTCCTCTGCTGCGAAAATAGGACAAGTCAAATCGATATTATATACATACATATGAATGAGATATACATAAATACTCTAGATGTTTAAGACTACACATAAATATGATATGAGTAATTTAAAGTGTACATATTTGAAATTACAAGAAATAGGTTCAGGGAGAATATAAGGGATACTACATACGTAAATAAGGGAGAATAAGTCAAGATTACAGAGAATATACATGTATATCTTATGAAATTCATTGCAGTTAATATTGTTTTGTTAATCTTAAGACAATGGAATCTGTAACTAATAATTTCAATGAGTTTTGCATTATCTAAAGTGCTTATTCTTAACATTGAAATTTGGCACACAGAATTAGTGATTTGTTCATTCCAGTTACAGCATTTTTTTTGTTATTAAAGAGGTTTTTTTATCTATAATACATTACTGAATATTCTGTTAGTTTCTGAAAGTGTCAAAGTAGTTATTCCCTATTTCACTGTTTGTTACTACAATAAATAATTATATTTTTATATAATCTTTAACATTAGAACAATTCAGGAAAGCTCTTGATCTGATGAACCGAGCTGTGTCTATGCCCGGACAGCCTGTCTCTCAACCTGGAGCTGTTGAATCAGTCTCGTATTTAACAACAATAGAGCAGACACCAACTGGCCAGCGAACCAAAGAACGATCTGAAGTACGCAACATAAGTATAAATTATATAATTAAACATTATTGTAAAGGATTCGTTTCTAAAATATAGTTGTATCTAATTCAGACAATTGTTCCAGCAAGGTAAACTTGTTCTTATATAGTTCATTTAGTCGGAAGTAGTGGTTTCCAATGAGTAATTGTTGTTTGAATAATTTTTTTTCACAAATTGTGCTTAAATTTCTCATAATCCTTAGTGGAAATGTTATTTTGAAGATTGAACCAAGTAGTTATGTGTTACAAATGCACAAACAATTCATCAACTTGCTCTGTTGATGTCTTCTTCACCAAGATGATGCCAACAAAATATAGTATTTAATCAGTATCACCGGTTCTGAATCCAGGGAACAATTCCAACAACATATTCACTTACAGAAATTAAAAGGGCTGTTTTTTTTTGTTATCTTTCACTTCTGGGTGTACTTAATTGTTCATTATACTCAACAGTGCAGTATTAGCTTTATTCTCTGTATATTTAATGTATGTTATTAATTTTATTTTACATTCTAATACAAAATGATATTTAATTCTATTGTTAGTGATAAAACACAATATTTAATTGTAATTATTTTTTTAATATATTTTAGCTTCTGGCTGAAGCTGTACGTACTGCAAGCCAAATACCCCAGGGATATAAGGAGTTAATTCAGAAGCGATGTGAAGAAAGAAATATTTTATTTGTTCCATTATCAAATAGGTATCGAGAAGGGAAACAAATTTATCGTTGTGGGAAAGTTTTATTGTATATTGATCGTAATGTTGTATTTGTTAGCTACAATGGAGGTAATACTTGGAGTCCAGCATCACTCTTCACTGTTTTAGAAAAAGCTGCTTAATGAATTGTAAATCATCATTTCTTATTTTAAAAAAGTTATCTCATAGACAGATACTCAGTATTATAAAATTTCTCACTGCAAATGATTTTATTTCATGCATACATTTTATCTGATTTAATGTTTGCAATATTAATTTATTGTGCCACCAGTTTTTCTTGTTATCAAGGCTGAATAATATTTTATATTAATCTATGTGTTGTATATATTGTATATATGTAGACAAACAAAGGAACTAAATGATTAATTGGTTTTTTATTACTTTATAATTAAAGTTTTCAATTAATATTTTATTAAATATTGTCTAAACTTTTACTTATTTACAAAAAAATATATTGCTATTTTAAAATTTGGGCAACATTGTGATCATATAGATTTTAAGTCACTTTGGACATATTAACAAATTATCATTAAAAACAACCAAAACTACTACAATATATACATCTTGGTGGTAATCATTCGATGACTTCAAGCCCAACCCCTCATTTTCAGAAACTTGGATTATTATTTTCCTCAAGCAATCGCCTAGCTGAATATGTTGGGCCTTTCAATGATCTCTGTCAGAATAATGCTGCAGTCATGGGGGAGTATGATCCATACAGTAGGTGAAATCCATGTGCATGAAACATTTCCATTTTATTGTTTTTAGGCAGGGATAACATGACTATCACTTTAATGTGAAGCATTTCATACTGTCATAATTTTAGTTAAATTTTCCTTCCTTCCTTAATTTATTCAACACAAATAATTATAAAGTTCATTCTTATATCACTGTATTCAATTTGGGACCATTTTTTTAAAAATTATATTCATTAAGGGTAATGTTATTTAATGTAAATATTTGCCAGGCCAAACAAATAGTTGTTTTCACTTGTAAAAATACAAACTAACTCCTGCTTCATTAAGCATATAATAATTAATTTCAAATTATTGTGCAACACACAAATCAGGACTTCTTTCAAGCATAACTCCCCATTGAAATCCTGTGTTTCAAGAAAGATGTGAATTTTTCTTTATCTACAGCATTTTGTGAATGAGGTGACTTCCCATGTTTAATAAACTCAATGTATCATACATTAAACATAGGAAGTTCAATAGGTAGTTATCCTGAATATATATTTATAAATATTATAATTTCATTCTGGGAAATGATCTTTAAATAGTTATGCACAGTAGAACACAGACAATTGTGCAACTAGTCAAACCTGTTGAGTGAGATTCTTTTGCACAACTGTTTATGTTCACATAAACCATCCATTCTTTTTTAATCAGAAGGCTCTTAAAAGACTCTTATAATCAGCATTAGTTTCTAAAACATAATTTCATATTTTGTCCATTAATTTAATCTCAACATAATATGGAAGAGAGTTAAAAAAGCTCTAGTCTTCTCTTTTCTGGCACTGTGTCTGTTTTCTCTTCTGTGTAACAAACATTATAACTGTGACAAATATTGTGTTGTTCCTACCTGTATACTTATACAATTACTCTGAAAAACTGTTGATAAAAATGATATTATAGCCATTCACTGGTATTTTCTTTATTGTTTGTTGCACCTGTAACTTAATATAAAGCGATTCATCTTAATACTTTTTCTGTGTTCTGGAGGAACCTAAGCATAATTTTGCTACTTACCTTTTGAAATAAATAGGTTATACATTATTTGTTGGGGAAGGTGGTGATATAAGAACTCTAATCTTAACAAAATTCATTGACTAGTTGAGATAAATTATCAAAACATTCTCAACTAATGAACTACTGTTACGACATAGTTTCAATGTTTACAATATAAGTATGCTCATTTTCCAAAGCAAATTCTTTCTTGTTTCTGATAACATACAGTAATTTTGTAGGCTAATTATATTTACATTATATTTTTTATAGTTTACAAAATGTTACAGACGAAATACAGATTTTTTTTACAAAATTATCAACCAAAATATTAACAATTTATACTGGCACTTTAAACATTTTTTGTTTGAATATTAAAAACTAACAATACTACAATGAACCTGTAATTTTACGTTGCCTCATACTCTCTAAGAAATTGCCTAACATTTCTTCGCCACTAAGAGGCCTATTATGATAATAATAATGAAGAGGTGGTTTTCCTTCTTCTAATCTCACAAAATAGTGACAGTGGAAGTATTCGACTTTACCGATCCTCCCTTTTGCATGACGGCGCATTCCTCTAAAGACAGGTCCTTTACCAACAAATGACTCGGCTGAAACATTGTATAATGTAACTAATAATAATTGTTTCAACAAGTATCTAATTAAAAATAGAATCCCTTATCTTTGTAACATTAAATAAAATTCACTACCACTGTTAATTAATACAGAATATTAATTTAAGGCAATTTTTTTAAGTACTGTGTACAACTAAACCAATTGAAGAACAAATGTTTTCCCAGTGTAGAAACTGGATAAAAGCTTCTCAGGATTCTAAATGGGTAAACTCGTCAGTAACACGACATTTTGATGACATTCAGATTCATTATCTTCTAGCAAAGTGTTGAATGTCATCAAAACGTCGCATATTATCAACGATTTTACCTGGGTTGAATCCCGAGAAGCCTTTATAAACTAAACTGATTGACAGTAATACATTATTTTACAACCAAATGAAAATAACAGTTAATTTTACAACAAGATACGAAACTCAGAATTAAATTCACGTCACATTATTTAAAACAGAACAAATATGATAATGATTTAAGAAAAAAGTTACGAATTATATAACTCCATGTTCAACAGCAGTGAACTCTGAATTATAAAACGTGTAAAGGTAATTTCTGTGATCAGAAAAGTCAAATTCAAGTGTCTAGTCGTACATTTCAAAACAACATTAAAGTAGTAAAACATTATACATATCTGTAGTTATAAGTTAACTCATTGATGAGTAACATTCACTTTTCAAAAGCACATTGTTTAGGTAACTTACCAACCCAAAGATTAGTTTTAAATTCTACATTGTGTTCCTTCACTGCAAGTTCTTGTGCTTCTAAAATTGTCTCTTTTGCAAAAGCAGCCCCTTTCTTATTAACATAGTCCAGTTGCTTCACAGCTTCATCAACAGACATTCCACGAACTAAACAAGCTATATACCACATTTTCCAAGGACTGTATTTAATATTTGTTTTCATGTGACAAACAAACTGAAACAAAATTTTGAAGAAAAAAAAATTTCAAGACACGATTTAAAATATTTCCCTACATACAGAAAAATAAATATAATTATGACGCAAGAAATTACGGAGACAATATAATATAACAGAATTATAAAATCATTTCTGATTATAGAATGCAAAGCCTTAGTTATTAATAGGATTCTTTACTATTTGAGTGAGAAGATTGGGCAATTTCACAAATTGAATGCTAATTTTATCAAATCGTTAAGCTTTTCCAATGTAGAGAAGAACATGAATAATAGTTATATTTATCTGACTTCATTGACTAATAAATACAGAAGCGAAATTTGTCAGAAATATATTTTAATAAAATAAAACATTTCTAAAAGTGTATGATTTACGCACATTGTAGCTCAAAAATAAAATGAAAACCAGCAATGTGTGGGTAAAGTACACACTTTTAAAAAGAATTTCACAAAATTCTTAATATGTATTAATTCTTCAAGAAATAAAAAATATATAGACTTAAAAATATTTTATATTTACACTTTTTACTGCAAACTCACCGCTGGTCTAGGATCTTCATCTGGTCCTTGAGGAGGGTATATTTTATTATTGTATTCAAGCCATTTTTTAGGACCATCAGTTTTTGCCCACATACCACACGCTGTAGTCGTGTGAATAGGTGAGCCTTTCTGGAGCATTGTAGCAACAACTTTACGGAAGAGTGCCATCCTGGTATCAAAATTCAAAACAGATTTACAACAAATACTGAAATGCAATTACGTTGTTTCGATATGCATAATACATATCATAGGGCATTTCTGACTATTAATTTTGAAAGTTTATAGAAATAATCTTATAGTGGAAATATTTTATATACTTTCAAAATAATTATATAATTTCACACTTTAACTTGGAAAATGATTTAAATGAATAATTTACACTGTAATGAAAGGATCAAATTTGCTGAGGAGACAAGAACACGAGTCCCAAAAACAAGTAATTTAACATTAAAATCAGTGTAATAATATGGAAGAAAAATGATATTTTCCCTCATCTGTCATTCAATATTAGGTTTGGTTTAAGAAAACCCTCATATTGTACCATTTTTGGTATGACCTTACTTTTTAATAACACACTGCTTATAATTGTTAAATGTTGAACGAAAGTGAAACATATTCGGTTAATGAAATATATATTTTTTTTACCAAAAGCACATTTTAACAAAGCTGATACAGAATATTCAAAAAAGTTAAAAAGTCTTCATGTAAATCCATTATTTTCCGAATTCAGGGCCACTCTTCATTTGCTTTTCGAAACTGTATCAGTTCATATTTTATTAATTATTATATCCCTACGTATCATCCTATATTTTACTATGAATTCTTTATATTCAGATAAGTTAATTCTCAAGATAACTATAACCTATTCGATATCCAAAGAGACATTTGAATTATTTCAAACTGTCAGGGACATGCGGCATCATACCTATAAAATACTTTTTCTAAAATTAATTACAACGTCCTGTGGTTCCCAGTAATTCGTAAAAGCATTTGTTTATATGTATATGTTTACGACCAAAGTCACGATATAGGAATGAACAAGGAAGATATTATAAACACGAATAGAGTCAACATTGTTCAAGGGATCTCTACACATCGATATTAAAATGTTCTTACACTTTGATACTGATTTTTTTTCCCAAACAGAACAGAACAGAGTGTTGAAAGGATAATTAATGGTGCTAATTTTATTTTTTGTTATTGAACATATAACTTAAATTGAAAATAATCGACACTTCGCGGACATAATCCGTTATTTGCGACCATAGAGAAATATAATTTCGTACATTGAAGAACTGAATACTTAAATTCGGAAAGCAAATTAATATTCAGGAAAACTTCAGTCTAGAAAATAGGAGTCCAAGTTTAGAAACGGGCCTGAAATGCGTGTTATAAAACTTTTGTAATAATTAGTTTGTAATGATTAGCTAAAGAAGCAGCAAATGAAAAGATAAAATAAATACCACACAGTGTTTCTGCAATCCTTGTTGCTTTCGTCAGGTGATTTAAAATTGCAATATCCGCAAGAACGACAGACCGCACAAACCAAGTGACGAACTCAACATCCTTATCGGCGTGTCCACATTGTGTGTCATTATTTCACTTTTAAAAAGTCATGTCAGGCTTATGCGGTATTTTTTCACAGTGTGATGCAGTTCTTCTAAACGCAGCCTCTTAAATATTACACTATAAATTATATTTATACATAATTGTATTAAAAATTATTATGTATGTATTGTTTTTAGATAACTGAATTTAATTGTAATTGAATACCTGAAGAAGTCCCAATCAGGGACGAAACGTTGTGTCTGTTAAATATTATATTTTAAATTTGATAATAGATTTTTCTGACTAACAGGGTGATGTTTATAGCATTTATTTCAAATTATTACAATTGTTTTTTACTTTAAAATAACCATCGACTGTGATTTTTAAAATAAATTAGACAATGATTTAAATTTTATTTTTATTTTGTGCATGTGTCATGTACTTAATTTGGGTAGCTGTGCTTAGAATTATGTACCAGATTTGTTTCTTGATGACACTTATACCAAGCTGTTTACCCCTAATATCCACCCCTACTTTAACTGCAATGCAGATATTAATTTTTAATATAGTGTCAACTGACTGATGAGAATCTACCCAGTTTCATTTTATTCCAACAAAACTCCCTGTAGCTTACGGTGGCTAACATTTTTTATTTACTATAATAACCTTTTGTGTTATATATTTACCACACCATTAACATATCCCCTAATAACTATTTTTTTACTTTTCCAAATTTGTATTTTTATTAGTCTTCTTATTTACTATCAATTTTAATATTTCAGTACACATTTCAATTGACCATTGATTTATTTTGTAAACTTATCATGAGAATGTCAAAATGTTTATAATGTTCTTGTGAAACAAGATTTTTCTTGGCAGAATTTATTAGAGAGATTGAAAATTATACCAGTGTTTCAGAGATGGGCAGAATCTGATCTGTGTATCTGTAACTTAGATGTATTTATGATTCTAAAACATTTCAAAATATTACATTTTTCATATTTACAAAAATTAAGGCTCATGAACTTATTATATTAAAGAATTTGTATCCCACTATTCTAAAAATCATTTCACTTGAAATACTGTTAAAATGAATTATCTTAAAATTAATTGCTATTAGTAAGGTGCTATTTAACTTTAAAAAAAAATCATCTGAATGAAAATTAATAATAAGAAAGATAGCCAAATACAGACAAAATAAGTGGTAATATAAATACCACAAATGTTTCTGGGATCCTTGTCCCTTTCTTCAGACCAGAAATGTTGTATGGTATTTATATTATTATTTTGTCTGCATTTGGCTATCTTTCTTATTATTGTAATCATTTATGGTTACTAGATATGTTGATATTCATTCATTGATTTTTTGACATTATAGAATAAAAAGTAATTGTATACATAAGAAAGCTGGTATTATTTTCACACATTATGTGAGACGAACTACCCAGCGCCACATGAAAGAGAGCATATACGAGGGTGGTCTGAAAAGTTTCAGAAAATTATTTTGCAGAGTAAAACGCCGAGTACTTTTTTAACGAGTTACAGAGATGGGAGCATTGCTGGCAGACGTGTGTAGAGTTACACAGAGACTATGTTGAAAAATAAAATAAAAATTCAAAAAACTTTTCAGACCACTCTCATATTGTACCAGTTATTTAATATGTTACCTAATATTTTAAAATTATTGCACTTTTACTTGCTTCATTTATTAATTAAACATTTAAGAAATTAAAAAAAAATGTAAGAACAAATATCAGAGAAATTTTGGAACCATTTAATTACTCCAGTGAATCAATAATTTTCACTTCAATACATCTTTCAATAAACAAAAAATGTGGTATAAAATTAAATAACAGGTTTGGACTAAGATTTGGAATACAGTTAGGTTTCAATGAGTTTATCATCCAATAAATTTTTTTTACAAATATAAAGAGTTGTGTTTGAGGAAGGCCTGTTGTGCAAATAGTATTAACATACAAAGTTCATAATTTGTACAAATAGATGAATTCATAGTATTTTAGTAAATAAGAGATCAATTTAAAAAAAAATATGACTCATTGTATATGCTATTATATCATTCTTGAACTAAATTATGCATAAAAAAACATTTATATTTTCAGATAATAAAGATCCATTCTGATATTGTTATTCATTCGAATAATTAATAGAATTACACTCAAGTGAAAATACAGAAGTCTCTGTGTTGTATAATTAAATGAGTATTTTGTCATAAAATGTCTATAGGATGTCTGTTTTTATCCTTTGAAGTACACACAACCAATATTTGTCATTAACAAGCAGTCAACAATTTTGGAAGACGAAAGGAGAACATTGCAATGATTGTTGCACTATTGACAATAATAGTAATTCTTGATGTGTTTGAATATATAAAGTTCTTGTTTGATTCTATTGAGAGGTCCTGTTATTCCTACCAACAGTAACAAGTACCGCCGGTCTAGGCGTTCAAGACCAGTGAAGGGATTAACCACATAGGAGAACCACTGTGGAGTGATGTCCGCTTTGCTCAGCCTCTTGAAGCGGCGTCTTACCGTCGTCGTCACGAGCTCCTTTGTCGGCGCCCTTCAGTGCGAGTAAATTAACAGTCTCCAAGTGTCCTTTACGGGCAGCACAGTGCAAAGGAGTGCGGGCCTTAAAGCCCTTCAGATTCACGTCCGTCCCCTTCTCCAGTAGCCGCGATACGATTATTGTCTTCCCCGAAAGCGCCGCCCAGTGGAGCGGTGTGTCGCCGTCAGCGTCCCTCGCGTCGTCGTACCCACGCCCTAGCAGAAGCTCCACGACGTCCGCGTGACCGTGGCCTGCAGCGTAGTGCAACGCAACCGCGAGGTTCTCGTCGCTCCTGGCGCCGACATCCGCCCCGCGCCTGAGCAGTGCTGCGACGCACTGAAGACCCCCCTCTCTGGCAGCCCAGTGAAGTGCCGTGCGACCTTTGAAACCCGGCATATTCACGTCGACTTTGTGATCCAGGAAAAGTTCCATCGTGTTACAATGGCCTCCGCAGGCCGCTCTGTGCACTGGAGCGTCGCCGTCGGCGTCCCTGAACTCCACGTCAGCGCCACTCCGAACAAGCAAGTCAACGATATCGCGACGCCCCTGTGCTGCCGCGTAGTGCAGAGCCGTGTAGCCCCACTCGGCGCTGCGAGCGAGCAAGTCGGCACCTCGTTGCAACAATACGGAGACACAGCGGCGCCGCCCTTCCCTCGCCGCCCAATGCAGCGGCGTACGGCTGCGCAGACCCGGAGCGTCCACGGTTGCCCCCCTGTCCAGAAGGAGTTGCGTCACGTTCCAGCGTCCGCTCGCCACCGCGCGGTGCAAAGCCGTGTCTCCGTCGGCGTCCGCCGCCTCCAGATCTGCCCCTGACCGTAGCAACAGTTCCACCACTTCCCTGAAACCATGGCCGGCCGCGTAGTGCAGTGCCGTCGAACGATACTCATCACTGAGGGCGTTGACGTCAGCTCGTCGGTCCAGCAACAGCGTCACGCAACTAACGCGGCCCTGTCTCGATGCCCAGTGCAGCGGTGTGCGACCACCTAGTCCTCGAAGGTCCATGGCCATCCCCTTGTCGAGAAACAGTTCCACGATGGAGCTGTGGCCCTGGCAGGCCGCTCGATGCAGCGCAGAGTCTCCGTCGGAGTTCCGGCTGTCTCTGTCGGCACCGTTCCTCAACAGCAATTCCACGATATCTCGACGGCCCTGTCCCGCCGCATAATGCAACGCCGTCGTATGCCACTCGTCGCTAACAGCATGGACGTCGGCTCCGTATCTAAGTAACAAGGTCGCGCATTCCACCTTCCCCTGGCGCGCTGCCCAGTGCAACGGCGTGCGGCCTTTCAGTCCACGGGAGTCTACCATCACTCCGCGCTCCAGCAAGAACTGCGCCGCTTCACGATGCCCGTTGGCCGCCGTTCTGTGGAGCGCCGTGTCGCCGTCCACATCGACGGCATCGTGACGTCCTCCTGCACGCAGCAGCAACTCTAGGACTCCTACGTGGCCCTGACTGGCTGCGTACATAAGTGCCGTGTAGCCCCACTCGGAGGAAGCTGCTTCTACATCGGCGCCGCGACGCAGTAGCAGCGTAACACAGTGTGTCCTGCCTTCCCTGGCTGCCCAGTGTAAGGCCGTGCGACGATTGTATCCTGGAAGGTCAACCGGCGCACCCTCGTCCAGAAGAAGATCCACGACGCCGCCGTGGCCATTTGTGGCCGCTCTATGAAGCGCCGTGTCGCCCTCCGAGTCGCGGCGGTCACGATCTGCGCCAACCCTTAGCAGCGCCCGTACCACGTCGAGGTGGCCCTTTGCCGCCGCGTAGTGCAACGCCGTCCTTCCCCACTCGGCGCTCGCGGCGTTTACTTCGGCGCCGTGGCGCAACAGAAGTTGAACGCAGCTCAACCGCCCTTCGCGGCTTGCGCAGTGCAAGGGCGTTTTCAGCCGCAGTCCCCAGGATTCGACATGTAGCCCCGCTACCAGTAGCAGATTTATCGCTTCTTCGTGACCGTTGCCGGCGGCCAAGTGCAGAGCGTTATTACCGTGGACATCACGAGCGTACTTACAGTCCGCCCTCTTTAGCAGCCTTCGCAGCTCATCACTATGGCCATCACGCGCCGCCTGCAGTAGTCTGTTCTCATCTGACGTTTGGCCGTCATCCTCGGGGGTCACGGCAGCTCGTGAAGCGACTTCCGTCGGGGCTGCAACAACTCCTTGCTTCAGAGCGTCCCTCCAGATTGCCGAACTCTCGGTTAGAAAATATCGACCTGCGTCACCCTTGCACCATTCTTTTACATCCAGCCAGAGGTTACGGAAAACTGAGTCCACCTCTCCGCGAGTTGCATCGGTCCTCAGTCTGATCTCCGTCTTCACCATCTCTTGTAAAACTTTGCAGCTGGCCTGGCTGTGGAACAGCATGAAACTACGCAGGAAGTCCGCCACCACAGTGGCGTCGACGTCTTTGCATCTGGCGACGAGCTGCTCCGTTCTCTCCGTGAAGGACACGGCGCCGCCCCCCGTGTCCAAGACGTTCCTCAGCTCTCCGTGGAACTCGACGTTGTCTTGGTGGCCGGTACCGGTTACATGCGCGCTCGTGAACAAGACGAACCACGTGGTTGCCACGCGGACGTCCCTACCCGCGACGCCTCTCAACGTCTTCCAGCAGTCCCTGATCTCCCGATACGATCTGACGAACTGTGGCAGCTCGATTCCCTTTCTGTCAACCAGGAGTATGTCTTTGAGCGAACCTCCGTTCTCCCTGTGTTTGAGCTGAATAAGGCAGCCGAGGAACTCGTCGCCGCCCCGCGGTTTCCACACGAGAACGACGTCGTCGAAGGCTCCAGCCGCAGCGTGGTTCGACGCCAGGAAGAATGACTCCGCGACCCTGAGGGCCCGCAGGTACAGCAGGGTGCATAGCAGGATCTCGAACTCCTCCCCCTTGTCCACAGTGCCCCGTCTAACCGGGTAGGTCAACAAACTGCAAAGAATGAATCAAGTGAGACGATCTCCTTGTAGACAGCATGGGTATTATAATCGGGTTTGCCGTAAAATGAGTGTTAGAGGGTAATAAATTAATAAATCACAAAAAAAATTAAGAAGAAAAAAAACCTACGTTTCAACCCGTAAAAGAAAACTGTTCATATGCAAAGCTGAGCATTTAGAGCATCATTATTAATACCACCCTGAATTAAATCCACTTCAGCTAGACCGCATAATCGCCTGTGTCCCAGTGGATCAAATTTAAACCATTCAAAACGCCTCACGAGTATTCAAAAAAGGGATTCCTTTTATTGTGTTACCAATTTCTGTCTACTGTACGTAAATGCATTAAATAACTTTTAAAGTTTCTGAAGTCCATCAATTTCCAACTTAGCGTTAATGTTAAATATAGAAGACTCTAGCTTATAACGCCAAGGTCACATTAATTCTCCAAAAGGAAAGTAAGCCTGCGAGAGGATTTCTCGCAGGTGAACCTTCCCAGAGAGCTCTGGTGGGGGCTACCTTTGGGGATGCTCTCACATCTCTCTGGTTTTTTTGAACTAAGGTTCCCACATGCCGAGGCACCTCGGTCTGTTTTGAGAGGTGTATGTTCCGGGGTCACAGACATTGGGCATACGGCAAGAGTTGTCCGCTATTCCTATTGGAATAGTCGGCCAGCTGCCTCCTAAACTGGTCGACGCACGGAGAAGGGAATGCTGCGTCCCCACAGCAAACTCCTCTCCCGCTATCGGAAGGGCGTGGGACAAGTATCCAATGCCCGACCTACCCCATGCAGGTTTTTCTAGGGTTTTCCCTGCATTTCTTTAGGCGAATGCCGGGTAGGATCCTTAAACCATAGCCCGGGGGCCCTAGTTAACCCTTGGCTACCTTCCTCTACCCTTCCGCATCCCCCCTTTCTAATACCTTCCTATGCTATGAAGGGGAGTTGCCCAATGTGGATCACCCTCATGTAGCCTGTTGCCCTAAAAAAAATAATAATAATTCTCCAAAGATTAATTATGATGAATTTAGTACTAACTCTAATTTGGATTAATTTAATAAAGAAATAAAAATAATATTCTGCCAGTTGCACACTAACTTCCTGATAACAAAGAATTAACAGGCCCTCCAGTTGCATTCCAAAGTGAGGTAAATGAGAGTTTGATAAATAATTGTATTTATTAACAAAAATGGAGTCTGGTACTTTTGAGTTAATAGCATTAATATTGATAGTCCTTCAAAACGGAAATATTTTTCAGTGAAAATAATAATTATACCGATTTTATAAAGTTAAAATTTAACTTTAATTATTTGATAAAGATCAAAAAAATTAAAATGTTATATTATCTTATTATAACATGATTCTTATGTAAATTAAGTTATTAATTAATTATATACAGGTCCAGAACAGTGTGAAATGTGTGACTTCACATCTTTGCTTCTCGTGAGAATCTTTGGAAAATGAATTTTCCGCACCAAAAATTTCTCTGCACAGTCTTACGTTTCCCAGCTTTCATTCGAAAGCAAAACTAGTACTTCCCGTGGTTAAGCTGATTCAAAACCGACAGTTTTTGCGGACTCTTGAACCAACTCTCGAATCCACCACCGCGCGCAAACTGCCCCCATTTGTAGATTAAATAAATACATTCATATACCCCAATTAATCCGTTTCTTATTCGTATTATTTCTATAAGATAATTGGCGGGGGGGGGGGGGAATGCTGCAGCTATTTTTTTTCACCAAATTTACTCTTGTCATTATAAACGTACGTCAAATTCTTTACTAGAATTTGCTGTGTGCGAATCTTGACCTTCTGATTGCTTTTTTAGCTAAAGAGACTGTTTTTAGAGACAAACCCGTAAACATTTCTACAAATTAGACAACAAAAGTTATGAGTATGTAAGGGAATAATTCTTACAGGTCCGCTGATAAACTGAAGCTGACTTACCCAGGATTTGCAGACACGACTGGAGTAATGTGCAAACGCTGGTTGCTCTTCGTGCTAGGCATCTTTTACCTGTAAATCAAAGCAAATTTGTTATTTTGCCGAATGTAGATAATTTATAATTTAGTTTTAAAAAAACTATTCATTGTCGTTACCTGAAGAGGTCCTAATTTTAGGACGAAACGTCGTAATTTATATATTGTAATGATTAAAAATTAATTATTAAATTTGCCCCACGTTGTTGGGCCAAAATATATTGATTAACTGAAATTATTAATTATTAATTAAAAAAACAAATTTTATCTTCAAAGATACAAATTATCAGCCTCACTTCACACATTTTAATTTCCTCAAATTTACAAACCAAATTTTATATATATATTTCTTTTATTTGTGGCTTTCTAGGAAAATACAACTTTATAATTTTACAACAATTACATCTAATTACTCTTTCCCTCAGGGTCTTTACTGGGCTTGATAGTAAGAACAATCAAATTTAATAAACAAATTAACAAATCAAAATTGAAATGAACGGAATATAAATTCTAAACACAATAAAGAAAAACGAAAACTAAACAAGAAATCTGACTTCTACCTTTAATCCTCGTTTACAGACTTTAAATAATTGTTTTTGTGCTCACGAATGTCTTTCTGGTACCAGATCTGATTCTTGGAGCTTGAGGCCTTTATTCACTGATTCTACACATCATTATTAATAAACATGGTCGTAGTTCTCGTTGTTATTCCACCTGGAATTTTGGGATCAGCCGCTCCCTCGGTCAGCCCTCGGACGTGTGTCTCCTCGATGCCTTTATTTCGCATCTGTGTGGTGCAAACCTTTTGCTTCCACTTTGCGATTTTATATCATGAGTCTCTCCATCAAGAACTATTTACTTGTGTTTTATAGAGTTTAATAGATCTCGCAGTTGAACTTCCTGGACCACGCTATTCGTACTTTTTAGGTCAGCCTCCTCTCTCTCACACAACGTTCACCAGACTGACTTCCGTACGAGCGCGCGGTTTCCAACAACTATCGCCGACAAAGAGCCGTGATTGTTGATTTCAAGAAATGTACCGCTAGCAATCCAATTATATTAAAACAATTAATGGCCTCTAATTAGTATTACAATATCATATTTTTATATGAGAAATGGTAATTTTTCATTAAACATTATTTTTCGGTCTTATATTCACAATAATAGTTTATTTGTTAAAGATTGAAATTCCAGTTTATTCCAGACCTTTTTCAGTAACGGCACAAGGACTTGTGATTTTTGTCGCTTGGTTGGTGTTTTGTTAGTCGCAAAATCAAAGCAACATAGGTACTTGGTTTATTTTCTTTCAAGCCAAAGAGTAACAAGTCATGAAGACCAAGTTGTCCATCTCACATTATCCATCTCCCTTCAAAAAGTACCAATGATTCGCCGTACCCCACCCACTATATGTCTGCTGTATTTAGCAAAACTATCTGAAAAAAAAAGCTTCCTACTAATAAATAAGACGTGCTTATTCCATTCTCATGTGGTTGAAACATGCGGGAAGCTCTTGATCAGCGTAAAAGAACACCATTACCACATTTAGTTAAATCCAAATTAGCTGAGAACTCGTGGGATTTCGGCAACCTGTTTTCCTTTGACATCATCTCCAAGTTCTACATCCGGAATACCTACACACACAATCGTAATAGCAAATTATTCTTTCCTATGTGAGTTTCATTATTCCTCAACACTTTTTCAGCGAGTGTAAATAATTTCACTACGTCTTTAGACGGGTTGATTAAATTGTCTTTAAAGTCTTTTATTTTAATCACTCCCGTTTTTCTTACAGAGCGAGGAGCAAGGAGAACCTCTAAACAACCTAAACACTCATGTATCTGTCTTCAGAATGAGAAGATGGTATTTATTATCCATCGTTTTGTTTTTTCAAAAGAAAACTATAAAAAAAGGGGTGGACTAGATTACTTGCAGTACAGAGAATAATAATAATAAATCTGACTCTCATTATAGATGATCATGAAGAATACATAAATTTGATAAATACGACCTAAGAATAATTTAAGTTAGAAATGAAAAATGCTGATACGTCGGAAAAATAATAAGGAAAGTCGTCAAATACAGACGAAATAGTCCAGAGCGACACAACAGCACCTCCAAAGCTTGTCAAATGACGAATGCAGTTCTGTCGCTCTAGGCTCTTCTTAACACCTGAAGAAAGGAACAAGGATCCCAGAAACGTTGTGTGGTATTTATATTATCACTTATTTTGTCTGTATTTGGCTATCTTTCCTATTATTATTATGCTGGTACCTAAAATACGATACTTCAACTACGGCTATTACAACTGCAGGCTGAACACACGCTGGGCATGATTAATATTAACATCACAATATATTTTAACACAAAAACTTCAAAACTGGCACCAAAAACAGCGTAAACACAACTAAGAATTTCGGTGAAGTATACCGACTAAAAAATGGCGGTCAGCGTTGTTCGTTGCTGCCACCCAGAGCGCTGTAACGCTGATATAAGCCACTCTATTATGTTTTTATACCTCTTTGACTACAGCTATTAATGTACAGACACTATGAAACTCAACAATTGCTACGATACCTTATTGTTACGCTAAACCATTGTCGTTGCGTTTTCTTCGCAACTTTGAATTTTTGTGAACTGAATTGTGTCGTTCTAGGCTGGTTTTTTTTATATTTTTCTTAGCACTTGAAGAACGGAACAAGGTTTCCAGAAAGGTTGAGTGGTATTTATATCATCATCAATTCTTTTGTTTGTATTTTTTTTCCTTATTATTAACTATGATTGGTTATGATTGGTGTTCAGTTTGGGGTTATGGAAGTCACTGACATTCAACATGCAGGTTAAATTGTAGTACGCGTCCCTTCCAAACGAAAATTATGAGAAACATTTTATATAAAAGCTTCCGGTGCCATTGCTTAAATCTCCCAGAAATGTGGAATTGTACATCATTGGATCATTCACAAAACTCCTGTAACTCCACACAACATAGCCCCACATCACAATCGTCCATTAAGGACCCCTCTTCCACTTTATAGATTTATATCAAACACCGAATCTTCTGCAGACAGATGCGAAGGTCTCGATGACCTGGCATCTCTCTGGAATGCATCGAATTTAAACTTCTCTGAATTATTAATTGCTTAAAGATAAGACTTTGATTTATGAATAATTATTTAAAACATATTTAATTATAAATGTATAATTTTGTGTAGCTATTTTATTAATGTACGATTGACAAAAGTCCGTAACAAATAAATAAAAGGTTTATTATCTGTCGCATTCTAATTTAATGTAATTACGGCGAATAAATAATCGCATGTGGGCGTTTTGCCTTATAGCCATTTTTATTTATTGAATCATCGATACTATGATTAGTTTCACGTGTATCAGAAAATAAAGTCGCGTCAAATTTTAATTGTCTTTTTAGTTTTTAGAACCGTGGAAAATCTAATATCGATACTGTAGTGTACTGCGCCGCTCATCAGATAAAGTAAACAATGAAGGACGTCTCATTCCCGGCCGAACTCGCGGGCAAGGGACAAGGGGGGAGACCGAACGAATAAAATTAACTTCAATGGAGTTGACTCATGGGGGGAACCACAATTGAGGAAGGACAGCCTTCCTCCAGCGTGATATGTTTTCCTCGCAACGTAATTAATGTAGTTTTAATTTCCAATGATTACGTCTCTCGTGGATATATTCAGTCCATTTGTTGGTTTCATAAAACATGGGAGAAAGTCCAAGAAGCATCTGGCATCACCAATGAGACAGAGTTATGTCACATTTACACTCGTCAAACTACCGTTAGGATACTCCGCCTTCAGTGGCCGCTGGTGCATTCGTGCTACAGCACATAAATAAATTTAAGGAAAAATTAATGTTTCCTCATTTTGAGAACCGTCATAATAATTTTGTTTTAATTGTGTGAATTTCAGCTTCGATATCGAACACTTGCGACTCAGTCGCTCTTCCAAATAGCGCTGTGCTCAACCTTTCTCAGTACAGAATATCTGGAATGAGAAATGCGTATGCACAGTATTCAGTTTCACCCCGTAAAGTTAAACAAACTGGCTTCATTTGGTGCAGTGTTGAGCACATGAAACACTTCAGAGGGGGATATAATTTTTTCTTTATGTTAAACATAATTTCTGACCAAGTGCTATAAATGCAACGTTCAATTATTTTTTTTGCAATATGGCGCATGGTCGTACATTTTCTTAACGCCCGCCATTTTGTATCGAGATGGCGGATGACAGTTTCATACCACTAAGAACATTCTTACTTAATATATATATATATATATATATTATTGGATAAAGTTTCATTGAAATAGATCTGACCACTTTCTTGTGACAAGTGAAAAATTTCGATGGTCATACACACAATATTTTTTTCTTCTCAAAAGTTAGATACCAGCGGCAATTCATACATTACTTCTGGCATTGCAGTACGCACCCTCCTATTCTATTTTAATCAAATTAACACACTGGGTACCTCACAAATATTACTTCAAAAAACAACTGCGGGTCTTCATAGCCCGACATTTCAAATATTTCCGACACATACTTTTATGGTTCTGCATTGACCCATTCATTTTATTAGTTTCACTTACTAAAATTACTACATTGGAAAGTTCTGCAATGATTTAGTATCTTTGTGTTATCCACTATTCATTTATTGCCTACATCTGTTCCTGATCTCAAAATAAATTTCAGTCTGTTGGAATTGGGTCTTTATTTTCATGTAAAATATATTACAAATGTTAAAATGAGTTTTGTGAACTGACATGTGCAGTTGTGTCGCTCTCGTCTCTTCTTCGCACCTTACGAAAGGCATGAGGATCCCAGAAACATTGTGTGGTATTTATATTATCACTTTTTTGTCTGAATTGACTATCTTTCTTATTCATTAAGATATATTAAAATTTTACAAGTGCTTCACAAATGCAAATTCAATCATCTAAATTCTGTTAGAAATGCAAGATGATGTTAGCATCATCATAAAGTAGACCAAAGCTTGATAGGCTGTTTAGGAGATGGAGAAGAAAATAAGCCATGCATTTTTTTTTAAAAGAATTCTCTCTTTATTTTTTGTTATATATTTTCAGCATTACAGAGTTAGTCAGATAAGTCAGCATGCTTCTTTCTTGCAAATGTTAGTATCAGGTATGGTCATTTCTTCTTACATCCTCTATGGCTTAAGTTGACAGTCTCCTGGTACAACCTGTGAAATGAGGGGGTTGGCACAAACAACATAAAGAAGACTAATGGGATTAAAAAGGGTTAAAGATATATAAAATAATTCTGACAACCATGAAAATATTTTTTTAAAAAAGGTGGAAAAAATCAACAGAGCAGTAGGTCAATGCAACGGATTAGATGATGTCAATACTTCAGTTCACTGCAGTTTGTGATGGCTTTCAAAAGGTATAGTAAAATAGATATTTAATATTCCAAATGTACTTATTCTTTTTCCCTTCTGGCACCACACTCCCTGTTCATTCAGAAAACACATAGCACATTATTAGTTATAACAAACTAAACAATTATCAAACATTCAAGAACACACTCACAATTGTGCAGAAACAGAATTTTTTACAAATAAACCAAAGCATCAAGCATCAGGATCAAACATTATTAACTTTAGTAGTTTTTTTAAGCAAATGCAGCGTGCAGAAAAATAATAAAAACAAAGGCAGTCCGCCCTTTAAACTTATTGTCAAGTATCAATATTTACGCCAAGTTATTTCCAAAAATAATTCAATTAGAAAAATTTTAACATTTAAAATTCAAACTGGGAGACACAATTTCATGCAATTACAAAAACATTTTTTTCTATATATTCTTTAAAACAAATTCATACTTTACATTATATAGAAGTAAAAACATGGTTAATAAGCAAGAGAAGAATTACCTGTCCGGTTATAGCTTTATTGTCATTCAAATTTGTATAATTATTGTTCACTCACGATTTACTTTGGAAGTAACCAGTAACATTAGTAGTAGTAGTAGTATTCATTTTAACACAAGAATGTTTAAACTGCCATCAAATCTTCAGATGCAAGTCAGTAGAAACTATAAACAGAAGCTGTAATAAAGTATTTAATTATTCATGTGGTTTCAACTGTTCATTTTCTTCATTTTGACATTGTATTTACCTAATGAATAATTTACTTACCAGTAATGTAATACATAAATTTAAGGAAAAAAAAGGATCAGCACCGTCTACTCGAAACTATAAATTATTTTAAGAGTACAAGAAAGTAACACTATTCTAATTGCGCTGCATGAAAGGACAAGCAAGTCTCCAAGCAGACAACCCGAGATGAATCATGCAGGAAATGACAAAGCGTAGCACCAACATTACGCCGTGAAAAGCACCAAAATATTAGTTACAGACACTGTCACATAATGATGAAAACAATTAGAATGAAAGGGTGCCTGGTGTGAACGTATGAGAGGGGTGTTCGATGAAATTGATAGTAGATCAAACATTTCCAACAATATTGAGTTTATTCCAGGCGAATAGAGGCCTTCGCATCCGATTGGACAGATGACTATGATACTGAGTTTCGAATATGAGTATCTTTTTTTAAATTCTAGGAGCAATTCGTCCCAATAAATTCTGGAAATTCTGTGCTAAGCGTATAAAATTTTCATAAGAAGTGACGTTTTGTGCCCTGATTCCTTTTAATAACTTTGAATGTACTCCCTTTTCTTCTATTGACATCTCCTCCTTTTTTCCCCTCTTTTTTTAGGGTAACAGGTTACATGAGGGTAATCCACATAGTAGCAACTCCCCTTTAATAGCATAGAAAGGGATTTGAAAGGGGTGATGCGGAAGGGTAGAGGAAGGTAGCCAAGGGCTACAGTTTAAGGATCCTACCCGGCATTCGCCTAAAAGTAATGCAGGGAAAACCCTAGAAAAACCTGCATCAGGTAGGTCTGGCATTGGGTACTTGTCCCACGCCCTTGCGATAGCGGGAGAAGAGTTTACTGTTGGGACGCAGCTTTCCCTTCTCCGTACCTCGACCAGTTTAGGAGGCGGCTGGCTGACTGTTCCAATGGGAACAGCGAACAACTCTTACCGTATGCCCCGGAACATACACCTCTCAAAACAGGCCGAGGTGCCTCGGCTTGTGGGAACCTTAGTTCAAAAACCGAGAGAGGAAAAGGCATCCCCAAAGGTAGTCCCTTCCTGTCTCTCCTACAAGATTCTGCCTGCGAGAGAACATCCCTCGCAGGCAGCACTATCATCTACTCCCTATTCCACAACCTCGTTTTATCTTCTTTTTTAACCAAAGATTCTACTACCAGAGAAGAAACAAATGCTTGTCGTTGGGAAGACATGCTAATCGATGCAGGCAAAAATTTACTCACATCTACCTCGAGACTACGTATCTTTCTCTACCTCTATAAAAGATGATATACCTAGATTGTTCCACATTTTCTCTTTGTTCAATATAAATAAAAATACTGTATACAGTGTAAGGACAATGTTCTAGCAGTCTAGATACAGAGACCCCACTCTAGGTAGACTTTTGTCTACTTGTATAAGTCTTTAGTCTTAGATAATTCCGGACCTAGCCGCAGAGACAATACATATTTCAAACGGAATGGCTCTCTCTTGCCCTTCGTTCATTCATTGGTCGCAACCTGGCATTCCTCGTCGACAGCGGGGTGCTTTAAATACTCCTACGAAATACCACAGTTGACATACCGTTCTCCAGTACGAATAGTTGAGCGACTCGGAGTATTACCGAGTTTAAAATCCAAAAATTATAATATTACAACCAACACATTCTTCTCAATAGTGATCTAGTTGATGTTTTTTTTATTCGTGTGATGTATCATTCTACATTTGAGATTAATTCGGGTTTCCTATTTGTCTTTGAGGTTTGCAGAAAAAATGAATTGTTTTACAGAGATAACAATATCAAGGGGACCAGGAAACGCTGGAAGTAACCATTCGAATAGTAAAGACTCTGGTCTATGTTTTGAAGGATAAAGGAATATTAAGCTGTGAATTTTCGTATAGATTTCGGACTACTTAATTTAATCTAATCCAAAAAAGTCTTTACTCTTTGATCTGTATCTTATTCCCTGGTATTTCCCACTATTTTCAAATTTCGGTTTACCTGATATGCAATTGAAATGTCGTTTTTCATAACGATAGATCTCACATTTCCCTACCTTAAAACATATATTTCGAAAACTCTGTATTTCACCTTATTTTGTTATCATATATAGAGAATATCTGAGTTCGCAGTTAACCTGACCACCCCGTACGCGGTTCCAGTGTCTTTTTAAGTACGGATGTTCCAAACACTTCCTATTTAAAAGTCCAACGTATTTATTGCTTCTTTAATTCCTCTCGGAGTCGTCTCGAATGAAACATTCTTTAGACGCCGATATTGCAGATTCCTGTTCGTGAAAATTGCTCTTGAATTTGCCGCCGCGGACTTCATCTGTAGAAGACTCGGTCAGCTCCAGCGCGTGAAGATGACATACTTCGGATACCGATGATTTGTTTACACGTGTAGAGTTGCCGGCTTTCATCTGCATCAACATTAAGTTTCCGATTTAATATCCGAATGAAATTGTCAGCGAACGTATACGGTAAATTATCTAACTGTAATCAATAATAATCATAATATTCCATGTAACGCGTTTGTAAACATCGTAGGCGAGAAATGTCATTCATTATGTTTGAAGTTCTGTGGAGCACTAGTGTTTTCGTTTACAAACTATTTATTGTCACAAACATCTTGCTATTGCTTTCTGAAGTGTTGAAATTCTAATTTTATTACATATGAAGTATGTTAATTTATTTTCCATAACATTTGTATTTTCATAACAGTTGTGTCATGGTGTGTGTTTCGAGAAATATATTGTTTCGAGAATTAGAGGTAAGACACAGCATTCATGCTGGCCAGTCATCAAGTTTTCAGTTTCAATACAAAATCAAATAATCTTGAATTATAGATCTTTTAAGTTAATGATTAAATCAACTGCGAAATCTAGAGAAAAGATCAATTTAACAACTGATATTAATCTGATTTTTTTGTTTAAATAAATATAATTTATTTTAATACATGAAATTGCATGGATTTTAGCTACTCTGAACATATTAATTTTAAGACCAGGACACCTGTATGCTTTGGAAGACAAAAGTTTGCAATATATAAAATTAATCATATTCAACCTTTTATTTATTTTGTATTTATATACTACTAAGATATTCTAATATTTTGTTTGAAACTGAAAACATTTAAATGACTGACATTAAAAAAACAATGATTATAAATATAAACAAATTTGGTGAAGATATAAATATATATATATATATATATATATATATATATTTATATATATATATATATATATATATATATATATATATATATATATATTAAAAAAAAGAAACTTGAGTAATACATTGTTTTGTCCCAAGTTTGGGCCATGAAATTGGTAAGTAAGGTCAAGTTTTTCTTACCAGTTTATCAAAATTTTCCTCTTTAAATATTTGGAGTGTTGGAATTAATGTGGCGTCATTTAAATTGCCTGTCATGAAATCATAATTTTTAGCTCAAAATGAGAAAATTAGTAGATTTTGTTATGTAAGGATTTATTGAACAATGTTTTATTTACAATTCAAATTCTGGAAAAGTTGTGAATGTAGACTTTAAATTAGTTGCATTTTAGTACCAGTAATAAATCGTGCACATTTTGCCATGTATCTCGCCAATTCTTGACCTAACCTTTATTATGGTTTTTTCAATATTTCATTAGATAAGTGATTTATCTTTTTCTGAAATAAAAAAAATATTTGACCATCTGAATATTATAAACATGATAAAGTGTTGTTCAACGTATTTATGGACTTTCTGTCATAATTAATAATGAATCCATTGATCCATAGGCATAGCTCCACACTAGCATTGTTATTGGATGTTGTAAACCAAGAAGTTCTTGAAAATATTTTGCATTATTTTATTTTATCTTCTTAGTTTTGTTCAGTGAATACTGTTTGCTATTTTATTTCCAGTTTTATTAATTGAAAGCTGTTTACTATGTAAGGAAACTCTTTCACAGAATTGAACCAATTTTAGTATTCAGTGTTATGTGTAATTAACCATAATTTTAGTTCAAGTGTTCGTGTCTGCCTATTTCTACTTTCCTTATCAAAAGTTCTGTTTAGCAATTATGCTATGTGCAATCTTTTAATAATATGATAACGATAGAATATGATGACTATCAATCATTTACGTCAATGCCACCTTGATACCCCAAATACTGTTACTCCTACTTAAATTATTAAATTTGTTTTGGTAAGATGATGAAAGTATATACTTTATGTTTATGTGATTTGCAATAATTATTCTGTGTATGCATTATGTGCAATAACTTACTAAACAGATAAACTTATATTAATTTTCTTAATATATAACATAATTATATTGTAAATTTGTTACTTTTACAGTTACGTTACTTTAACAGAAAACAATATTACTTTGCTTTTAAATTTGTATTGAAAAAAATATATTTATTGTATATGCATAATTTGGATTTAATTATTTTTTCTCTGTTACAGGATTAGTTTGATCGGATATTTCACAAACAACTGTTACCTGCCAATATTTAAAGTTTGTTGTTTCATAGGGTTCAGGTTTGTTATTCTATTATTTTAATTGATACTTTAATCTCATTGACTTGATACAATATATATATACAAAGAAAATACATAAATTATAGCCTGTTAAATTTTTATGATTCGATTTCTTCATTCTTGCTGTGGGGTTTCTGAAGCACTGTTCTCAGTTGTTTGAATATGATAAATAATTAAATACTGTTTTAAATCCACATTTTCTGTATTGGCTTTACTTTTTC
Organism: Zhengitettix transpicula; assembly: GCA_037074705.1. Taxonomy (NCBI): domain Eukaryota; kingdom Metazoa; phylum Arthropoda; class Insecta; order Orthoptera; family Tetrigidae; genus Zhengitettix; species Zhengitettix transpicula. Next base: position 238,370,835 of record CM073590.1, on the reverse strand, counting down.
TCCTAAATTAATTTTGTTATTAAATAGTAATTATATATATAGTAAAATAGACTGTCAGCATATTTTTTATAAGTTTAAACCGAAATATGTGCCCAGGGTACTAAAGTAGGCTTATGATTAAATATGCTTGTAATTTTGACTTTAGACATGAGAAAGCAAAATGCAATTTCTATATATTGGTTTTAACTCAATATAATCAAGTAAGGTCATGGTCAAAATAATTGATTTCGACAATTCTCAACAATCGACTCTCACATTCATCAGGAGTAGTTAATGTTTAATTAAAAATAATTTTCAAAATTACCTAATAGTTATATTTACCATTCCCTACTATATTCTCAATTTTTAGTATAATTATGTATAATAAAATTGGTAAATGATAGAATTTTATTTTCCTTAAATGTTTGGGGAAGATTTAAATTTTATTGTATAATTTCTTTTCTAGAAATGGAAAATTGTCTTAATGCTGAGGTTGCAGCTGTAGCTGCAGAGCTCACCCGAGCTGTGGAATTGACAATGGATCCGAGTGTCCCTCATGCACAAAGACTGGAAGCATACACAGCTTGTGAACAATTTAAAGAAACATCTCCTTTCTGTGCACAATGTGGATTCTTCTTGGCACAGAGTACAGCTGCGTCTCATATTGTTAGACATTTTGGTCTTCAACTTATGGAACATTGTGTCAAATATCGATGGAATCAAATATCACAACAAGAAAAGATTTTTATTAAGGTTGTTAACATTTTTTTAAAAATGGAAAAAAAAGGGTGGTAAGACATGTAACTAAGGACTCTACCTGAATATATGGAGTTATAATTCCAATTGGTAATTAGCTTATTGTTTGAAACTATTTACAAGACATTCAGAAAATTAAGAGAGTAATATTTTTTTCAAGTTCAGCCCCTTCAATATGATTTTGGGGTGGATATTAACACTATTTCTATCATAGAGCAAAGATTTTTCCAATGTATTTGCTGTGTACCTCTTGGGCTTCCAACTAGGTGAGAGTAGACTTAGCCCATGATGCTTCAATGGCAGTTGCTGCCATTGTTGAAGAGATACTGGAGCAGTACTATTTTTTTCTCCCCTTTGGAAGCCCAAGAATTACTTATACAACACTACGTTTTCCTGTCTGAAGTACAGTAAATGTAAAAATGATATTTTGAATATAAATTTATTATCCTACCTTGAGACTTTACCAATATACAATTAACTTTATTTTGTACATATATAGGAAAATGCCATGAAACTTTTGAGGTTAGGCGTGGAACCTCAACTACAAGATCAAAACCATATAAAGGATGCCCTGTCCCGTGTTGTAGTTGAAATGATCAAAAGGGAGTGGCCCCAGCAATGGCCAACGTTGCTCGCAGAACTCAGTGCCGCTTGTAAACATGGAGAAAGCCAAACAGAAGTGGTTTTATTTGTTTTTTTGAGGCTTGTAGAAGATGTTGCATTGTTGCAGGTAGACAAAATGTTTATTTGAATATGTTAAGTACTTGTCAGTTAATTTATTTTCAACTTCATGCCAGAATGCTAAAAATTTTAATGTGAATGTGTTTTTTGCCTCTACAAGAACAAAGTCATAATTGACATTTTTTTTATTTTAGACACTTGAGTCAAACCAAAGAAGGAAGGATATTTATCAGGCATTGACTACAAATATGTCAGATATATTTACATTTATCCTTGGTATTGTAATGGAACACTGTCAAAGTTTTAAAACCAGCAACGAACAAAATTTGTTACAGGAAGCCACATCACATGCTCGAGTTGTTCAGGTTTGCTAACCAATAACCAAATAAATACATATTTAGTGTATCAAGAAATATATTAATAGTTGTTCTGATAATGGCAATATTAAAATATTTATTCTGATTATTTGATACTTTAATTAAATAAGCCATGTGAAAAGTAGTTTATTTTTATTAAGCCTTTTTGACAGAAATACTTTCATTTATGCTTATTGAATTTTTTTTATATATTGTAGAATCTGTTGAATATTTATACTGCCCTTCCTGAATATTGAATTTGTAGTACACGGGGAAATATTTTTAGTATTAAAATCCAGGTGTGGAAGGGGAGGGTGGCTTTTACAGCAGTAGAATTTGTCTCTCATCTGTTAATGTTATATAATGCAAATGTCCATATTTAACGTTTTGTATCATTCTGTTAAAAATTTCATGTATTGACAGCCTAGATATTGAAACTTACATCAAACACAAAGGGAAATAATAGTGAACACTTGAGAAGAGAAAATTAAAAAATGAGCAGAGAGTTGAATATGACAAGAAATTGTAAGACATTTTAAACACACCAAAAGAAATGATTACCACCATTCACCAACAGGAAGATACCAAATGATTGCTCTTCATTTGTTCTTGGATAAATAAACATTGGTTTTTTAAATTATAGATAGGAAAACAACAATTACTATATGTTATATTATCAATGAACATAGATTGTAAATTTTATTACTGAAAATCTATACTGAATTTCTATTGTTCTTATTACAGGTAGCACTGCTTACCTTGACTGGTTTTGTGGAATGGGTTTCTATCTCTCATATTATGGCTGAAAATGGTCGTTTACTTCAAATTCTGTGTCTCTTATTGGACCAAGAAAGTTTTCAGAATGCTGCTGCTGAATGTCTTCTGCAGGTATTGTATTTTGTTATGACAAATGAAAAGTCATGTGACAGCAATTGACAGGTTGTTTTACATCTGTTTCAATGAATCCCTTACTGTATTGACAAAATCTTTAATTTGAAACATTGAATATCATCACCAAAATACTATGATAATATAGACTAGTTAATATAGGAAAGTCAAAATCAATAAACAGTCCACAGTATCAAAGATACAATTTAATTCCTTATTTCTTTATAATTAAAAAATTAAATACAATGAAGCTTTTGGTCAGCTGAATCATGTCAACTGACCTAAAGCTTCTGATTTATTTAATTTTTGGATGATGAAGAAATAAGGAATTAAATTGTTTCTTTGATATTGTGTATTGTTTATTAGTTTTGGCTTTCCTATATTGACTAATCTTTAATTCTTTCAAATGTCTTGTGCAGCCCACTGTTATTGTCAGATTTTAGGGTTAGAATAGCATATTTCCACGTTCTTCAATGAATTGCATGGAATATTATTCATGTAAAAACATTTCCTTGTTTCAAAAAAAGATGTTACTTTTTAAAAATGGTTTGAGAAATATTTTATTATTATTATTATTATTTGATGATATCGTTAGCCATTGTCAATGTTTTAGATTGTCAATCGGAAGGGGCGCCCAGAAGAAAGAAAACCTATTTTGATACTGTTTAGTGAAGATGCTATGAGTTGCATTTTCAAAGCTGCTGGAATTGCATCAAATAAACCTCTGGATGAACAACACTACACTTTCTTAAAAAAATTAACACAAGTTAGTTATAAAACTATTATTTACTAATGAATATATTCTCTTTAAATTCTTTGAGTGTTTCTTTTCAATACAAAATACATTCAGTGCATTGTCATATATTTTTCATAATATTCCAACATCAAAATATATAAAAGTAAATTGAAAAGTATTCTCCTTGAATTCTATGTAGTTTTGAACACGTCTAATTTTGTGGCAGTGTATTAATTGAGGTTTTAAAAATATACACATTGAGCTACTTCTTCATGAAAGTATACAACTCTTTTCTCCTTCTACTCCTTAAAATAATTTTTCTTATTTTATAACTGATAGGAATTGTGCTTAATTTCATTAGTGAATCATTACTTATTATTTTTTCTATTCTTCTGATATCTGTATGGATGGTGAGTAACAATCTCATGACCTTTTTGTTAAAAGCGTGCAAGTTTGTTGAGAATAACATTTATATGAGAAGGAATTGATTAATTTATTTTTCTATTTAATTTATTTTTTCATTAATTTAGTGTACTGGCTTTAATGTGATCATTTAATTATTTTTATGTTTAGAAGCAATCTTTATTATATAGATAAAGCAATTTTTGATCTTTTATAGACACTTTAATTATTTAATTTAGAGAGTAACAACGTTTTGATACATGCTTGTATCTTCTTCAGTTTTTTTTTCACATAACAAAAGGATTAATTAAGTAATATTTTTAACTCTTTATTTTTCTAAATTAATTTTATATTGTTAATATGAACTACACTTGTAAGTTGTTTTTGGTAAACCTGTGGCTGGGTTGTACCATTTATTGTAAATTTTCTAATAAATGAATTTATTATCATTACTGAGGCACCTATTGCACTCTACTGCATGTAGAAAGACAAGGTCAAGGTGTTGGTATTTGTAAATCCAAGACGTCAGGCCAAACAAGCAAGGCTGCAGCCATTCATTCAGTCTTGTTCTAAATTCAGTGAACTTATTAAATTTGTTATTTGTTTTTAGTGCTAATATGTTATAATAGTATGGTAAGTTGTTTTCTTTTGTCTTCTTTACACAATTAAACTCCAAATTTAACCATATGTAAATCCTCATCAATAGGGAAAAAAACGTTGAAGAAGATACAAACATGTATTGAAATCTTGCTCCTCTCTAAATGAAATAAGTGTCCGTAATACGTAAAAAATTGCTTAATTAATTCAAATGCAGAAGTAAAATAAAAACCTTTATTACATTGAATTAATTAACATAGTAAAGGATTCTTTTATGGTACAGTGATACTTAAATGATTTGTGACTTCAGCAAATTACAATATATTTTTCTTATAAAAATAAATTCTTTGACATATATCCTATACCACAGAAATTTACAAGTCAGATCTCATACTGACAAAAAATTAAATTTCAAATAAACCTGTAGACGTTCTGTACAAGTCAGATCTTGTACTAACTAACAGAATGAACCAAATTTATACACATTATCTCATACTGACAAATAGATTTAATTAAACTTGTATGCATGCCTTACAAGTTAAATCACAAACTGGCAAACAATTATTTACACTCACATTAACAAAAACAAATAATTATTTCCACATACATTATAAACTTGATGTATATTCACACTTACAAATTAAATACCCTTTAGAAGAAAGGGATAGAGTATACTTTAAATAACTTTACGGAAAAGAGAAAAATAAGATGGCATAGTCACACTGATTGGTCCCATGGTAAGGTCAGATCGAGTGGTCTTGTTGAGCTCTCCTAATGGAAGTGGCTCAATTATATTTTAGTGAACCAGGCTGAAAGTCCGCATCTGATGGTGAAACTAGAAACTATAGAGGTTCCACCTGTCTTTCAATTAAAAAATGAGGTAAGATACACTTGCACTGTATCACTATTATTAAATTTGAATAGTTTTCATAATTTATATTGATTTTCCGCTTGTGTGACTGTTAAGATTTTTCTTTCGTTTGACACTTTTGAACATTTCCAAAGTGAAATAAACTTATGAACTTTCATTTATAATTTTTTGTAATACGCAGGTTCTTACTGGATTAGGAGCACAATTGTGTGTGCTCTTGGGTAAGGAAGGAGGTCCTATTAGTCGACCACCAAACTTCTCCATGTATTTGGATGCTATTTTGACTTTCACACAACATCCTAGTCTCATGTTAGCTCATTATGCAAATTCCTTATGGATGTCATTCTTCAAACATGAATTTATATCAAAAGATTCCGTTTTTCTCACATTTGTTCCCAGGTGGGTTCAGTGTACTGCACCAAAAATTATCAAGGTAAGGAGAATGATTAATATTTTTTCCTTTAATCTTTATAAAATTGAATCATTTTGATAAAAAGGACTAAAGTCAAAATGTTCCAGGGTTGAGTAAAAATGTTTTCATTTATATTATAGTTACAGCTAGGTTAAACTAATTTTTTACTTTAGTTCATAAAGATACAAATACTGCAACTATTGCAGAAAAAATTTCAATAGGATGATGCTTTACTGTTTTATATTTACATTCCAATTCTATAATGAAAGTATGGGATTTTCCTTCTGAAAAACAGTTTTTTACAATTTTTCTGCATCAACCTTTGCTTAACTTATTTATACATAATATTTATAATATCTCAAGAAGTTGTTATGTTTTTCTTGTATTCATGCAAATTTTATTATTTGACAATTAGGTTGGTTATCCCTCTTCGCGGGGAGGTTCCATTTCTGATGTAGCAGCATATTCATCGCTAGATTTTGATAGTGATGAAGACTTTTCCTGTTTCTTTCATCGCTGCCGAACAGATATGCTGGACACATTTCGCCAAGCAACTATGGTTGCCCCATTAGTGACATTTGCCTATGTGGAAGACTGGCTAGTATCAAGGATACAGAAGTCAAGTTCAGAACCTACTGTGGAATGCAGTATTAACTCACCAAATTTCCTTGAATGGGAGGCTTTATCACAGGTATAGTAACTTGTATGTAATAGTGTACAATGATAGTTAAAGTGTGTCTGTAATTTTTTCAAATGTTCCAAAAATAGTAATTAAATCTGAAAATTCATACTATTTTTTATAAATACAACCAGCAAATCTATATGTAACAACTTAATAAGAACTGCCCTTCTATCATTTTCTAAATAAAATTGTTTTGTATTAAATGTTAGTGTACTCATTTAATTTATTAATTAATGTAATAGTCCTTGTTTATATATCAAATTTGTAAAGTTTTAGAATTTCTCTATTATTGTATTAGGTTTTGGACAGCGTGCTGAGTCGTATATTACTCTGTTCAGAACGTCCTAGTGTCAGCTCTGGTTTACGACTCCTGGAGATGTGCTTGGCATATGAACCCTCAGATCCCTTGCTGTTGTCTGCTTTGCTGTCATGCATCTCTGCTTTATTTGTCTTTCTGAGTATGGGTGCTCCTGGTGAAGGAGCTACACTCTTACCTAAAGTACTGGACAAGATATTTGCTGCACTTGTGTTTGGTGTCCCAGGACAGGCCAAAGACAGCCGTAGCAGAGCGGTGAAGAATGTGCGTCGACATGCAGCCAGTCTTATGGTAAAAATAGGGCACAAGTACCCACTTTTGCTCCTTCCTGTGTTTGAGAGAATTCACAGTACTGTTGAAGGATTAAATAATGATCCTTCACAACTGTCAAGACTGGAACGGGTACTATTACAGGTAATCGTATATATGTAAAACATTTTTGGGAATAATTTTATTATAAATTGTGCTCTAGTCTTTTAGAAGTTTTGAATATATATTGTGAAAGCTAATTTTTTGTTAATTTTAAAAAAAATCTTTTATTGTACAATGATTATTTGGTGTTTAGGAAGCACTGCTTTTGATTAGCAATCATTTCTGTGAGTATGAAAGACAGACACGATTTGTTGGGGAACTTATTGCTCCAGGTGTTGAGCAGTGGCATGCATTGGGAGAAGCTTTTAAAGGACCTAAAGAATTTATGGCATTTGTAGGATTAGATCGCCCACCTGTTGAGCCAAGTTGTGATGATGTAAATGGTGAGTCCCTTAATTATCCTGTTCCTTCTTAACACTGGTCAGTTCCGAATATACTATACTTTTCATGGCTGACTTAATGAAACCTTGAATATACTTCCTCTTATTAAGTAATAAATCATGTTACATATTGAAATTAACAGAATTCAATCAATTGTAATAAAAATATGATTATCTATAATAATTTTTTTACAACCACTGCATATTTATACATGCAGATTTTTCTTAGAAAATACTGCATGTTTATCACTTTCTTTTTCCAATTGTTTTATAACAAAATCTTCTTCTAGGTCAAAATCGGTCACACATTCTTTTTTGCATTCATCTCTTTATGGCTGTAGTAAAGCGTTGCATGTGGCCTGATGATCCAGATCGAGCGGCTCGTGGTGGGTTTGTTGTTGGTACAACTGAATCTGGAAATCCCATTTGCAGAAATCCTGCTGCACCACATATCATACCCCTGTTACCGAACTTACTTATTCTGATTCGTGTTTTCAATGCTCTGTGGACTCCAGAAGCTCTTGTTTTGCTTTCAGAGGTCAGTAAGCTATTTCTTCAACTTTTAATAATATGGAATATGAGGCAGTTTCCAAATTTTGCTACTAATTTAGCAGATAGCCTCACATTATATATCCTGATATCCTCTTCTTAAACTATTAATCACATGGGTGAATGCAATTGGAAATTACTAGTTATAAATCTATGAAGACTTTCTGGCAATATATTCCTAATAATTTTGAAATATAGAGATAAGTATTTATAGAAATAGTTATAATGTTTTGATGCTCAATTAATAATTTAATATTTCTTAAGGGTTACAAAGCAGCACACGCAATGCTTTCTGTAGACCGTAACAACCTTCTTGGAATGAACAATCCAACACAACTTGATTCCATCCTAGACAGAGCTGGAGCTTGGCCTCGTACCTACACTCCATTAGACCGTATGCAACATTTTCTGAGTAATGTTCATGACACCTGCTACCACATTTTGGGCTATGCTGGTACGAATCTTGGCCGTGATTTCTACAGTCTTCAAGGCCTTGCCTCTTCATTAATAGCTTCAGTCTTCTCAAATCTTGAGGTGAGGCATTAGGCAAATGATTTTTATTGTATGTTCCTTGTGGTGGTTTAACTATGGGGAAGTGGTCATTTTACAATATAATAATAATAGAATCATTTCTCAGATGTTATATAAATACAGAATTATATTTTCAATAGATTAATTTATTTTACATAGGGTTATTCTTTTATAACTTGCAGGTTATTCCAGACTACCGGTTACGTCCTGTGGTAAGAGTATTTCTCAAGCCATTTGTGTTTTCTTGCCCTCCTGCTTTCTATGAGTCTGTTGTCCTTCCAGTGCTGGCACATTTCTGCCCTTACAGTAAGTTTTTAAATCTAAATCATTAAATAAGTGTTGATCTTAAACAAATCACCATCTCTGTTTTTACTGTTGTGTTTGTTAAAATAAGGTCCAGTTCTATATGTTTCACAGTATTGTTTTCTTGCTAATTAGTATATTGGCAAGAATTAATAACAAGAAGTCTTTTTCTAATTATATAATGGTTATTCAAATTTTTTCAAGTTATGAATGTTTATTTATTTTACATATAATTTTTAGTGTTCCATAGATTGAATTCTAAGTGGCAGTACATCACCCAACTGTATGAGACTGGAGGAATTGATGAAGATAACACTGATACTCAGGTACAAAGCCACTCTCATTTTATAAAAAATGTTTCTTAATTTATTTTATTGGCTTATTATGATGTCTCCCATCATAGGAAGTACTGGAAGACATGCTTAATAGAATGCTAACACGGGAGTATTTAGAAGTACTCCGAATAATTCTCATTGGTGGAAGCACTGAAATAGTTCTGGATGCAATGGAACATGAAGATACGGAACCAACTCGTCCATCATCATTGCAAGCAGAAGTGATAAGTGAACTGGGAACCCTGGCTTTGCGCACTGATGCTACATGTCAGTCTATGGTCCTTTGTATTTTCAGGTATGTTTAGTTTGTAGTTATACGTTAAAACAAACAAAAAAGAATGGTGAAGTCAGTAATAAAAGTTGTATATATTAGATTGCTCTTAAACTGCAACATTTATTATAGGATGTTCTGTATCAGCAGGCTTCCTATACATTTTCATGGTTTTGATTCAGCTTTTCATAGTACTTAAAACCTCATTATAATGTGATAAAGTATGATTTATGCATCAAATTAAGCTTGTCAGAAAGATAATACCTGTAAATAATTAAATGAATTCCAAAATTTTATTATTGCAGGGCTCTAGCATGGCAAGATACAATATCTAGTTACAAAGCAACTTTGCTGGTTCTCCCAGTTGTGAAGCAGCTGTGTGTGGATGGTAGTCTAACAGCAGCTGCTGCTGTGCACATGATGACTTCAGTTCTGCAAGGTTTACAGATGCATGGGCAGCATGATGCCAATCAAGGAGCCTTGATAACTTTAGGGCTTCAAATATATGAACTTTTGCGCCCTAAGTACACAGAAATATTAGAGGTCAGCAGTAAAAATTGCAATTTTTATTTGACTTATTTTGATTTGATAGACAGAATCTTATAACAATTCAACATTTTATGAAAAGATTAGATTTTAATATTTTATTTGGGTGTTCGAGATAAACATAATAAAATTTTTTTGATGAAGAGCAACTTTATTTTATATCAAGCATATGTGACTGCTTATAAGTTTCATCACATGTTTACAAAATGTTGTTTAATCTTATTCACATACATTAGTTCTGCTTATCATTTAATTATCAATTTTTATTACTTAAATATCTTGAGTTTCAAAACATATTTATAAAATTTACAAATATTACAATAATTCAGCTATTAGGTTTTAGTACTTTATAATTTCAAGAGGAATAATTCTGTAGCTTATACTTAGTAATTTTTGGTATATATAGGTGATGACTCAGATACCAAACTGTACTACTCAAGAACTACAAAAATTAGATGACAAAATATTAAGTGGAAATCAAAAAAGTAAAAAAGAAGCTTTCAAGAAAATTACGAAACAAGTAAGAAACATGATTAAAACAATATTTTAATAGTTATATTTGTATATTGAACTTATATCTAACATGATTGAATTAGCATGTCCCAACATCAATTAACTGCAGGGGGATTTTTGGTTTATTGTGGATGGCAGATGATTATTAATAACTAGGTGGTTGCCTGGGATGTCTTAATGTAACTCAGCGACATCCATAATCCATAACCCCGGATTCAACAGCAATCTTGGTTGTTTTCACATTAATTTTATGTAATGCCCCTCTATCCCCATCTCTAAGGCCCTTCTCTCCTGTACCGAAAGTGATTGAAATTATGCACTTACAACATCGGGAAAAACACTATCAATCTCATTGACTCCGAAAATTTTTCTTTCAATTCAAATATTGGCTGTTTAAGGATGTTTCAAAATTTCCACCCATGTGCCTCAGGGTGGTAATTGTGCCTTAACCCCAATGTTTGTTTCCAGTTCGCAAGGAACACATGGTCGAAATTTTCTCAATGGGTGTAGATTTGTAATTGGAATGTATACACACATACATACAAACCCATAAACAAACACACTATTTTATTTATTAAATGAGATGAATAGCTGATTACAGATAAATTAAGTGATGATGTAAATACAACACGTTTCTGGGACCCTTGTACCTTTCGTCAGGTGATTGGAAATAACACAAGAGCCTGGAGTGACCCAACTGCACTTTACAGTTGACAGACTCAAAAGCCAAACATGGGCTATTTCATCTAATTAATAGATTTTACACAGACACATTATATTCTAATTTCATATGATTATTAAACAATCTTGCTGACAAAAAATAATTGGAACTTTGAAATTTACATGATAAGAAATATTGTTAAAACTCATTTACTTAGTGTTATTTCAATATATTCCAGCTCATAGGTCAGAGTGTGGCACATCTATTCAGAAAAGAAGTACGCATTGCTGATCTACCAAGTATGAAACTTCCCAGGAAGATCAAGGTGCAAGATATATTGGAAAATGAAGATGGGGGTTTATGTAATCTGTTTAAACTTTCTCCATAAGGTTTAAGAGATGAAAATTAGAGTATTTTACTCTGAAACAACGAATTATCGATTTAGCGACCTATCACCTCAATTTATTAGTGTTGAATAACTGAATATGCATGTGATAAAACTATTTTTAAAAGTGAAATTGGCTTACGTCAATTATTTGTAATAAGAACATTTTATAAATGTGTGAATTAACTTAGTTTATTAAAAACTAATGTGAATCCAAATTTTATTTTGGAACCGAGTAATTCAACTGCATTTATTAGTCATTAAATGTACTTTAAACTGTTTTATGAAGAGAATAAGATGTGGATCTTAAATAAACAATGTGCATTAAACTTGAATCTGAACATCAATATTTATTTCATCACACAGAAATACAGTTTTGTTGAAAAGTAACAAAGTTATATGTGAAATGACTTTGCTTGCTACTTTTTTTTTTAAAATACTAAGATTTCACTGTCCCTCTCAATCTTACAATTCTAGAATAGAAACTACTTTCTGAAAAATAATAAATACACAACATGTACACATATTCTTTTTACTACATTGTACTATATAACCAATTTACCATTTACCCCTGTAACTTGTTAGACTTGATGTTATTTCATAAATAGGAACTTTTTGTAGTGGTTGATATTCCAGAAGTGGCCCATAAGGATGTTTAGAAGGTAATATTGCTGAGATATTATTTACATTAAAATTAAATGGACTTTTTTATGCACTCTGTTTTCTTTTCGGCTGTTCTGCCTATTGATAACTAAGATAGACTTGTTTCTATCCGACAAAATTGGTTTAGTATTCCTTTGAAATTAAAAAAGTGTAAAAAATTTACAGTTGTAATTTAATTAATAAGAAAGATATCCAATTCAGACAAATCTCTCGACAATGGGAAAAAAAGTTGTTTAATTTTTAAGTAATAATACTTGGTTTTCTGTTTAGTATTCAATGGCCTTAAAATTGAATCTCTGTTGTGATTAAGTACTCGCACACTATTTTATTGTGTTGTTAGAATACCCTTAAGTCATTTGAACCAAAATATTTTTTTTCATTGACTTTGATTCACCATCAAATCTAACTAGATACTGTGGCTAAATAAATATATTGTAGATGTGTAACGTTCATAGCACAACTACCCTTACAGATTTTCAATGTAAAAATATGTATTTTGGGAAAAAATATTAAAGTATAAATGATGTACAAAGTAAAAGCTACCCTTTTTTTAAAAAACAAATATTCATCTTATTTCTCACATTTTTCATATAAATTTTTTAAATCGTCTTTCCACCCAAGTTTTGTAGCTAATTCATTTACTCCTTCTATTATGTCACTTTGAAGTAAAATATCATTTTTTCTGGTCCCAAATGAGCCAACAACATTTCTATTAATCAGTAAACGAGGTACGGAACTTGGAACTTCATCAGCAACACTTGCAAATGGATATACCTACAAAAGTAGAAAACATAAAAATCAGGGAATATGATTCTAATTCACAATTTTGGTAAAACAGATATATCCCAGTCAAAATAAATTTAATATAAATATACTCACACACATCAGTAACACATTTAATGTCAATAAAAGTTCTTAGCATTACTCTCTGTGTATATTTATCATTTTAAAATTATGTTTATTATATATTAAAAATGTATAATTTATGATGTAATGGACTTCTATGTTCATGTATTTGTTTTTATTTGTGTGTGGGAGGATGCGGATATACCAACCCATGGAATGGAAAACAGCTGTGTTTTAGAATGTAAAAGGACCTTCTCTTGGCTGAAACAGATTCTAAAAGTATAGAAGCTCACTCTTTAAATCGCTTCAAATGACTAGAGATTCTCCCACCTTCACAATTTCTGCGGCAAGTCATCTAAGCATAAGATTAGTTTTAAAAATCTGTTTGTGCCACTAAACATTTAATAAAAAGGGTTTCTTACCTCTAGAGATGTCCCTATGACAATAAGACAGTCAGCCAGCAACACATCATCATAGTACAAGTAGAAGCGTTCAGGAAGAGCTTCGCCAAAGAAAACAATGTCAGGTTTTACCAAACCCTATAAGGGAATCAGCAACATATGTATGAATATTGAGCAAGTTCTTAACATTTAAAACACCATTAAATTTAAATTAATTTTATAATTTTATTCCTAAAACATTCCTGCATTCACCTATTCATAGTTTTGTTTGATTTATACATTAATTTCTTTGATGTATATATCTATGGAAATGTATCCAAAGAAGTCTTGGAAAAAGTTGGAGATTTCGGAATAAGAGGAACATCAATGAGAAAATAAAATATGTAGATGACCTGGTACTCTTGGCAAAGAATAAAGAAACACTTCAAGACATCAAATAACCTAGACTTTCCCAATGTAATGATTGAACAAAAGTCGAAACGTTGCGTCTAAATAACAATATGCAAAACCCGTGTGAATTCCGAGAACTATTTATTGATTACCTAAGTTGTCTGTAAGGATTTGACTTTTTGATTAGTTTTAGTAACTCCAAAGTCTTTTGATGAATTACAGCTACAGTATGAAGGAAATAATGTCATGTATTGCAATGACCAAGGCAGAATTAACCAAGAAAGACACTTATTGCCAAACAAATTGAATCTAGAGTGGGGCTTTGTATGACTTAGAAACAAAGCTATTAAGAAGGAGAGAAAAAGAAATACTTGGAAAGTTTTGAAGTGAGGTGTGGGAGAAGAATTGAAACAATAAAGTGGAGTGAATGGTAAAAACTGAAAAGGTTCTAAGAAGGGTAAATGAGAGCAGATTCATGTTGAATGCTGTTTTGAAGAGAAAGGCAAACTAGATTCGACAAATCCTAAAAGTAAATTGTTGACTGCATTACATAATCGAAGGACACGTGGAAGATGTCTCAGGTCATTGTGGAAGGAGAAGAGAGTAGCTGCTAGATTTCTTGGAGAGAGAAATAATTAGATATTGGGCAATGAAGGAAGAAGCTCAGGACTGACAAAAGTGGAGAAGAAATTCACAATCAACTCCATCAACAAATGCCTTTATGTGACATAAAATGTGTTCCTGTTATTCAGTAGCTCTATGAATCATCAAATTATTGCAATATGCTTTTCATTCTTACTTGTCTCTGGTATATTAAATTGATTAATACAATGAAAACAGTTTTTTCAGACACTTACATTACACTTATGGTTTTCACAGTACACAACTTCTCCATTAAGAATAGATGTGCGAGTTTTTTCTGGATCATGTTTCTTGTAACACTCTATACAGGATGCTGTGTAAAATCCACCATGAGCCTCAATTAACTTCTCTGGGGGAATTCCAGCCACTAAAATATAAATTTAACTGTTGAAATATGAAAATATAACATCTTCAATTTAGAAAGTAACTCAATTGTTATGGTACTATCAATTATAAAAGGAAGGAAAAAAATTAGATGCATATTTTGAAACATATTTTTTAAACATCTTAACAACACAAATGATAAGCATTTACAGTATTGTATAGTATTGTGAAACTCTGGATAAAAATATACTATTTGAGGCAATGACAAATGTGCACAGTAGTCAAACACAATACATGGTATAAGAAACAGCTTAATCAATAAATAAGTACTATTAATATGTACTTACTTACATCTTTCTAAACCGTCAATATTTTGGGTATACATTCTCAAAAGCTTTCCTTTCTCATTAAGCAGCCGAGCAAAATAGTGTCCTAAATTCGGCCTGTATTTAGCTCCAGGATACAATTCCTGAGACAAAGTGATGAAGGGACGAGGATCTTTTTTGAAATACTTCAGATCAAATATAGCTTCTGCATATGGAAGATTGTACTGGAGATTGTAATATAAACCTGTACCTGGAGATCTGTTTAAAAATAAAATTAATGTTACTTGAATTAATGATATACAGTAGTAATTCAATGAAGAAAAATCATGTTTCTAATATACATAAATATATCATTTGTATGGATATTAAAGAGAGATAGTTAGTTAATGGCTTACCTGAAATTGAGGGCTGGTACCACTTTGTCCAGTGGGAAACAGTTCAAATTTTTGGAGGCACTAACCTCATTTCTCAGGAGATAGAAGGTTTGTATCTCTTGCCAGCCAACCTCATATTGTTTAATTAAATATGCATAATTACCTAAAATCTGGAATCCCACTAGGTGTGCTTAAGCCAGCTCCCACCATAAGAAGTATATTTTTGCAATTTTTTAATACAAACTTTGCAAAATCAGGTAAAGAATTAGGGATCAATTCACTTCCCTTTGTAGAAAAGAAAGTGCGATAACAAAATATCCTTGCTCCTGCAACAGTATCCCATTAAACATGGTTGTTACTGAACATTTACAGATAAACATTAAGAACTATATAGAATTTAATTAAGCAAATAACAATTACTAATACTTCAGTGTCTCTCGATATTACATGCACCAATATTCACATAATAAAATCATGTAAATGTCTCTTTCATGTGGAGTAATTAGGTAAAAATTTTGACTAGTTTGATGTATACAGTATGGAGTTGGAAGTTTGTGGAGTCTGCTGATATTAGGAAATAACCACCTGTAAAATGTACATCACTAATTTAAATTAGTATACTATTTAACAGTGGTCCTCCTTTCAATTTTCTGTACATAACTAATTTAAATCAGTATAATATTTAACAGTGGTTCTCCTCTCAATTTTCTTAAAAGTGACATGCATGACAGCAATTACGTTAATAATTTCTGGTATGATAATTGTGTGTTGCATCTTTCCTTTAGTTGAGGACAATGTTGCAAAATAATTATAATTGTGCATCACATTTTTAATGACTGTTTCATGCTTGATGATCAGTAATATAAAGATGGTCAGCTTACACAAAATAATGTAAACTCATGGGAAAGTTGTGGAAAATGCTGCAATAGCTGTAACATACAGTTAACAAACTCGTAAGCTTTTTACAGAAACGTTGTGTGGTATTTATTTCACTTCTTTTATCTGTATTTTACTATTTTATGTTATTAGTAATGACTATATTTCCATTAATATGTTTTTGAACATAATAAACTTGGCTATATTTTAAATCAGTATTCAGTGTGTTCTATCACATAAATTCTACATTCACTGTCCCGAAGTGGTAATAGGATAAATTAACTCATAATACTTGTTGATATGTAACAAAGATAAGTTAACAATTATAAGTTTGAAAACAATTATTTACCTTTATATTTAAATTGGCTATATTTGCTGACAACTTTCAGTGGCATATTAAATGTTAGCATCATTGTCAAAAAACCTGTAACAGTCCATGTTCTGTGATTAATTTTAAAGAATGAACAACTAGATAAATTAAATGAATGTAGTGGTAGTATTTGTTTCATCAAAGATCTTGAAGTACAATAATAGGGAATTAAGAGGGAAGGCTTGCAAGTGTAATTGATTACTGATATACAAAACTATAAATTTTTGTACACAAAATGGTAGAGAGAATAAAATATTTCAAGTTAAATAAAATGACATTAAGTTTCTTGAACAAGATCAAGTTGATACATGCAGGCTGGATATTTATTGTGTTTATATACTATGAAAACGAAATTCTTATTCGTAAAATTAGAAAATAATGTTACTTAATAGTTATATCTTTGGATTTTAAGTTGGATTAAAATGATTTGGATGTTGTTAGAATATTGAAAACAACAGCCTATTAGTCACTAAAAAATTAGAATTGTATTTAAAACAAAATATTTATCAGACATGTTTTGTCCCCAATTGGGAGCTCTTCGAGTGTACAGTTACAATTCAATTACAATTTATTATTATAAAATTTAGATCAACAAATTTCTAATGTGTGATTTGCTCACATGTTGTGGCCAATCCAGTAAAGCCATCAAATATCTCTGGATATTTTTCATCCACGATAAAAAATTTCTGACTGTTAATTTTAATATTTAATTTAAAAATGAAGTCAGATTATTATAATTGTTAGAATATTGTTCTTAAGGCTTGCCATTGTCTGAGAGGTAGAACTGCTTAGATAAGTTGAATGAGTGGGTGAAAAAAAAGTAATTTCCTTTATTGGTAATTACAATTTTAAAAATATTTATAATTGGAGCATTCAGGCACTATTAAGTCATCCTTCATACAGGTATATCTACCTAATTTGTTTAATATTGTGCATGTCATATTAAAAATCTTAAGCATTTCATATGGCAAAGTATGACCACCCTTTACGTTGCAACTTAACAAAATATGGATGTGAACTTTATTGACAACAGTGTTTGAAGTTTACAAGGAATGTTTAATTGTCCTGCTTTGATTCATAACCCTCATTTTCCCAGTTTTACTGTTTGAAACATTGAAATTATCTTAACCCTTTCCTCATCTTGAAGCACTTACAATTTTTGACTTTGTTTCTATTTTACTCATTTCCACAACATAGACAATGGAAGTTATTACTACAAGTTAAGCCAGTTTATTTTTAGTGCAAATAACTTCCAGTAAAGTCATAAAGTGTGTGTGTGTAGGTATTTTTATTTGAATTTCCATACATGATTTTAAATAATTTTGTATGAAGAATAAATATTCATCAATTTCTCTGATATTTTACATGATATAAGGAGTATATGGCTTGAGTAAATATACATAAAGGGTTTAGTTATTTAAACGATGTACCACGAAAATAAAAAAGATAAGAATTTAAGGGAAAAATGATTCATCTCGTAGCATATTTTTATTTGATTTCAGCAATACAATTTGGTCTGCATTTTGCATGCTTGTAATTCTTATTTATCACTTTCTCGTAGGCTATTAATTTAATGATCATTAGAATCAAAGTTCAATAAAAATGATTAAATATTACTCGTCTCTTAATTTATATCCACACGATATATGTTTATATATAGTTGACAGTGTATTGTAATATTATTATTATTATACATTTCAACAGGAGACATCGTATACTGACAGGTCACATCTACGCAATATAGACTTGGCTAAAATAATTGGACTTTTAATACATAAGCAATACAGATTCGGACAGAACTAAATACCCTATGTTTCATATAAATCTCTATATTTGAATATTCCAACTGAAACAATTTTTTATTGCTATAAATTAATTACAAAAATTCTTAACAACTAATACTATCGGTTTATTCGTAACCTATAGGACAGAATTAAAATAGCTAACTTCACGTCTTCGAGTGGATCCGTCACTGCGCAGAAGCACAGATGACGTCACTGCGCAGCTCACGACACGGGGTTTTAACAATTACTGGTTGAAATCTTTCGAGAATGTAAAAAACTTGGGGAAGTTATTACTCTTACATTTTTTAAATAACGTATTTTACTTGTCCGTTTTTTCCCCGTTTAGGATACATCAATTCTACGCTAGCGAAATAATAGATGTAAATATAAGTCGATATAATGACAAACATAGTGTTATAATTATAAAATATAAAACGTATTTGTTATAGATAAATAAGTAGCTAAATAACAGACAAAAATAAGTTATATAATAAATACCACACAACATTTCTGCAATTCTCGTTGCTTTCGTCAAAAAGCAAGACCCACAAAAAGGACGAAGCGCACAAACTAGGTTTTGAGTTCTACAGCAGTTTTTGTCTCTTATTTGGCTATTTATTTATATAATTATTATGTGTTACATCTTAATAAATATTCAAAATATTTCCACGAAATTTGCAAGGCTTAATATTTACTTGTGCACCAAATTAGGTTAAACCGGAACTAAATTACGGACTTGCAAACGTTTTCAACTTCTCTTCCTGTTGTTATTACCGCAGCACATTAAATTATATATATATATATATATATATATATATATATATATATAGTCAGTCACTTTTAAAATAGAGACTCGGACCGGATGTTACCGGGAATTCACAAACGAAATTTACCTTCAAACAGTGAAAGACCAAAGTGAACGAGTTTCCTCTAGGGTACAACATAACATTATGCCATACCATCCAGAACCAAGATTTTATTGCCTGGTATTTTTATTTTCTTTGCGTTTAAGTCGTGTTCGAAAATTAGGATTTAGTTTTCAGTATTTAATTTGTGTGCCAGCTATAACTTGAAAACCAAAAAATCAAGTGAGTTTGTATGAGCTGCATTACAATTGTAGTATTTTTTACGTTATTATATGGCGTTTTTTTTTTAAAAAAAACATTATTGGTCTAAAGTACCAACCTTATAAAGTTTAAGTTTGTTTAGTTTTTGTTTTGACAGCAGCCATCAATAGTGAACGCTCTCCGTGAATTTATAAACACGGCAAAAAAAAAAATTGGGTATCGATATGTAAAAAGGTCCGAGTCCAACCAGTCAGAGGAAATCTGCTCCTTCCTTTACAACAATAAAATGTTGGGTGGCAGAGGTTAAACGAGGCTGCCAAGACGAACATCGCAGTGGACGACAACGCCAGAAATCGTGACGGAAATCCACAAAATGGCGGCCCGTCGACTGAAAGTTCGCCAGCTATCAGACAAGGTAGGCATTTCTGAAAATACTATATTAAATGAAAATTTGGGCACGGAAAAGCTGTACTTAAAATGGATGCCGCGTTTGCGTACAGTGTAACAAAGACAGGCTCGTAAGGATGTTTCTATCAAGTGTTTTGGAGATATTTCATGGTTAGAAAGCCGAGTTTTTGCGTCAATGGATGAAACATGGCTCCTTCACTTCTCATCTGAGACGGAGGAACAGTCAAAAACAATGGTCTCTAAAGAAGTCGAAGACAGTTCCATCTGTTGGCAGGATCATGGCGTCATATTTTCTCTGATTATCTTAAAAATAAAATAAAAATAAAAGCGAGTATAACGCTAACTTATTGCAGCGCTTGAGAGATGAAATCAAGAAGAAATCCGCATTTGGTGAAAAAGAAAGGGTTGTTTCATCACGGCAATGCACGTCCAGTATCGTGAAGGGCCAAAATCAACGTGTTACGGTTGCAATTGCTTCCTTGGTCAGATTTTGATCACAGGAACTATTTTTCCCTTTCCAAACTTGTAAAAGTGTTTTGGAGATATTTCATGGTTAGAAAGCCGAGTTTTTGCGTCGATTCATAGCCGTGGATGAAACATGGCTCCATCACGTCTCATCTGAGACGGAGGAACAGTCAAAAACAATGGGGTAAGGAAGTCGAAGACAGTTTCATCTGTTGGCAGGATCATGGCGTCATATTTTCTCTGATTATCTTAAAAAGAAAATAAAATAAAAATAAAAGCGAGTATAACGCTAACTTATTGCAGCGTTTGAGAGATGAAATCAAGAAGAAATCCGTATTTGGTGAAAATGGAAGGGTTGTTTCATCACGGCAATGCACGTCCAGTATCGTGAAGGGCCAAAATCAACGTGTTAAGGTTGTAATTGCTTCCTTGGTCAGATTTTGATCACAGGAACTATTTTTCCCTTTCCAAACTTGTAAAATTTTTTTTGCCAACTATGAAAAAGTGAAGTCTGCGGTTGATGGCTATTTTCAGGAGCTCGATGGTTCTCGCTTTAAACAGGGTATCGAAGCTATTGAACATCGCTGGTAACAGTGTATCGAGCTAAAAGGAGACTATTACCACACCTTGGCTCGACAGCCCTTGAAGGGCCTTGCCTTACCGAGACGGCTACCAGACTGTCATCTTACATGACACATTCTGGATTTAGGAGTGACACCTGGCCAGAGTGTCGAGCCTTAACCCCAGTTTTCGTGACCAGGACGACCCCAAACATCCGTGCACATGCCGGGATTCGAGCCCGGAACCTCTGTGATGCGAGGCAATGACGCTGGCCACTACACCACAGCAAAAGGAGGCTACGCTGATAAATAAATATATTTTCCCCCGATTTTTTTTAATGTTTTATTATTGTTAGGTACGGGTACTTCTGGGATTACCCTCGTATGTGATTATCTTTTCCACTTATGATGTGTAAGTATTTCTAGATATATGGTTTATAATACATCATCAAATTTATTAAAAGTAATGAGCAATGATTAAGTAAGCAGCTTGGAGTAGTTATGTAAACTTTTTGGCTTCACCACATTCTTTAAACACCGTCTTCCAACAAGGTTGCATGCAATATGGCTAGTTATAATTAGAATTACTTCGCGGAAAATAAATTGTAAAGGAGAACGTCTGCAAATGACTCGATAAGTTTTTGGATCCTTTGTTTTCAATCTTTAAATGACTACGTAACTACAATCTTGATGCGGCACTAAAGCAATCAATTTTCGAACGACCTCTTGTCTTTTGCCGTCGCCGGGAAATTACAATGTAATGGCGACAGAATTAAAATGGAATTAACCGTTGAAAGGAAATGATGCGTTTTGTGTTTGGCGGAGGAGATGATGGCTGTTGGGAGGGAGTGAGGTGAGGGGGGGGGGGAAGGTGTGCAAAAGTCGGCGAGGAAATGGTTGAGATTGACATTAAGTTTTGAGATAACATCCCTTGTTTCAGGGCGCAAGGTTTCAGGTGTTACAGAGGAAGGAAGGCAAAAGCTTGCTTGAAAATCTGCCATTTACTGGAAACAATTATAATGAAATTATTTTTTTTTAGATCATTCTCAGTCAAAGATATTATACAATTAATTCCTCAATGTGCAAGTGTATAAATCATTTACATTATACACAATATTAAAAAATATATTGGGATAATTAAACATAGCAAAATAAATATTTACTGTTATTTACATTATATTTATTACAACATAAATAAGAAATCAATTAAATTTACAGGTTAATAATAAATATTTAATAAATAATAATAAAGAGATAATAATGTTATTTTAAATTAATTTTCTGTAATCAATCACATACGGGGCTTATTCACGCAACAAATTCTACATTAACCTCAGTAATTAAAAAAAGTTGACCATTCACATAACTGGATAAAGATCACTAAGTGTCAAATTAACAAAAATATTAATAATTAAATCTAAATTCATAGAAGTAGATAATCTGCGGATCGGTGCTGACACAGTTTTTTACCTTTATATTTCTGGAAGGAAGCCAATTATTTATTTATCAGACGGGAAGGAAAGAGTAACATTGGGTGCAGACCGGGGAAATATTAAGTTTCGAGTTCCACAGGGCTCTATTTATGTCCACTGTTATTCTTAATATGTATAAATGCCAAAATTAATTATTCCAGACTCTAAGGCTATTATTACACTTAAAGAAACAGCTAATAATGCTATTATAAATTAATTTTCTGCAATAAATCACACACACACACACACACATTGCTAATTTTCACAACAAATTCAAAATCAAGTTCAGTAATTAAAGAAGTATTTATTAATAAAAGTCTTTTACTAAATAATTCATTTAATATGAAAGAACGTGTCTATTCATTAAGCAAAATATGCAGTCATAGTTATATCAAGGTACAGTGATATGAAAACTATAAAACTAGTATATATGACATAATTTTAATCCTTAATGTATTATGGATTCATTTTTTGGTGTAACTCCATAGATAAATATAAATTATTTTGGGATAATGATTCAGGTAAACTCTAGGACTTGATGCAGAGTGAAAGATAATCAAAAATTTATGTATAGGCCCACTTATTTCTCTAAAGGTCATTTCATTTAATCCTTAGTGTTATATGAAAAAAAAATTATTTAACATTATTAAATATTCCTGGAATACTATTATGAGTTTTCCCCTTTATGATAATCAGTAGAACTTTTTCTTTAATTGTTTTACCTGCCCTCTCTAAAGCTTGGATTTCTTATTATTAATTTTCAATAAGACGTAAATTTTTTCAGGAATATGTTTACTTTAAATGCACAAAGTGACACGAATTACATTAAGTAGAATCTATGACCACTTACGTAGTGCTTTGGCTCCTTTTACGTATCAGCATCTTACTCGTCAGGGTTTCGGTTTAAATATTGTCTGTGATTGGCCACTTTCACCATGTTAATAATAACAAAAGGCGTTAATATTGTTCACTGTAATGTATCTGTATATTTGTATTTATATACTTATTGACTTGTCATATTTCATCAGTAGAGAATTAATGGTTGCAAGAAATAATTATAAATACTCTGACACGATTTGCCAAACCAGAGATTTAAAGTCCGGATTGGGTTGTGAGTGGCACAATAGAGTCTGCGAGGGCTATTCTCTCTCAGGCGATACCTGCGAGGGATGTTCTCTCGCAGGCAGAACCTTTTAGGAGAGATACGAAGGGGCTACCTTTGGGGATTCCTTTTCCTCTCTGTGTTTGAACTAAGGTTCCCACAAGCCGAGGCACCTCGGCCTGTTCTGAGAGGTGTATGTTCCGGGGTCACAGACCTTGGGCATACGGTAAGAGTTGTCCGCTATTCCCATTGGAATAGTCGGCCAGCTGCCTCCTAAACTGGTCGAGGCACGGAGAAGGGAATGCTGCGTCCCCACAGCAAACTCCTCTCCCGCTATCGGAAGGGCGTGGGACAAGTACCCAATGCCCGACCTACCCAATGCAGGTTTTTCTAAGGTTTTCCCTGCATTCCTTTAGGCGAATGCCGGGTAGGATCCTTAAAATATAGCCTGGGGGCCCTAGGTAACCCTTGACTACCTTCCTCCACCCTTCCGCATCCCCCCTTTCAAATCCCTTCCTATGCTATTAAAGGGGAGTTGCCCAAAGTGGATTACCCTCATGTAGCCTGTTGCCCTAAAGAAAAGTGAGTGGCACAGTAGATAGATAGATTTATTCACCATTAGCCCTCATTCGTCACAAATGTACAGTAGAAGATAAATTACAGTAAACAGAAGTAATATTAATAATTAATAAATTACACAGAAATAAAAATTCATATCTGTTCACATTTGTCCAGTCACCACATTCATACACACTATCTTTAAGAAACACGCTCACGACACTAATCACTTCCTGGTCTTCATCTCCTGTACGGAGGGATGCCGTCATGGATATTTACTAAAACAGAAAGCAGAGGGAGGAAAAATAGCACGAGGTTGAAAATTAAAAGTGTAGTTACGCTGGCAGGATTCTATAAAGGATAAAAGAGAGATTTCTCTTTAGAGGAGAATATCTGCGAGTTTAAAACGTCTAGACAGGGTGGCGTAATATGCCGGCATGTCTGTGAGGCGTGGAATATTTGCGGCAGGTGAGATGCCTATCGAAGAATGCTTTGTGTTAGCTCTCTTTATGATAACAAGATGAGACCGTAATTAATCTAGCCACCATAGCAGCAGCATGCCCAGGACCGAGTCTAAGAATGCCGCTGATTACGTTACAAGGCAGGGCCATGGCGTTTGATCTCCGGGGAATGCTCTAGTATTCTCATTAAGTGTGTCCTTGTAGTGTCGCCGGAGTCGGGGCTTATTGCTTTCGGCTTCCCTTCTCCGTGCTCTGTCCTGCTCTTCTCGATACCTGATACCCCCTCCCACAATTATGTAATAAGCGTCCGTGCCGATGTAGGTTCGTCTGCTTACAGAGAGAAATTTTATAAGCTTAGACATCCCTTTCCCCCCCCCCCCTCCATACACCAATTTACTCACCGTTCATGGTGTCTCACTTTTGGAAAATATAGGAGAAAGAATGACGATGCCTTATAATCGGACTTCAGTACAGTATGTAATCGAACTATTTGAAGCACCAGTGAGGATGAACGAACATCAACCCCAATCATCCTCGAATTCCCGGCAGTACCATGTTGTTAGCTCAACATGAAAGATATTATTCTACTGGAAGGCCCATGGACTTGATCTGTAAATTTACTTTTCCACATATCTCTGTGTTATGGCATTGCAAATTGGGGCAGTTGCTCCAGGAGAATTGAAATATTAAAGTTGAAAAAGCGTGACACCAGAATACTTTCTAATACGGATAATAAATCCAGTTGTAAACCGTTTTTTCAAAAGTCTGTGAATATTATCTCTGACCAGCGTGTTTATGAACGAAATTTTAAAGTTTGTTAAGTGGAACGTGAATCTTTTTCAAAGGAATGGCGAGTGTCACGATTACGAGACTGGAAATCGCTGAGTTCTAAGATCTTTGCTCTCTGCCAGAGCAGTATTCAGCATCCAGGGATATTAGTCTTGCTCCAGAGAACAACAAGAGTTTTTGGATTCTACTGGAAGGCCGCTGATGTTTTAATCAGTGCAGGAGTTTCTTGATTGTTCCCCAAATAATATTTTTTTTTAAAAATACCCTGCAAAAGTGTTGAATGTGTTACTAATAACAACTACTTGTTTCATAACTTATTTATTCTCTTTTGGTCATTTCTGCTCTTTTTTTTGGTTTGTTTTCTCTACGAGGGCCTTGAGTTTGTAGATTCCTCGTCGCTCTGTTTCGTGACGTCACTTGTCCGTCGTTTGTGTTTCCTCCAAGTGTGTGTGCGTGTGTCCAGTTTTGTGTTTATTCTTATGTGATGCGTAAATTCTATATTTCATTCTAGTTAATTCTCGAATCATGAATTATTTACTAGTACATTTTTAATATTTTTATTAGAACTGTAAATATTATATTATACTCTTAGTATAGTTAAATAATTATTATTTTTGTTATGATTCATATTATTTCACTTACGTTGGACAGGGAAATTTGTGTTTCCGAATTTTAGTATTTTTATGTAAACTTCTAATTACTTATAATTGTAGTATTCAATTATTATATTGTAATTTTATGTATTGACGTGTCCTATTTGCTCAATCAAGGACTAATGGAATAAAATAAATCAAATCAAATCCTTAGTTTCTTCCTTCTTTCTCCCATCAAGTCATCTAGCAGTTGCACTCTTCTTCTTTCTCGATGACCTGGTACTCTCCATCCATGTGTCCTTCTTTCCGTGATTTTGAGAAATAAACAATTTCTCCTTAGTATTTTCCCGATCCAGTTTGCCTTTCTGTAACTATTTTTCTCCTCATTTACTCTTCTTAGAACCTCTTCGGGTTTTACCATTTGAGTCCTCGTTCAATTTTTACAATTATGCTCCAACACCACGTTTCAGAACTGTCCAGGTATTTCTTCTCCCTCTTTCTTAATGTCCATCTCTCCGATCCCTACTCCAGATATATGCTTGCTGGTATTGTAGAGGTTGGTACGCTAGACGCGCAGAGCAGAGGCTGTGGGGAGGCGAGCTCCAGTAAAGTCTTCGTCGAAATATAGCAGTGGACAGACGAAAAATATAAAATCCAGAAAGTGTCTGGATACATGTAAGTCTGTTACGTAGTTACGCAACACTCAACGCTAAATATTCAGAGTGTTGAGTCTAAATTATTGTATTTTCGATTTAGACCATTTTCGTCAATCTTGGGAGCCCAGGTAACTGCATCCAAACTTCCGAACAAGCTCGTAATATTTCTTAAACGAACAGTGAACCAACTTTTGCCAAACTAAAAGTGTCAATTAGAGTCAGTGGATAAAAATGGCCTGTCTATAAAGTGCGATAAATGTGTGAGTGTACGAAGGAGACAATTTCCTTGAGTACCAGAGACAGTAAGGTAAATTTTCTGCAGAATTACTATCTGTAAACTCATAAGTAAAGATATTGTCGTCAGATTTCGAATTTCGTTCAGAATTTAAAGTTCATATTTTATTTTTTGCATTGGATTAATCTATTGACGAATTAAGTCCATGATAGCTTCATAAAATTTAATTGTTAACTGAGAAATAGTCATTTTATTGTAAAAGATCAATTCATTATGTTAATTAAAATTTATTTGCCTAAATAACTTATGTAAATTATAATTGTTTGCAGTTAATAAATATTAATTGTTTGTTTTAATTGATTTTGCATTCTTTATTGGACGTAAAATACAACAAATTGAAGAAATACATGACAAATGATTCAGCTGCTTGTCCGCGTTATTGTGCATCGCGTACGTACAAAGGGACACAGAAGAAGACATTCGGATGGGGGGGAAAAAAGTCTCCTTGTAGCTTACCAAGTAAACATATTTTCGAGGACCGCCACAAAAGGGTTGTCTTGATGCCTTGCAGGTTTAATACAGACCCTCCCCCTCCCCCCCACACACACTTTCCACCCCCTTTTCCTCTTCGTGTCGGCCACTTTTAATTACACGCATTCCTGGTTCAAAGTTTGTTCCCGTTTAGAGTTTGTGCTCCGAGGTTTTTTAAAATACGAGCGGAATATCAATATGGTGATGATGGCTCCCTCAAGGCCCTCGCAGTCCCCTTGCAGAATTTTTTGACACTTGCCACAACACAGCTCCCGCAAAATAAAATATCTGGCTTAGTGATTGATAAACCTCTGTCTCTGGGCGGTTTTTGGCAAACTTTTTCCGCCTCCCTCCGCCCCAAATCGCCTCAAACTGCGTCGGTATTACGGAAAATAAAATTATCTGGGATCGGAACCACTAAATAGGATGTGAGAATAACGCAAATCAAACCGCGTGCAGGGGCCACAGAAACTTTAGGGGGAGAGCCACAAAATTTGCGAAACGTAGACCTGTAAAAAAAAAGGGAAGGTGACTTGCTGTAGTAGTAGTCGTAGTATATCCTTTCGTTCCTTTAGCAACATAGGGCATCTGTGAAACATTTCCACCTAACTCTATTCTTTGCCAACGTTTTAACTTCTTGCCAGGTCTTCGCCTCCTCCATGATCGTCCTCTTCCAGGTATGTTTAGGTCTTCCTACTTTTCGTTCACCTTGTGGATTCCAGTCTAATGCTTCCCTTCTCAACTGACGCTTCATTCTTCCTCAAGGTATGTCCTATCCACTATCTCCATTTTCTCAATTTTATCCGTTTCTCACCTTAGGCTTCCCATAATGCAGAGTTACTTATTATTTTGGGCCATCTTATACCAATTATTTTTTCTTAAACAGCGATTTATATAATCTGATTTGTTACTTTCCAGGTCTTCGCCTCCACCAGGTATGTTTAGATCTTCCTACTTTTCTTTCACCTTGTGGATTCCAGTCTAATGCTTCCCTTCTCAACTGGCCCTTCATTCTTCCTCAAGGTGTGTCCTATCCACCATCTCCATTTTCTCATTTTTATCTGTTTCTCTATTTCTGTCTCACCGCAGGCTTCCCATAATGCAGAGTTACTTATTATTTCGGGCCATCTTTTACCAATTATTTTTCTTAAACAGCGATTAATACAATTTGACTTGTTACTTTCCAGGTTTCGCATCCGTAGAGCAGTACTGATTTTACATTGCTATTTAAATATGCGAATCTTGGTTTTCTTGGAAATATTTTTTGTTCACCTTGTGGATTCCAGTCTAATGCTTCCCTTCTCAACTGACCCTTCATTCTTCCTCAAGGTATGTCCTATCCACTATCTCCATTTTCTCAATTTTATATGTGTATAGTTGGACAAACGCTCCATGTGCCACCTTTTTAATTCGTGTTTTGACTTCTTCTGGGGGCTCCTCCACTTGTTGCTACTATGTCTCCTAGACTCACTCACTGTTTAAATTTCCTCATTATATTTTTGTGTTTGTATTTTTTGGCTTAATTTTAAGTTTATCCGCATGTCTTTAATGAATTTTTAATCCAACTTTAGCTGCTTCTTTCTCTAGGCAAGATACTTTCTCAGTCATGTCTTTTAAACTCTGTGAGAGGTGGCAGACATCATCTTCTAGCCTTCTGTCTATATCTCGTCTTCTATTATCTATAGTTCTTCTCATGACTTTGCCCAACATCACAAGAAATAGGATTGGCTGTGATAACCTTTGATTTGTCCAAATTGATGCAGTCGTTACATTTCTTTAGCAATTATAGTCTCACAGAATTGATACCAGCAAAGGTTCAGAGAGTATGTTATTTGTCCTACGTCGGAGTTAGAAAAGAAGGCTACTTTCCAGGGGGACTTCGGGTACAAGAGCATCTCTGGGCTCCCTTCTCTTGCAGAGAGTACGAACTCTTGCGAATTACCACCACGGTGAGCGAGCGCTCCTATTCAGAATTAGTTATCGTCCTTCCTCGACATTCCCTCTTTTGTGGCGGAGGAGGGGGGAGAAAATAATATTCCCCGCAAGGTTTGAATCGGGCTGTAATCTGCGTTACTTATTTCTTCATTTCCGGCGCGTGGCCCGGCACTTCCCGTCTTTGCCGCCTCAAGTCCCTGAAAATGGTTTCGCGGCGCCGAGCGCGAGGACAGCTCTAAAAAGAAAGACAAATAATTGACGTCGTCGCCGATCTGCTTTTCTCTTCTCTGCTCGCTACCTAATCGGAACGACGACGACGGCTCCAATTCCTTGTTAAGTTGCCGTCTAAATGGCCGCCGCCGCCGCCGTAATCCAACTGTCTCAAATCCGACGCCGTAATTACGTATTTATATTTACACGGAGAACCGATATCTGCTCTTGCAATTTCTCTCCGGCTCTTCAAGTCTCAGGAAGGATAATTAACATTTCTCCAAAATGGTCACATTTGTATTTAGGAAATGAAAAAGGAAGCCACTGGAGGAAAGAGACTTATGAAAGAAACGTAATGTAATTTTTACTTAAGAAAACGTACAAGGATATTAAACGTGTTTCCAGAGATGCTCTTACTCCCATAACCTCTCTGGAATTGTAGCCCACGTCTTTTTTTAAAACTCCAACACAGATCTTCTATCCCAATGGCATGTCATCTATGAAATATAACACCTTTGCTGAGGTGGCTGTCAATGTCCAACTATGAAATTACTGAGAATGAAAGCTACAACTTCAAATACAGGACAGTAACATTTTAAAAAAAAGGAGAGAGAAATAGAGGGAATGGGAGAGATAGAGGGAGAGGGAGGGAGAGAGAGAGGGAGGGAGAGAGGGAGAGAGGGAGGGAGGGAGGGAGAGAGGGAGGGAGGGAGGGGGGGGAGAGAGAGAGAGAGAGAGAGAGAGAGAACGGAGTGGACAATATAACAAATCGGACATGACAAAACATAGAAATTTTTTCAGATCTGTAGAAGAAATTTGTGAAATGAAGTAGGTGAAAACATAAACTAGGTTAGGATGGAAGAGTGAACGGATTGAAACAAAGACGTTTACTCAGACGCAGAAATCCGATAACAGTCTGTGTGGAATGCGAGGAACTGAGTAGCTCCACGCATATGGTGCGGTTGGTGAAAAACTAAAAATATCAGGGGCGCTATTTTCAAATTTCCTGTAAATTATATGACAGAAAATAAGTACACAGCGACGAGTACTGACGACTCTTCAAATATTAATAAGAGGAAACTATTGTAAATTTCAATGAACAAGAAAGACAGCCAAAATAGACAAAAAAAAAGGTAATATAAATACCACACAACGTTTCTGGGATCCTTGTCCCTATCGTAAGGTGCTAAGAAGACCCTAGAGCGACACAACTGCACTGGACAATTGACAACACTCAAAAGCGACGAAAACGCAACGACAATAGGAGAGCCGAAGGGTTGGCGTAACAATAAGGGAGCAACGACAATGGGAAAACATAAGGTTCAGCGTAATAATAAAGGATCATAGCAATTATTGAGTTTCATAGTGTCTGTTTGTATATTAATAGCTGTCATGTGAAGCATCTCTGGAATTGTACTTGGTGTCAATGTCTAAAATCTTAGCATTTTGCCAATCAAATGGATGTTTAGAATTGATGATATGTTTGGAGACTAACAGATTGTTTATCAATAGGAAGTTTGACACGTGTATTAAGTGAACGTTTTGTTCGCCCTATGTAGCAGGAATTACAATTAGAACAACAGATTTTGTAAACAACACAATGTTTTCTGTAGGTGTCAAGTGATTCCTTGTGGTTTCTAATCAAGCGGACCTGTAAATGATGTATATGTGACATTCATTGAATATTTGTACAATTTTTTTTCCAATTTATTGTAATTGCAATTATGGAGAAAGTCTGTGATTATTCTTATTATTATTACTTTGAGAGTAATCCACGTTGTGCTTACTTCCTTATAATACCCTACGACGGAGTAGAAATGGGGGATGCGGAATCCGACAACTCTGCTACTCGGTGCTGAGAACTATCCATGCCATACATTATGTCTATAGTCTAAAAATTACATACTGCCTCACTTTAGTGGTAAATCCAATTCAATTTATGAAATTAATGTGTTAAATATAATTATCACTTTGACGTGCATATTTCAATTAAAATCGTAAATTTTACGAATTTCCTAAATATTCACATTTAGCGCTTTCGACTGTGAGAAATAAAACAATTTCAGTTTTGATTTGAGAAATCGCACTGCCTATTACTTAGGAAACGTTGCAGAAATTTTTCTTGTTGTCTGAAACGTTGGAATAATATCTACCGTGATGTCGTCAGCTGGTTTGTACGCTGTGTCACCTGACGAAAGCAACAAGGACTGCATAAAAGTTCTGTGGTATTTAATTTAGCAATATTGTCTGGTTTTTTTAGGGCAACAGGCTACATGAGGGTAATCCACATAGTGGCAATTCTCCTTTAATAGCGTAGGAAGGGATTTGAAAGGGGGGATGCGGAAGGGTAGAGGAAGGTAGCCAAGGGTTAACTAGGGCCCCCGGGCTATAGTTTAAGGATCATATCCGGCATTCGCCTGAAAGTAATGCAGGACAAACCCTAGAAAACCTGCATCAGGTAGGTAGGGCATTGGGTACTTGTCCAACATCCTTCCGATAGTGCGAGAGGGGTTTTCTGTGGGGACGCAGCATTCGCTTCTCCGTGCCTCGACCAGTTTAGGAGGCAGCAGGCCGACTGTTCCAATGGGAACACAAAACAACTCTTACCGTAAGCCCAAGGTCTGTGACCCCGGATCATACACCTCTCAGAACAAGCCGAGGTGCCTCGAATTGTGGGAACCTTAGTTCAAAAACGGAGAGAGGAAAAGACATACCCAAAGGTAGCCGGTTTGTTTTGGCTATTTTATTTATCAAATTAGAATATCTACCTACACTTCATACTAACAATTGTGCTTACTTTTCCCCATGCGTTTATAATTTCTTCTAGTTCACTCCAATTTACTTGTTTTATTTTAAAGAAATTAATGATCTTTTCAGGCATATTAAAATATTTTATTGAACCACTTTTCAGTGCTTTCATTAGGTCTTAGACAGGCTGTTATGTTACTACGGTGAAAATTTTTTTTGTGAGACAATAGTTAGAATCACAAATGTATTACGTATTATTATTATTATTATTATAATATAATATATAAAATCAAATCATAAATTTTCAACGTTCTTGGACTATAATTTACTATTACTATTATAAAGGTTGCCAACCATAAAGTAAAAATGGACCTATTTTTTTTTCCAAATTACAATTTCATTACGTATTCCTCTAATTTTAATTTGCAGTCTCTTTCACTCATCATTGAATGTAGGGTTACATAAAATAAAGGGTAATTGTTGAGTGTCCCGTGCCTTTAAAAGTTTGTAGAGCCCATTAAGGGTCACGGACTGACAGGAACGGCTGCCAGACCGTCACCTTTCCATGTCCAATTCCGGATTTTTTTTGAGTGACACGTGGTCAGCGTGGAGAGTCTCCACCAGTTTTTCATCACCACGACGAGTCCATACCGGGATTTTAACCCGGAAACGCTGATGACGTGAGGTGGTGATGCTGACCTCCATTAGTGACCATTGTCTAGCAAATTGAAGAAACTCATCTGTTGATTTCCGCCTCTCACCTGTGGCACCACCAACTTCCAAAAGTGTCCAGTCTCTTCCCTTCTTGCTTCCTGAATAGTCCAAGTTTTGGATCCGTGTGGAGGTTCCAAACATTAACTAACTTTTTATTGATTTCAACGTCGTCGATTCCGTTATTAGTAAAAAAGGTTCTTGTCTTGCTGGACGCCTACCAACTGCCCAGGTAAATTCCTTTTCACTTCCTCAAGCGGTTGATTTTCCCGTCTTGACACGAAGAGGTTCATGGCCGTTCTCAGAGATGCATACAATTAATTATTTTAGTCTTCGTAACCACACTCTCACACTCGCCAGAGAAAAAAGTCTGGCACCCAGTTTGTCGGGGAGTCTGTCCCTGTAGTCTGATCCCTAAGATATTTATATCAGACCCTGTTTGATTCTTTTGTTTTATTTTATCTGTAGTTTCAGTTTGTATATGTTTATTACATATTATGCTTTATAATTTTCACGTTTCCTTTTTTCATTTGAGTTCTTATATAACTATACGTTATAGTGCGTTTCCGTCCTTGCCACGAGGAGGCGGGCCTCTACTATTCTAGCTTTCCGTTTACACGCAGTAGACGGACACCTGGATTTAACCTTGATCTTTAGGGGACGAGGCGTCTCAAGAAATTAAAATTTTTATACGACTGACACAGGAGAGGGCGGAATGGAAGAAAATTGTTAATAAGGCCAAAACTCACATTGGGATATAGTGCCAAAGAAAGAAGAAGAAGAATGAATTGAATGTTTTCAAGAATGACAGTGTCGCTGCTCCAAGAGGGAGTTCCCATCTGACGACAATACTCCCCTCCACCTTCTACTACCACGCGTCTCACACGTCTCGCAACTTTTACATGGTGGTTTCGCGAACCTCGTCTGTCTGCGATTTGGACTTGCCGGGGGGGGGGACCCTCTGGCTGCAACCATCAGGAGAGGAGCTTGGCGGAGTTAAGTAACTCGTCCATCATTTTAACTTTACACAGCGACTGTAATCGAAAGGGGGGGGAGGAGAGGAGTCGCATTGTATCCGAGTCGTCCGCGCAATTCCGACGCTATTGTGCGATATTATAATCTGGTTAGGGCGAGAGAGCGCAAGCGGATCGAACAAGACCCGCGGGGATGGAGCACAACGGAATGCACAGCCTCCTGAAAGTAAGGGATGAAATTCCCTCGCAGGGTAATCATAAAGACATCACACAAAATAATGAAAAGGCTACCTGCACGGCGCTCCAGCTATGCCACTTAATTTCTCCGGCGAAGGGCTTTAATTAATGAAATTAATTTACAGGAGGCACCGATAAACCTCTGAGAAAAGCGGGGGTTACGTAGCAAGTTCGGGGATGCACAGGGTGACTCTCAAAGACACGTTCTCTCTCCCTCTCAAACCAAACAGCATATAAAATTAATTCGCCACAATTTTGTTTTCATCAATATTTTCTTTTTTGGGAAGAAAAGAAACAACACTAAACATTTTGCAGCTGTTACTCAATAAATGTTATTAGGAGATAACCAGAGATATCATAAGTTTGCTTTAGCAAGATTATATTTTAATAAATAAATAAACAAACATCAGCCATTTTTAAGTCACAAAAAAGAATTTATTAATGAAAACTTAAACAACGTTTCGTTGCTTATTTGGCGACCTCATGAGGTTCAAGTTTTTTTTTAAAAAAAATAAAACCATTGAGAGGTCAATCTCTGTTGACTGCCGTAGCTGAAAACTTCTGAAAAGTTCTGTCAGAGATTTTGACCTGTCTATATTGAGCCCTGACGCGGTCGCCAAATAAGCAACGAAACGTTGTTTAATTTTACATTAACAATTTTTTTCGTACTTAAAATTGGCTGATTTTTATTTATTTATTAATTATCTCAATAGTCAGAATATATTGTAATGATTAGACTTTATTACCATATGTAAAAAAAACTTTATTACATAAAAATACATAAAAAAATATATTTCGCACCAGCAGATATTCATATAATTTGCAAAAAATAACAATAATTAGCTACGGCTTTGTTAATGAAATCCTCCTTCTTTACAAGGTAATGTGTGCGGCTGGGTTTCTATTCACAAACAGAGCCTAGTTCCGTACTGTGTAAAAAAATCTTTAACTTCTGAAGGCACTTTACATTAATGGTCACCCTTACTTTAACTTGTGGCGTCAGCCGACTTGCAGCGGATCACTGGTCTTGTAGCACCCCACGATCTCCTTCTTCGGCCTCCCGCGATGGACGTCTCTCCAAAACTTTTGTTCCTTACAGCTTGCCAAATTTTCCACCCTCTCGCCTCTCTCACTCCACTTTCAGCCCTCCTCTCTGTCTGTCCACTTTCAGTCCTCCCTCTGTCTGTCCACTTTCACCCGGGTGCGGAGTATATACCCTTACTCCGCCCCCCTCCCCAAACGATGCAAAAAAAAAGGGGCACGCGTACCCTCGGCTTCTTGGGGCCTCTCCGGTACACGTGCACTCGTAATTAATTCCCTCTCAGGCCCGCGGACAAAGGGCGGCCACTCACTACAGTATATTTATATATATCATGATTATATATTAAATCTAACCTATATTAATAACACCGCACTTACAACAGTTCATTTGGTAAAGATGCTGCCGGGTAACTCCATGATTGAATAAATGATGGAAATATTGGGAGAAGGGAGAAATAACCTCACGTTTTTGAACACTATGAACCTCTGTTCGTCTTCAGAGGGGTAAAAACCCCGTTAAGAAAGAATCATTGATAGCCATCACGAGTCCCGAACATTCTTCAAATACATTCAAGTAATTTCCAGAGGGTTACCCAGCAAGGCCTTATTTACCCACCTTTTTTTAAAATAATTTCAAAGACCATGCGGATATAAAACAAAATTTAATTACATACCCTAAAATCTCCTCTATTTCAAATAAAAACCAACAAATTTAATATTCGGTGTAAAGCGAAAGATATTTTTTCCCTCCTATACGTCATAATAATTTTTTTTTATGAAAAACCTGAAACATTTTGAAAACTCCATTATACTTTATTTTTAACGGTGCAGGAGTTTATAAATATAGTCTCTTATTTTCGAAATAAATATTATCTCTCTGGAATAAATTATTCACAGATGAAACTAAAATAATAATAATTCCGGAACCAAATTTTAATCCGGTCTTTAATAGTATAAAACGTGATGTCAAACAGATTCTATCTTTTGTTAAGCAAGTACGAGCTGATGAAGGTAAAATAATAATCAACAAATTTCTTTCCTAACGAATGAAAATCTCAGTAATATTTTTATATAATGCCCCGCAGACTAATAATAAAATATTGCATTTTTTTTATATTTAAAAGTCACCAAAAAATCTGTTAAATTTCATATATAATTGTTTTAGAATATTTTATTACTCTCATTTTCAGATTATTTCATGGTAGTTTTGCAAAGTTTTGTATAACGGTTGAAGAAGAGTGTTTTTCTTGTATTGTGTAGTATAATAGATGATATTTCGTAGACCCTGTAGAGAAACTGGGCTTCAATGAGCTAGAATGAGTAATTACAATATTATCATTTAATTAGAAATATACATATTGGAGATATTTTTATATTAATCCAAGTTTGTCAGTTCATTAATAGAATCGAAGAGGTGGCTAAGAGAAACCTTGGTCAGTTTGAATGTGATTTAGTTATCCTTAATGTTGAGTGGAAACTCGTTAAATTTAGAAATACCATTACAATGGACTCCTGAACTAATGGATTAATGTATTTAAAGGATTTGAGTGAAGTATGGATGAATAAGTGTCTGTCTCAACTGATTGGAAAAGGGGCAGTTATAATTGAGAACTGTTCTCGGGGCGAATTTCAAAATACTTTTGTGACCGCCAAGCAAATCGAAATTGTTTAATTATTCGTGTGAGCAATCTTTCGGAGTAGGTTCTCGGGGAAAGGGAAACGTTCCTTGTCTCCGAAGGAAGATTGCCGTCTGTCCCGAGTGACTTGTGGATGGATGAGGGTGGAGGTAATGCCTTGACCACCCAAGGGGTGGCTTCTGACCGGAAGCGGGGTTGCCGCAGTTTCCTGTGGGTTGTTTATCTTCTCCGCGATACATTTGGCGAGGGACGACTTAAGGCGTTTCTGAGAACTGCAGGGTCTAAATTCCTGCAGTCAACATACATTAGTCATGTGTGTGTTATATTCTTCAAGTCTGGTTCCCGCAATATGTGGCGAGAACTCGATTACCAGTTTCCACCAAAAAAAAAGAGAATAACACAAAAATATAAATGTATAACATATTACTTACAACCAACAGAAACAATCCGATTAATTAACACTGCTATAAATATAATCACAAATTAGATTTTGAAAACGGCACCATATTGGACAGGGAGTCTAATGTAGTGAAATGTTATTCATTAAAAAATCATTCAAACACTGTCATATTGACACTGAAAATCTCAACTATTCGTATCATATCGTATGTTAAGTTCTTTTGTATTTTTGTATATATCCTTGGATTTATATCTTTGCTTTACTTATCGTTCAATGTTCAAAAGCTCTTAGTAAAAAGACGTGAAGCAGTGTAGAAACGTCGCAGCTATATTTACATTATTTTCTGTGTAATGTTTCCTCATATTAAAATTGGTCCGGAAACTAAGGTCATATCAATTTTTATTATTTAGAAAATAAATATTCAGTTCGTAATAAATTTATTACAGTCAATTTGATAATAATAATAAGAAGGGGGATTTATATATTTGAAAACGGCACCATATTGGACAGGGAGTCTAATGTAGCGAAACAATAATTTCAGACATTAAAAAAATAATTCAAACACTCATATTGACACCGAAAATCTCAACTTTTCGTATCATATCTTATTTTAAGTTCTTTTGTATATATATCCTTGGTTTTATATCATTGCTTTACTTATGGTTCTATGTTCAAAAGCTCTTGGAAAAAGACGTGAAGTAATAATGCAGAAACGTCGCAGCTATATTTCAATTATTTTCTGTGTAATGTTTCCTCATATTAAAATTTGTCCGGAAACTGAGGTCGTATCAATTTTTATTATTTAGAAAATAAATATTCAGTTTGATATAAATTTATTAGTCAAATTGATAATAATAATAAGAAGAAGGGGGATTTATATCTTTGGTCTGGTTTTATCTTTGTTTACTTGTGAGTATCTTTTGTTTATGGCGAGAGTGGTTGTATAGTAAATTGATTTATTGAAGGACGCACCAGCATTTAAAGGAATTGACCCTGATATTTAAAGTTGAACCATAATTTAAAAAAGTGTTCTAAATCCAGCCGATTACTCTGCGCTGCGGGATTGTTTATTGCATTAGACAGTAAGTACGATACCACAATGGTTAAGATATATTTATTCAATTGATTTGGACAATGGTCAGGATACATACAAAAAATAAGGAAGGGCAAAATAAACATCGTTACATTATTCCTATCGAAATCTCTTACTTACTACAGATAGAGATAAACTATCACTAAAAATATGAATGGTGAATTACACTAATTGCCAAACCCAGTATGCTTATTAAAATATGTCTATAAGTTACACATCACACAATTTCCTTTTATTTTTTTATAAGAGTTTTCTTTCATAGGTGGTTGATTTTTCTTTTGAACTGTATTTAAATAAATAATTAATAGCCAGTTAATCCAGAAGAGTGTATATTATGTCTTAATAAAATAAAATAACAATTTAAACATCTATTTTATTGTATTAATTACGACTTTTATTGTGTAAATCACGACCGTAAGACATCTTCAGGCGATAAAAATAAGTAGAAAAAAATTGAAACTGAATATTAAATTAACTGCAGTATTTTTGTGATTCTGTAGAACAACCAGCTTCCTTTGAATTATTGCGTCCTCTATGAGAACACTATAATGAATCGTTGATTTACGATTTATTTAAATTTTAATATTGTAAATGTTATGAGTGTATAATCGTTGGCGGCAAGGTCTTTGCCGGATGATTTAGTGGAAATCTCTGACACGGTCAATGCATTTTTTTGTGTTGTTGTTGATAAATTAATTAAATGATATTTAAAAGTGTCTAAATCACAGATAAATTTCAACAGGATTAGTTGTAGAAATATGTTTGATATAATTCAGTGACTGAAGCACGGGAACCATAAAGGTAAGAACTTCAAATTAGCATTCGTATTTGCCACCTGATGTCGTATATTGGCTACGTATGCGAAGTTTATTTATAGCACCTATGAATATAGGATGTTCTAATCCGGTGTGGTTCTTCTGGAATTGCCTTGGAAAGTTGTAAGCCTTCGTTCAACACTTTGGCAATACTAACACTAATTTTTAAAATTCGTAAAACGTAATGGATACTTATTTGTTACAACTGTTGAATTTTACCAGAAACAGTTTGACCTTGAAAATTCTCACTTTATAGAAAGAAGGATGCACTATTCAGGAATAAAAATAATTAATAGTCGGCCTCCAAAGATTAAGAATATTAGTAGCTATAACCTAATTTCCAAAATAAATTGTAAAACTCTGTTTACTAATGGCGCTCATTCTCGGTCAATGAATTCGGAAATCGGTCTGAACCTAATGCTCATCAATTTACCTTGAAAATAATGTGTAATGTAATAATTAGATAAAAGAGCAAAATGAGAAAACAACGTTTCAGGAATCCTTGTTCCTTTCGAAAGGATTGTATTATTAGCACAGACGTATTCTATATTCATTTTAAGGGGCAATATGTTTGATATCGATATAATAGGTGTTGTCTCTTTGTATATCCATAATTATAAATTAGTTCTTTTATGTTAATAATTATCACAGGACTCGATCTCCAGTCTGAAAAATTCACCGCTGAGACCAGTTGCCGGCACAATTCTTCTGTGGAAATCACTGTAGTGCCATATTAACATAAATTTAATCAATTTTCCCTTTCATTTCTTTTGTGGATTATATATATTGTAGTAAACACAATTAAATACATTTAATTGTAATTTAATTTGCCCCACGTTGAGGTGCCATAAATGTAATCTATTTTTATTTTTTATTTTTAGGGCAACAGGCTACATGATGGTAATCCACGTTGCGCAACTCCCCTTTAATAGCATAGGAAGGGATTTGAAAGGGGGGATGCGGAAGGGTAGAGGAAGGTAGCCAAGGGCTAACTAGGGCCCCCGGGCTATATTTTAAGGATCCTACCCGGAATTCGCCTAAAGAAATGCAGGATAAACCCTAGAAAAACCTGCATCAGGTAGGTCGGGCATTGGGTATTTGTCCCACGCCCTTCCGATAGCGGGAGAGGAGTTTGCTGTGGGGACGCAGCATTCACTTCTCCGTGCCTCGACCAGTTTAGGAGGCAGCTGGGCGACTATTTCAATTGGAATAGTGGACAACTCTTACCGTATGCCCAAGGTCTGTGACCCCGGAACATACACCTCTCAAAACAGGCCGAGGTGCCTCGGCTTGTGGGAACCTTAGTTCAAAAACGGAGAGGAAAAGGCATCCCCAAAGGTAGCCCCTTCGTATCTC
The DNA here is from genome assembly GCA_037074705.1 of Zhengitettix transpicula. Taxonomy (NCBI): domain Eukaryota; kingdom Metazoa; phylum Arthropoda; class Insecta; order Orthoptera; family Tetrigidae; genus Zhengitettix; species Zhengitettix transpicula. The sequence continues at coordinate 238,330,263 of CM073590.1, read as the reverse complement.
TCCTTCAAGGTTCTGTATAAATTTAATAAATACGATATTAATTTAAATTAAATCCCGCGTTTAAACACCTACAGTAATAAATGCAATTTAGAAAAGCGGGGCTCCAATAATGAATAGTTAATTTTGACTTTAAATGAAGACGACGTTGAAGCACAAAATGTAATATGCAAAATTAAATGAGATTTTCTATAAGAAAGTTAAAAGTTAAAATGATTGGATTTTAAATGAAAAACAGAATGTAAAATATAAAACAAAGTTAATTTATTAAAACAAATTCTTATCACCATTGAAAATTAAATTGGTAAAATGCCACGGCTTAATTTCAGGACCAACTATCGGGCCTCTAATGAAGAAGAATGTTGCGACAAAACAATTATAAATTCTTAACTTAAACAATTAGTGAAATATGTAACCTGACAATAAATGTTTATTTACGTTAGGTTTACAGACAATAAATGTTCTTTTTAGTTTACATTTCCATTTTGCTGTGCGAAGGGGAGCTCCACCTCACTCGTTTATTGTTTAACACTTCACATACAGGCCGCCATGTTGCACTGAATTTAATGTGGTTATAATTTCCACACACAACACTTCCTGCTTTTTTTAGTTAATGACGTTGTTTTAAATCCTTGATGCTTGCATAAATATTGCAATGGGCAAATATTTCAGATTGTTGCCTCGTAATTTATAAACACGGCACTTTACTATATTACGTCTCTGCTGCCTTCCAGAACAAACTCTGCATTTCAAGATCTCTCTCCGCCGTTTCCCAAGAAACACACTTTCTGAATTTCTGAGTTTTCTGACTACTGCTTTGCCTCCCAAAAAAAAAAACACTCCTTTATCAACTTTATCATTTGAGCTCCCAAACCACACTGAAGTTCCGCGCGTCCAGCCATGTCTTCGTGACAATGCACACAACAAGCAAGCATTACAGCCCCATATTAGTGTACACAATTCTTATATTTACGCCGCCGACAATGAAAGTCGTAAAATTGTGTTCATTTAATAATTACATGTTTTTTAATTACCACAATATATATATATTTATTATATTATTTATCATTTAAGTATTTTTTGTATTTTCCTATATGTGTATTTTATAATATTTTTAAATACCTGTCATTATGTTTCTTTTCCCATTATTGGTTTTTATGTTTGTGTATTTCATTTCCCAATTTCCTCAATAAAGGACTGACTAAATTAATAAAACTATGATAAGGAAGACAGGCAATTCAGACAAAAAAGTGGTAGTATAAATACATTTTTTTTGGTATTATATATGTATGGTATTTATATTATCATTGTTTTTGTCTGAATTGCCTGTCTTCCTTATTAATTATTTTCAATCAGACGTAAATTTTTCCATTTCAATAAAAATATGTTAGTTTGGTATTTCCTCAGTATAACTTTGCAGTAATGATAATTGTTAGGTTATCAAAAATGATATTATTTTAAAATAACTACTACAAAGTAGCCTGGTGCGGAGCAGTAGTTTACCCTTAATGATTTAATTAAAATCTATCGTTTCATTTATTTTAAGTTTTTCGCCTCTCCTATGCAAGGGATGGGTATCAATATATATAATAACCTATATTTATCTCACTTCCGGGGTATTTTCAAAGTTGCCAACTGTCGAGGCAACGTTTTCGAATCCGTTTGACCTGAAGTTGCGAGCCAACGACCACGGTGAGGAATGCGTTCGGCACAGCTGGTGTCTTTCTTGTGCGTGACTTTGCAAACTATTCCAGAATCTAGGCAGAAAGGAAGACGCCGCTCATTCCAATGGTACAAACTGAGTCACTACCACTGGGAAAATTCCGTTCAATAGTCCTGAAGCGAATGTAGCATGCATTTACAGAGAAAAATTTGGGGGAAAAAAACTTGTGAAGGAAAAAAAACCTCGCTAGTTCTCCACTTGATGCTTTCATTTATTTAGAGTGTTTGTTCTTCAAATCGCTGGTAAGATGTAGGACTGACATCTTGTTTAGCACTCTGTTATCCTCTTCATATATATTGAAATCAACATAATAAAATAGCGTGTGTATTTGTATGTATGTATGTATGTATTTACGTTAATTTCTATACAAATTTTTATGCGTGGACAGAATGCAACAATCGAGAACCGGTACAGTGGGGTGAGAAACCCCTAGCATAAAGGTAAAAAGAATTGTAGTTGATATAATTTACGAGTAAATGCGAATATTTGCGAACGAATTAAATATTACTGCGCGCGCAGCTATCGTGACGTCATAGCACACGGACTCACGAGAGTGAGATGTTAATACGCACGTATACTGCACATTACAGGAAATTGTTCCGTATTTCGTAATAAAATAACACAGAAATATTTTGATTGAATAAAAAGTATAATTTCTTCAGTAATACTCCATCGAATGATAATAAAGAACAATACGAAATACTTTATCATCATTGCGCAAAATTAATTGAAAAAAATAATTATGGTCGCCATCTTTAATAACGCCAATATGGAGTTTATTTGTTTACATTCTGCGTTTGAATTTCGACGGAGATTTATAAAATTTCATTCTCTACTGCTGGTCATATAGTACTATTGTATCCTGTATAATAATTAAGTAGGTAATAAGAGTTGTATAACGTACGGCTGATGAGTTATATGTATATAAAGTATTGTAAATGACTTATGGAACCCCCAATAAGATTTTGGTATTTTCGTTAATCAATTAATGCACTGTCAGTCAAAGGTATGTAAAGAAATAGGAACATTTAGATTGAATTAAAAGTACAATTAATTGTAATTTATGCAATGTATTTCTGTAAAGTTGTATAAATGTAAACAAATTAGTGCGTGTAATTAAACAAAGTTGGCTTTTCAGTAGGATAACAGAATTTGTTTCTTCATATTATTAGTGAGTAATAATACATCATTTAATTTATATTTCATATTTGGGAAGGACGTCGTAAGTGTCTGAGCCTTTAATCATAAAAACTGACGAATTTATTCAATCGATGTTTGTGAAAAAAATTGTGTGTATATCATTTCACATATTTGAATGTAAATGTGTAAAGATTAAGGGAACGTATTTCAGCTTTTAATCTACTTTCAGCATTTATTTCCAGTAAAAAAAATCATATATATCCAAATTGGGAATAATTGTGATAACATAAATATATATGTTAACTGTGAACCAAATTTTGATGTTAGGTGGTTAAAATTGACTGTACAATTGTTTAAAAGACTTCTCAAATTTTGCATCTAAATCAGATGATTTTTTTACAACTAAACCTATTTTTATGACAGTTACAGAAAAAATTGGTGAACAGCAATGATGAATCATGAATCTGCAGCACATGCATATATGTTCCTAGATATAGGAGAAGTAACATAAACTAAATCTATAAATGTAGTTAGATACATTGAGTCACAAAGAAATTATGTCCATGATCATGAAGAATGAACAAGTTATGATAGAAATATAGCCACTTGCAAAGTTATAAGTGATAATATTAAAGTATTTTTCGTTACAAAATACTTTATTCATATCAATAGTACAGTTCACATTTAAATAACAGTTCTTCACTAGGAATATTCTTAACTGATACTTGAAGATATTTAAATCAGAATATTTTTCCAGCTGAAAATTGTCTACATTACATTGTAGCTGATAAATAACTAGGCTATTCCCAAATATGGAATCTAAATTAATGTGCACTATGTCAAAATTCATCTGATTTAGATCAATATTTGTCAAGTCTTATAAATCAAATCAAATGTTGAATATAAATCAGATAATATTTTTACAAATAGACCTGTCACATTTACAGATAAATATTGGTGCATAGTAATAATTAATCTATAAACAATAAGCTCTGAAGAAGTGGTTTTAAAATTTGAATTACCATTTAAAGTATACCAACTGTTGAGGTTAGGTAAGTCAGCTCCAATTAATAAATGATTACTGAAGAGAAAAATCATCAACTATCTATACGTATGGAATCAAGTTGTGAAAAATTAGGTTTCTGAGATGTGACATAGTCAAAATAATTAGGTCATTTGAATATAAATCAGATAAAACTTTTACAAATAGACGTGTCACGGATACAGATAATAATTGGTGCATAGTCATCATTTTAGTCAGGAGAAAAATTGTAATAGAAGTTACAGGGTTTAGGAAACAACAACCCAATTCGGATTATCATTTTTATATTTAAATAAATTAAGCTGTTGAACCAGACATATATATATTTTAAAAAACCTGTGTAACTGTGATGTTTTGATCTTTATAAATATTCTTTATTTATTTTAAAAGGAATAATTTATAGTTTTTCTGCAAATTGTCAGCTCTTTATACTGAAATATTAGTCACATATTTTATTTTCACGTCTGTTTTTAACAATAAACATCATTAACGGCCATAAACAGACGATTTTTATAATTTAAAATAATTATTAATCATAAAATCTTTAATTAACAACACAAAAACGTTTCTGTACATATTTGTAAAATCTTCAGGCTGTGTGAGTGGAAGAAAGGTTTTTGTTTTGATGTTTTCAAAGTTTGTTCAGTCTGATTTTATTTTCATGTTGATCGTTAAATATATCTTCTTGGTCACAGTGTAATTAATCTCTAATTTAAATGCTGATACATTATGTGACATATGTGGTACATTACGACTGCTGATATCGTCTGCTAATGTAACAATTTATATGTTTAATAAATGTTTCACGGTTACGAACCACGCGAAGATTTCTCGACGTTGTCGTTCTGCACCGCTGTCATCAAGACTGTGGCACTGCGTGACGTATGCGGGGTATATATAGTGCCGGACAAGCTGCGACCTGATTGGCCGCTGAGGATCGCCTGACCGCAGCGTCAAGGACACATGTGTTTCCATGCCGCGTAGTAAATGTCAGGCGATCCTCAACGGCCAATCAGGTCGCAGCATGTCAGACACCATATATGGTATACCCCGCATACGTACGCAGCGCCACACAGGCTGAGGACAGCCGTGGTGAACGACAACATCCAGAACATGGTGTGTAACCGTGAAACAATTAGTTAATAATTTACACGGGGAAAGCTGTCTTTCTTATTAAAATTAAATTCGTCTGTGCGTTATTTAGGAAGTTAAATTTATCAGTTATTTTATTTAAGATGCACATATTTAAAATGAGAACAAGAAATGCACGTGGATATTGGGAACTGAATTAGACACCTAATTTTTTTTCTTCGTATTATAGACAGCCATTTAATTGTGTTTATGGGACTTTATATGAAAACTTATGGAACGAATAAAAAAATGATTGGCTAGAATTTTACATTTGTAATTATTGTAAGTATAGTAATTATTGATTTTTAAAAATAATTACGGAATACGAAGAAGATGAATATGGGAACGTCAAAATCATTCCGCTTAAAAAAATTGATTTGCAGAATAATAAAAATTTAAACAAATAGTTTTTAATTTAAATAAAAATTAATTATTTATTTTCGAAAATTACTAAATTAAGTACCACATTATTAATTTAATTGAGTGAATTTTCAAACAATGCAACCTGGCCGATTACACATTTAGGGATAGGGGGGGTCGAGTTGCGTTACATAAAAATAACGAAAAAAATGACATCTCGGGCAACGCCGGGCACTCAACTAGTAACCAATAAAATGGAAATTAGTAGCTCAATTAATAATCCTATCAGAGTATCAGATTAGTTGTCCAAAATTTCTCCTCAGATGAGATGCCAGGAGAATTCTTGTGGAGGTATCAACATACATTTTTTTTAAAAATAGATTTTCGTCAAATGTTAAATGTTAATTTCTAATCTGTTAATTTTCATAATATTCTAGTATTTATATATACATTAAAAAAATAAGTGTACGACCATTTTAACATACAATTAAAATATTTTACTCAACAACTCGACGTTTCTGTACCATTTTGTACTTTCTTTAGATCGTTTATGTTATGTTTCTGCTGTAACAGAATTTTTTCTCCTAAATGGTGATAAGAAAAAACAATATAATACTTCAAATTTTAAATTTATATAATATCTTTTTCTCATAAAAATTTATCTAATATGAAAAACAACATTATTCTTATATCTTAAATGTTGTAACGGATAATAAATTTGTTAATTATTTAATTTATCTTATTAATAGAAACAAGCGTAAAGCAAAATATTATTTATATATTTACTTGAGGATCCCCACAGAAAACTCCTCTCCCGCTATCTGAAGGGCGTGGGAGAAGTACCCAATGCCCGACCTACCTGATGCAGGTTTCTCTAGGGTTTTCCATGCATTACTTTTAGGCGAATGCCGGGTAGGATCCTTAAACCATAGCCCGGGGGCCCTATTTAACCCTTGGCTACCTTTCTCTACCCTTCCGCTTCTCTCCTTTCAAATCCCTTTCCTATGCTATAAGAGGGGGAGTTGCCACCATGTGGATTACCCTCATGTAGCCTGTTGCCCTAAAAAAATACCTTGGACATACGGTAAGAGTTATCCGCTATTCGTATTGGAATAGTCGGCCAGCTGCCTCCTAAACAGGTCAAAGCACGGCGAGGGGAAAGCTGCGTCCCCACAGCAAACCCCTCTCCGGCCAACGGAAGGGCGTGGGACAAGTAACAAATGCCCGACCTACCTGATGCAGGTTTTCCTAGGGTTTTCTCTGAATCACTTTTAGGCGAATTGCCGGGTAGGATCCTTAAACCATAGTTAACCCTTGTCTACCTTCCTCTACCCTTCCGCTTCTCTCCTTTCACTCACAAGAGGGGAGTTGCCACTATGTGGATTACCCTATACATAGCCTGTCTACACCTCAAATAAATATATCTATATACTATGTTATAATGTGCTGTAAATTGTAATTATAAAATGTTATTTAGAAATTACGTCATGTAAATAAAGAAATTAAATTAATGACTTTTGTTTGAGAATATCAGTCGGTAGGATAGGAGAGAACACTCGTGAATTTTGTTAATATTGTTCAGATTTTCACATTTATTTCTTGTTTATTTTTCTACTTTTATCTTCTAATCTTCTATCATCATTTATGTATTTTATTGCTTACATTTTCTGTAAATTATTTACTTTATATTTATGTGTTTATTTTTTTTGCTTGTGTTGGTCTTTTTGACTTGTCCTATCTTCGTTTTTTAAAATTTGACTTGAAGTAAGGTTACTTTATAATACAAGACTGATGGCGAAACGGCCCCCCCCCCCGCCACCAAGGGAAATTATCGCTAATATTTAGGCACTCATTTTAAAAAAGCAGAATTCTTTAATTGAGCCGCAAGTGAATTCATGAAACATTAGAAAGCGTGGAGATTGTCATCAGAACTCTTAAAATATGTAAATTACTAGTCCAGGGTGACGGGTAAAATATCATTAGTGTGTCTTATTACTGGAATATAGATCAGAATGTTACCATCAATGCAGAGGGAAAAATCAAACCGAATCTTAAGCAATGGACTGAAACGAGCACCTAAATTTAGGGTCTTATGTTAGCTGGTTTGGCATTCGTTTAAGAGGGAAGAGGGTTGGTGTTAAGTTAAATATACTTTTTGGTAGTTTTTATCGGACTAGTCGCCTTGGGGGGATAATTAGAAATTACTATGGAATACCCTTCTTAAACCCCTACAAATGATCGAATTTTTAAAAGAAATATCGAGAAATAGGTACAGGGATCACGAAGAATAATTTAAGTATTTAATTTTCTGTTGATGAATAAATAAATCCTGGAGGCATTTTTACGGTCAAATATGTAAACAAAAAATTAATTAATTAATTTTAAAATGAAAATAAGTCTACATGTTCTATAAAATTTATCCACACATCACAAAAAAATATATACTGAAGCAAGAATATCATGCAGTTTATTTTGACTGAAAAAACAACATATATTTCAATTCACTAATGTATTCAGACTATTTTTAAACCTTCTTGTTGATGGAAGATGTTCCTCAAACAGTGATGCATGTAAATGTTAAAATTTTCTCATGTCCGTTTGTTTCTCTCACGGTTTTAATTTTTTTAATCTATTTCTCTCAAGTTCGTTATCAACTCTTTATTCCCCGTGTACGATTTAATAGTGCTCAAAAATTGGCTTTCATCTTTCTGTTTCCACCATCACTGCCTCTACCTTGTGACCAGCGACCAGGCCTTTTTTTTTATTAATATTAAAAGTTTATAATGGTCGCGATGACAACTTGGTCAATGGTGACCCTTAAATAAATTAAAAATAGTGCTTGTTTACATAAATATGCTGCGATTCACATTGATTCCAATACTATACATTCAATTGAACAGATTGAAAAATTAATTATACATTTCAAATGTGGGTTTCTTACATTTACATTTTACAATTCGCATTTGTTACTCTTTTATCATAATAATAGGATAATTAATAATATTAACTTATTTGAAGCTGCGACTGTTGCAAATTCCACTGTACTGTGTTCATAGTCTGTTTTTATTAGGAGGAGGCCAGGGTCTGCTTCTGAATGTGTATCACTCTCTCGTTTCTTCACTCAATTTATGAGCCTTTTTAATTCTACTTTTTGCCGTTTTATCATTCAAGTGTAGGTAAAAAGAGTCCAATACATTTATGAATGAATGATGTAGAGGATATTTGGTAATGGTTCTTGAGTTATTTGAGTCCGTAGCATTTAGTATAACAGTCTTTAACTGTTCCAAAGGGATAGGTGGAGCACTGGTTTATTCTTCGTATAATATTTTTAGTGGGCCTAATGATTGACTAAGCGCCTTGTATTTATGATCCTGAATGTTTTGTTTTGTTTTCTTGGGTGGATTCGTGCTTGTCTTATGTTCAGGACTACTGGCGTCTTTCTCATCAGCTTGGCTCGTCGAGCTCGTAGATGCAGTTCTTTTTTTGTTTGTTAGTTGGGAATTATCCATGTCCGTTTTTGACCAGGTCTTCTTCGTATTACAAATTTTGTTATACTGTCTTAAAGTTTTTCTAATCCGTTTATGTGGTGTTTCATGCAACTTTGCAGCTTACTTGCAACGTGGAACAGACCAGAGATTTATAAGCAAGTGATTTCTATTTGTCACTGCCACATTTTATTTTTAATATTCTCATTACGACATTCAGGAATTCACGCGCTTTTCGGGACGCAGAATCAAAAGGATTCGTAGGTATTTAGAGTTGTTTACTTGAGGTACTTTCAGTGAGACAACGGGGAAAAATTACTTTCTGACGGAAAAATTGCTATCTGAAATAAAAAAAATCTTGCTTAATTTGAGCACGGTTTCTGTGATAAACCCAACTCCAGTTATCGGAAGGGCCCTGGGGCAAGTTTCAAGAGCATGATGCAGGTTTTCTAACGTTAGCTCGGCCTCATTAAAACATTTCCCAGGGATTCTAGTTCATCCTTGGCTACCTTGCTGTATTTTCCGCATCCCCCCTTTCGAAACTCTTCCTCTACTATTAAAGGGAAGCTACCCCACGATGTGGATTACACTCTTGAGGACTGTCACTCTCACAAAAAAAAATATAGCACGTTTCAGAGAAATAAATGTTATACAATATTTTTTAAAAAAATTGAATAATAGTCCACCAGGAGAAGTACGATAATGTTTGAACACTGTTTCTCTGTTAACTACAAATTATTTTTCAGGTTAAAAGACTGATTGTTAGAGAATATGTGAGGAGTTGACAAATTTCGAATATAATTTCTACTTATGCGTAATTTAGGTTAATTGTAAATATTTTAGTTCGATAATGAATAAGAAAGATAGGCAATACAGACAAAAAAGGGTAATATAAATACCACACAACGTTTCTGGGATCCTTGTGCCTTTCGTCAGGTGCGATGAAGAACCTAGAGAAACAGGCTTTTGAGTGTTGTCAACTGACCAGTGCAGTTGTGTTTCGCTAGGCTTTTCTTAGCACCTGAGGAAAGGCACAAGGATCTCAGAAACGTTGTGTAGTATTTACATTACCCTTTTTGGTCTGTATTGGCTATCTTTCTTATTCATTATTTGCAATCAAACGTAAACGTTTTCATTTTACTTGGATGTTTGCAATATATTTGATGGATGTCTTGTACTTCTGCAAGAAAGGTTACTACTGTTGTTGGGATTCCACCCTTGTAACGACGTTTGTTTACCACAACGTTTCGGTGGCTGGCACCGCCATCTTTACCAGGAATTTTGCGTTGTAGCAAACAAACGTCGTTACCCGGTTCTGCAGTTACACCAGTGGGAAACCTACGATCCCATGTTCGAGGATGAACTCATTCACTTTTTAAATTAATAACTCAATCCTTCGTAGGAATACGTAATGAATTCCCTGCCATGTTGAAGTAAAATAATTCGAATCAGAAGAAAAGAAAACATTTTTTTTTACGCAGCGTGTTGCTTTCACTCGTCTACCCTTCGTCCATTTCCCGCCGTGATCCTGTGTTCTCGGCCCGCCTTGAGAACCACACGAACCACGTTTTACCCTTATGAGTTTTCCTTTACAAACTCCCTCAGTTTCCCACACGTCATCAGCGTGTGTTTCCTGGCGTGGTAGTCTATCAACGCGCGGAGTCTTGTAGTCAATTCTTTTCTCGATTCAGCGCTCCCCTCCTTTTATAATTCCCATTACGAGATGGAGGAGGGAGAAACCACCACAACCAAGCTTTTGTGGAGACGTGATCGACCTCAGTCTTGCCACCCTACACAGTTACTGCCGTGTATTCCGGGGCCCTCTTTCCTGATGGGGGGGCTTCGCATTCCTCTACTTCTCTCTCCTCACTCCTCGTAATGGAGCCGAATCGTTACTCTCTTTTCGACTTAAAAGGATCCGATTTATTCGAGGGTTCCATATTATTTTTGGGGGTAGTGGAAGGCAAATTTTTAACGTCGAGACTGAAAATTCATGTCAAGATACTTTCTCTCTTTGAATTATCAGCGTTAAAAAACGAGTTTTAATCGATTTTATTCCCCCACATATTTCAGTTACTCCTTTAATATTTATCAATCCTTCTTATTACTAAAATATTATTTTTCAAAACCTGCACCAGGTAGTTTTTTTAATTTTTTTATTTTTATTTTTTAGGGCAATAGGCTACATGAGGGTAATCCACTTAGGGCAACTCCCCTTTAATAGCATAGGAAGGGATTTGAAAGGGGGGATGCGGAAGGGTAGAGGACGGTAGCCAAGGGTTACTAGGGCCCCCGGGCTATATTTTAAGGATCCTACCCGGCATTCGCCTAAAGGAATGCAGGGAAAACCTTAGAAAAACCTGCATCGGGTAGGTCGGGCATTGGGCACTTGTCCCACGCCCTTCCGATAGCGGGAGAGGAGTTTGCTGTGGGGACGCAGCTTACCCCTCGCCATGCCTTGGCCTGTTTAGGAGGCAGCTGGCCGACTATTCCAATAGGAATAGCGGACAACTCTTGCCGTATGCCCAAGGTCTGCGACCCCGGAACATACACCTCTCAAAACAGACCGAGGTGCCTCGGCATGTGGGAACCTTAGTTCAAAAAAAACAAGAGAGATGTGAGAGCATCAGGTAGTTTTTTTTTTTTTTTTTTTTTTGGGCAACAGGCTACATGAGGGTGATCCACATTGGGCAACTCCCCTTTAATAGCATAGGAAGGGATTAGAAAGGGGGGATGCGGAAGGGTAGAGGAAGGTAGCCAAGGGTTAACTAGGGCCCCCGGGCTATGGTTTAAGGATCCTACCCGGCATTCGCCTAAAGAAATGCAGGGAAAACCCTAGAAAAACCTGCATCGGGTAGGTCGGGCATTGGGTACTTGTCCCACGCCCTTCCGATAGCGGGAGAGGAATTTGCTGTGGGGACGCAGCTTACCCCTCGCCATGCCTTGGCCTGTTTAGGAGGCAGCTGGCCGACTATTCCAATAGGAATAGCGGACAACTCTTGCCGTATGCCCAAGGTCTGCGACCCCGGAACATACACCTCTCAAAACAGACCGAGGTGCCTCGGCATGTGGGAACCTTACTTCAAAAAAAACCAGAGAGATGTGAGAGCTCTCTGGGAAGGTTCACCTGCGAGAAATCCTCTCGCAGGCTTCCTATTATTATAATCAGCATCAGGTAGGTCGGGCATTGGGTACTTGTATCTCTCGTATAAGGTTCTACCTGCGAGAGAACATCCCTCGCAGGTATTGCCTGCGAGAGAATAGCCCTCGCAGACCCACTATTGGTTATTTATACTTTGATTCGGTGTTAAACGTATTCTCTGAAAAAAAAACCCAGAAAGTCGAATATAAAATATGTATGTTGATGGCGATTACGCGTCGTATGACGTCATAAGAAAAAGTGTCAGTAAATTCATATTTGGGCAGAAAAGAAGGTTCATAAAAACGAATTGACAAACTATTATAGATGACGTTACAAGGCTGTTAATAAGTAAAACAGACTCAGAAGTTGTGATTTGTTTCAGTAAAACTGAAAATATTGACAGGCCTTTACTTGAAATAATAGGACGACCAACGGCGGAAAAAACAAACATTTGAGATCTGCGGGAAAAAAAAAATTATTTTACAGAGTATACAGCTGTAGTATACTACCAAAAGCACCTGGTGCTAAGACGTAAAGAAACAGAATGAGGAGGTGTTGGTGTGAAGGAACCTGAGTCAGCGGAACTTATGTTGTCGATGAAGCCACTGGAATAAGAAATAAAACGGAAAGGAAATATACCAAAGAACTTGATAAAGAAGAATTTTCACATCGATTAGCCTCTAAATTGTTTAATTTCTCAATTTCGAGGAGTTTCTTCCACGCAGGTAACATTAAAAATAGCTCCTGTTCGTCGAGTCAAAGAAAAGTCATTCGTCCTGGGGATGCGTGATTTGTTACGTCTCAAAAATTTGTTTACTAAATCGCGGTTAATTACAACACTTTAAAATAGAACTATTTGTGTATTGCTAGTCCTCGTTGTAGCGTTATAAAGTAGATAAGTTCTGCTCTTAAACAACTCCGTCAATACCAATATATTCCAAAGATATTAAACTTTGTAATTATTTTCGATATTTTGTACTTTGGTTAGATGTTAAACGTATTCTCTGAAAAATAACAGAAAGTCGAATATAAAATATGAATGCTTTGAATGACGTCATCTCTGTGGTGGCATTCGCATGAACCCCACATCATAATGACGATAATGTCGCAAAACTTGTATCGTCTAAGCAAAAAAAAAAGTTCTTTGGGGGTGGGGGGGTGGGGGGGGGTGGAGAGAACGAACATAAATTGGTAAACAATTGAGGCGTTATCAAGATGTAACACGGAATAATCGTTCGCTTCAGCACAAGGCAGGCAGTAAAGGCGACGGTGATGGTTATGAGACGGAGGTTTGTCAGAGGCGAGGAGAGAGGCAAGGAGTGTCCTGTCCGGCTTATCAAGCGTAATGAATGCGGTTCCATTCTTTTGTCCAGCTTATCGGCCCTAGTCCTTTGTTCTGTGCAGTATAAAAGCCGAGCGTTCACAAACTCTGAATGGAGTAATCCGGAGTCGGAGCGATTGATCAAGTGCGACCCTGGTGGCGAGGGAACGATCAATCTGACTATCGGTCCAGCCAAACTCCTTCCAAGACAAGCGGGAATCCGGAAAGGGAGGGGGGGGGGGCAGATTGCAGTTTAACATACGCGCAGGTTGATCGTACTTAGACACGTTAGTTTCCTACTACCCTCGGAAATAATTTTACGTCATTTTTCTAGTCATATTTACAACTCAATTATTATGTGAAATACGTTGAACTTTCTCCGGGGTGAAGTCTACACCTGAAGCCTTCGATTATTTCATTAATTCTTCCCTGCATATTAAAAATTTATACCGAAGATCTGGGAGAAGTGAAAGGTATTTTCCTATTTATGGAGCACCGAAGAAGCAACCAGCATATTATGCAAGAAATTTCCTTTCCAACATTAGATGACAGTAATTATAATAATTCATCAAAACCACCAATATATCAGAAAAATGTGTATTAATTTGACTGTATATTACCTGAGGAAGTACCAAAATTGTGGCTGAAACATCGTATAGTGATGATTTTTTTGGTTTTAATAAACATATACATATTTCTTCTGATATTTTGGCTGATTATTTATTTACTAAATGATAATTGTCAGATTATATTAAATAATAGTAATAATGCCAAGTACTACACCTACTGCACTGCATCGAGGATGTGGAATGCGTCAGGGTGGACTTTTTTGTTTATTACAAATTATATATAAATAATTTCACTCAAGTTTTAAATTTTACAAATTAATACATCTGTGCTGTTGCTATTTTTTCCAAATATTTTATTATGAACTAATAATATGCCAGAACATTAACGTTGCGAGTTTAATAGGTCATGCTGGTTATTACAGTTGATATAATATTATAGCACGAGTCAGGGACGAAGGCTGATGGCGGGCGCAGATTGAGGCAGAGGAGACAAGTGCGACGTTCACACGATGTGCGCGGAATTAAAATGCACAACGATCTAACTAAGTCATGCTCTAGCTGCTTACAGAAGCTGATTGGTTGTGCACTGAGAGTGGGCTGACACCTACGAAGAAAGACACTAAAGTCGGCCGTCATCGTACATGCCGCTCACTATAGTAACAACTTTTGGTGATGACGACCAATATTTTTTGCTGACTCTTCACATTTAACCTTAATTCTACATATCAGATTCTTCAGTTATTTTTTTTACTGAATATAAGGAGCGGCTAAGGAGAAATGTAGTTAGCTCGGCTTTAAATTGACTTTGCATTTTAGATAAGTGTTTAATTCTTTTTGGAAGTTTTTAAAAGATGAAAAACTGTACCTTTGGAGAACAACTGATAAGATGACGGGAAAATTGCCCACTTTTTGACAATTTATTAATACATTTATAAAGTGGAAAAATGTCGACCGGACCAGGAATCGAACCCGGAACCTCTCGCTAACCTTGCGTCCAGTCTACCAAATGAACAATGCCTGTCGACTCCAGGTCCGGTGTGGAAATTTCTCCATCCATTTGACCTTATGCAGGCTCGTCTATAAGTTTTACAAATCACAATTCCTACATGGCTTTTAAATGAAGAACGGATTTTAAATGTAAATTGGGTTTAGAATTTTCAATTCAAGAATATAGAGAGAAACAAGTAAAAGGCCCTAAGGGCAACAGTTAAGTTAAAATAAAGAATTAGGATGGAAAAATGTCGACTGAAGACATGTGTGGTTCGATTCCTGGTCCGGTCGACATTTTTCCATCCTGATACTTTGTTTCACCTTAATCATGGCTTTTACGACTTGTGGCCTGTGAAGGATTTCTCTCTATATTCTTAAATTAGACAAACGGTCATAATTTTACAAACAAACTGTAAGGAAAGAATCGTTCAGTTATCTTCTGAACTCGGTAAATGGCCCACGTGCTGAAAGAATTTGAAGAACGTTGACGATCAAATTGACGGAATTACATCATAACGAGGACAAGCAAGAGAATATTTCGAAACTGTTTGAAAGCTCGTTAGACAACATACATGTGATAGGTGGAGAGTTATTTTTGAGTCATAGCCAGTCGTAGTCAGCGGGGCGGGTAAAAGGTGTGCTGCGGGTTGCATTCAGATAGGGGCACGCTTTCGTTTTCTTTCCGACGCGAATGCACATTAAACTAAAACAAACGGATATTTCAACTGTACAAATTACTCGTACTTTAGCAGTGCATATTACGAGTATTGAACTTCAACTTGCCTCTCAAACAAAATATAATGTAGATTGGATAAAAAGCAACTAATAGTCTTTCTTCAGAGGTTTTTTGACAATCAGTTTAAGAATATTTTATTGAACTGAGTACAGGAGTTTCCTAATCGTTACCTTAATATTTAATTATTTTTTTTAAAAAAAAGACCAGAACAAACAAAACAGAAAGTATACAAGTTGCGAAACATATTTTAATTTTTTAAAAAAGTTGAAATGTTTCACTACTTGTAAAGTAAAAATTAAAATATGTTTCACAACTTGTATACTTTCTGTTTAGCGTTTTCTGCCCTATTCTTTTTTTAAAAAAAATTAAAATATTAATGTAACGATTAGGAAACTCCTGTACTGAGTTCAATAAAATATTCTTACACTGATTGTCAAAAAACCTCTGAAGAAAGATTTTTTTTAGGGCAACAGGCTACATGAGGGTAATCCACATTGGGCAACTCCCCTTTAATAGCATAGGAAGGGATTTGAAAGGGGGGATTCGGAAGGGTAGAGGAAGGTAGCCAAGGGTTAACTAGGGCCCCCGGGCTATATTTTAAGGATCCTACCCGGCATTCGCCTAAAGAAATGCAGGGAAAACCCTAAGAAAACCTGCATCGGGTAGGTCGGGCATTGGGTACTTGTCCCACGCCCTTCCGATAGCGGGAGAGGAGTTTACTGTGGGGACGCAGCATTCCTTTCTCCGTGCCTCGACCAGTTTAGGAGGCAGCTGGCCGACTATTCCAATGGGAATAGCGAACAACTCTTACCGTATGCCCAAGGTCTGCGACCCCGGAACATACACCTCACAAAACAGGCCGAGGTGCCTCGGCTTGTGGGAACCTTAGTTCAAAAACGGAGAGGAAAAGGCATACCCAAAGGTAGCCCCTTCGTATCTCTCCTAAAAGATTCTGTCTGCGAGAGAACATCCCTCGCAGGTATTGCCCGCGAGAGAATAGCCCTCGCAGACCTTTCTGAAGAAAGATTTCTTTTTTTTTTAGTGCAACAGGCTACATGAGGGTAATCCACTTTGGGCAACTCCCCTTAAATAGCATAGGAATGGATGTGAAAGGGGGGATGCGGATGGGCAGAGGAAGGTAGGCAAGGCTTAAAAAGAAAAAGAAAGCGTACCCCAAAAAAAAAATTGAAAAAAATTATAAATATGTTTCACAACTTGTATACTTTCTGTTTCGTTTTTTCTGCTCTTTTTTCTTCTTCATATACGGGTTGTAGTTATCACGGAAGTTCAGATTTCTCATCGTTCAAGCTCCGAGAAGTGACTTGTCCGTCATTTGCGTGTCGTGCTTTGTCCTACTCACTATAAATTTTTTGTTTTTGTGCATAGTTGTTTATTTATTTTATACAGTGATCGTCTTATTTGTCTTTAACTAATTATTTGTTAATGTAATTTGTAATCATTCTTCATAAATAATAAACTGTACTCTTCTTACTGTTAAGCCCGTTTTCTCTCTTCCATTTTTATTTAATTTCATTTAAGTATTTTTTAATTAGTAATTATTATACTTATTATTTGATATACTGTACAAAAAAAAATTATCTTCCACGTTAGCATAACTTATTTCTTAGTAACTGTTACGCTATAATCGCTTATATAGTCCGATGAAATATCACTATTTATTTAACGTAAATCAGTTTATTCCACATGTACAATTTGTTAACGGTCCTCTGTAAATAAACAGTTTTGAACAAACAACTAACATTTGCCCCTCGCGTTGTATGACGTTTATCTCTGACGTCACGTGAATAATAATTCTCTAATCTCTTTGGTTCAAGCGTGGGGGATGATATCCGATATGATAAAAAAGTTTTAAACATATACAAATAATATTTACTACAAGGTTGACGATGGTTTACAATTACGATCTACCGAATAAAATGTTTAAACAATTATCCCTTATCCTGGTGATCTTGTTTTAATTTGTAAAGCACATTTTGTAATAATAAATAACTAATATTTACTGTAGTAAAAATTACAGGAATATAGAATACAAAACCGACACTCCAGATATAATTGAAGACGATGTAAAAAAAGCTCTGAAAGAGAAAAAAAAGGGAAAGCACCAGGACCAGGAAATATCCAAACAGAACTTTAGAAATATGGAGGGGGAATGTTAATAACCCTTTTAACGAAAATTTTTAATAAAATTGAAACTGGAGAGGATATTCCAGATGATTGGAATATATCTTTTTTTTAGGGTAACAGACTACATGAGGGTAATCCACATGGTGGCAACTCCCCTTTAATAGCATAGGAAGGGATTTGAAAGGGGGGATGCGGAAGGGTAGAGGAACGTTGCCAAGGGTGAACTAGGACCCCCGGGCTATAGTTTAAGGATCCTACTCGGTAATTCGCCTAGAAGTGATTCAGGGAAAAACCATAGAAAATCTCCATCAGGTAGGTCGGGCATTTGGTACTTGTCCCACGCCCTTCCGATGGCGGGAGGGGGGTTTGCTGTGGGGTCGCAGCTTACCCCTCGCCATGCCTTGGCCAGTTTAGGAGGCAGCTGGCCGACTATTCCAATAGTAATAGCGGACAACTCTTACCGTATGACCCCGGAACATACACCTCTCAAAACACGCCGAGGTGCCTCACCATGTGGGAACCTTAGTTCAAAAAACGAGAGAGATGTGAAGGCAACCCTAAAGGTAGACTGCAGGCTTCCTTTTCTAGTGGTGATAAAAGAAAGTGTTCTAACTGTAGAGGTATAAGTGTTTTAGCTTCGACGGCGAGAATTTTCAGTAAAATTCTAAATATTAAAATTAATGAGACAACAGGCCAAATAAGAGAGGAACAAGGTGGAAGATAACATATTCTGTATTAGACAATAACATGAGAAGATTTTAATTAAACATCAAGAACTATATATGGCTTTTATCGATTTAGAAAAGGCGTATGATAATATCCCTCGACATCTATTATGGTCGGCAATGAGAAATATGAATATCCATGGTAAATGGATGAATGTTGTTAGGAGAATCTATAATAATACAAAAGCCAAAATAAATTCAGAATAAGCTAACAGAAGAATTCAGTGTGAATAAAGGCCTTAAGAAGTCTGTCACAGATACTTTGTAATATTTATTTAGATCAGGCACTTAATTCATGGTGTAAAAAATGATCTGTAATGGGCGTTCCTGTAGGAGACAGGATACTACATTCACTGTTGTTCAGGTAATATTTGCAGGAGATGAAGAGGACATGATAAATAAGCTCATGGAAGAATATAAAAGATGGGGACTGAAGATAAATTTACACAAGACAAAAGACATGTATTTAGGAATAGACGTAGAAGACATAACACTCGGAACAGGAAAAATAAAAAAATGTGAATATTTTTAAATACTTGGGGTCAATAATTACCAATGTAGGAACATGTGAATATAGAGATATACAAACTAAAATTGCAATGGAAAAGAATGCTACCAAAACACGGAATAATTTTGAATAAAAATTTAACAAAGGAGAAACAAAAATCAAAATTTATAAGAGCATAAATACAGAACATTCTATGTTATGGAAGTGAAACTTGGCACCTGACAGAATTACAACAGAACACAATTAGAACAGTAGAACTCGATTATCTGAGGAGAAGTCTTCAAAAAACAAGACAGGGTAAAATTAGAAATGAGCTCCTTTGGTAAGAAATGAACGTAACCACGTCTGTCGTTAAAAGGATTGAAAATCAAACCACATCTTTACCTTCCATCAGTTCATCCAGCTCCACATTATGCCTTGCTCTCCAGCCTTCATCTGTCATTACAGCTCCAAATATCGTCCTTAAGATCCGTCTTTCAAATACTCTGAGGATTTTCACATCAGTATCTCTCGGGGTCCAGATCTCTGCTCCATAAATCACCACCGGTCGCACCAGTGTATTATATATTTTTATTTTTGTCTTCCTTGTGAAGAGCTGGCTGGTAAATAAATTCTTATTTACTTAATATGCTCGGTTCCCAGCCTGACGCTCCTCAATGGAGTTAATAAAAACAATAAGTAATTACAATAAACGTTTTTTGAAACTTGTATTTTTACGTCTGTTTATATTAAAAATAATAAAGGTTTTTTCGACCAATATTAGACAATATTTTATTTATTTATGACAACGTTTCGGTACGTGTTTGTTCCTTCATCAGGTCTTTACTGTACCAAATAAAGTTGTATTATCAAGAAGCCAATGAATTTATAAAAGTGGTTGATCAAAAAAAAAATATTATACTATTAACACAATGAAACTAACCTAATATATGCTAAATATTAAAACCTAATTTTACATCCCATTAAAAAAACAAACAAAAAAACTTTAGAAGTTTGTCCGAGGCAACTTATTCACAAAACTGCACACACGAGGGCGGTCGCATATGAGGAATATCAAACCCTCAATAGAATTGTCAAATCCCTTAGGTACTTACAATCTGACCCTGTGACCACCTGATGAAGGTAAAAACACGTACCGAAACGTTGTCATAAATAAGTAAATAAAATATTGTCTGATATTGGTCGAAAAACGTTTTTTTTGAAACTATTTTCCAACGACGTAACGGTCAGATAAAAAGCACAATACACGCAGTCGCGTCGATAATTTTCAAAAAATAAACGCGGATTGTGCGTGAGTGGGGAGTAAAAGTAATGAATGAAGATAATTGAGTCACGAGACGTTATAGAGAGAGGAACGACGACAATAGAAACGAGTAAGCGAGTTTTTGGTTACCCTACCGGATAAATCAAATACATTTCTCGGAAAGGGCGCATACACAATAGCGGCGAAATTCAGCGATTCTGTGATGAATATGAAAAGGTTAACACAATGAGGAGGGAATTAAAGTGGAAGGGAAGGGTAGAGAGGGGTGGAGGCATGGACGGATATACCTTTCCACCAGGAAAATGGAAGCTGCGAGTACAGTGTAACGTGTGTGTGCACGGTGATCGAATCGAACTAATTATAATATAGTAACAATCTTCTTCTTCTTCCAAAGCTCTACAGCCCGATGTGGGTTTTGGCTGCCTTCACAAAACTGCCTCCAATCTTCTCTCCTCTCGGCTCCTCCCACCACCATCTGATTGTCTTCATTTTCTTCAAGTCTTCTAACACATCTTGGATCCATCTTTTCCTTGGTCTTCCCCTTTTTTTTAGTTCCCTTTATATATCGGCTTTGACATTCTTTCTGTAGCCATTCTTTGTATGTCTCCCAACCACGAGATTCTATGTGATTTTATAAATCTAACTATGTCTTCATGCCCGACCTACCTGATGCAGCTTTTTCTAGAGTTTTCCCTGCATTTCTTTAGGCGAATACCGGGTAGGATCCTTAAACCATGGCCCGGGGGCCCTTGCAACCCTTGGCTACCTTCCTCTAACCTTCCGAATCCTCCCTTTCAAATCCTTTCCTATGCTATTAAAAGGGAGTTGCCACCATGTGGATCACCCTCATGTAGCCTGTTACCCTAAAAAAAATCCTTCTAGGATGCTATTTATCTCTTCATTACATCTTAATATCCATCTGTCAAAGCTCCATAGATTCTCCTAATAATTTTCCTTTCTAATCTCCTGAGAGTCTCCACATCTGTATTAGTTAGTGTCCATGTCTCTGTCCCCAAACGTTACTATGGGTCTAATTAATGTTTTATATATTTTTACTTTTGTTCTTCATGTTATTAGGGACTATTTTAGTACTGGGATGTTTGCGTAATATGCTCTATTTCCTTTGATTAATTTCTGTAGCTATATTATTGGTACTGTTGATGTTCACTCCAAGATATGTGAAGTCAGTTACTCCTCCGAAGTTATATTCATTTAAATCTTGCACTTTTATTTTATTTTCCGCTTTGGCATTCTTAGTTATTTAGTTTTTCTCTCATTTATTTTCAATCCTATTGTTTTACTTTTTTTTCTTCAAGTTTAATAAACGTATCTTTTAATGTTTCATTATTCCTCGTTATAGTTATATTCATTTAAATCTTGCACTTTTATTTTATTTTCCGCTTTGGCATTCTTAGTTATTTAGTTTTTCTCTCATTTATTTTCAATCCTATTATTTTACTTTTTTTTCTTCAAGTTTAATAAATGTATTTTTTAATGTTTCATTATTCCTCGTTATTAATACTACATCATCTGCATATGCTAGGCATTGTGTGTATGAATAAAAATATATTACCTCTCAAAATTAATTATTTTACTGCGGCATTTAGTGCAAGATTGAACAACGTTGCCGAGAGCGAGTCACCTTGCTTGTTATTTCTAATTCCTTACTTATCTCATTTCCCACACATATTTTACATTTTGTTTCCAACACGGATATGTAATAATAGTAATTATTGTAAATACCGGCGAGTCGAGAAACAGGTGTCGAGTGATTTTAGCGCAAGTTACAGCAAACTCTAGAGTCACTTACAAGGGTATTTCTTTTTTCAGTGATTCTGGTTTGGTTTTACGAGTGTTACCACCGATCACGTCTATTCTCGGGGAATAATAACACTCGTACGAACAACGAAACTCTTTGTACCCCCCCCCCCCGCCCCTTCCTCCACCCCCGAGAAGAATACAACTCCTCACAGGGAACCCCCCGAAAGTTTCCCCGACAATATTTACTTATAGCCGAAATAACTTCTTTCTCAGATGAGAAAAAGGGACACAGAAACGGGTCAATAAATAAAAGTTGGTGAGAGGTTTATTTTTTTTTTTGCTTTCCGAAGAAGAAAACGCTGAAGCGAAAGAGTATTTATTCGTTGTCAATAGGCAATCTGTCTCTGTGCTAAGTGAGACAACTGCAGAAAGTTAAAGAGCTTTTAAGAAGCTTCGGCGCTATTGTTCTCTAATGGCACGGACATCCCATAAAGTTTGCCCTCGTCTTCTCCAGGGGGCGCGCAAAATGGCGTCCGGAGAACGATCGCGAAGGGATTAAGAGAAATTACCACGCCGTTGCTCAAGAAATTTGGAGAATAGTTGGGGGGGGGGGGACTTTTGTAAATAAGCAGAAGAACTTTAACAATCGTAAAGGAGTGACAGCCAAAGATTTTATTTTAATGGGACTTTACTAAATGAAAAAAAAAGTTATTAACAATAAAATAACGTTGAAATGAAAAATATATGTCTGATTGAAAAGAATTAATAAGAAAGGTAGCCAAAAACAGATCAAAGAAGTGGTAATATAAATACCACTTAAGGTTTCTGGAATCCTTGTCCCTTTCTTCAGGTGTTCAGAAGAGAATTTTGAGTTTTGTCACTGACCAGTGCAGTTGTGTCGCTCTAGGCTCTCCTTAGCACCTGAAGAAAGGTACAAGGATCGCAGAAACCTTAAGTGGTATTTATATTATCACTTCTTTGGTCTTTTTTTGGCTATATTTTTTATTGTTACCGTCAGGGTTCTAAACGATTAGTGATCTTCCCTATCCACGTCTATTTGACCTTCTAGTCTCTCTCTTTCAAACTTTCGTTGCCCACCACTTTATTATTCAGTCTCTCAACTTCTGAAAAACTCTTTCTTTCACTGCGAAATCTCAATTATTTTTATTTATTTGTAGGAGCAAAGAGAATGCTCACTGGGCAGAGATGATGAACGTTCCGTTACCACGGCAACGAGAGAAATAAATATTAGTGGTAGTATAGTTGACTTTGTGACGTGCTGTAGGATTATTAGTAGCACCTGATTAAGTAGTAAAACGTGCACTAAATATTATTATTTAAGCTATTATTATTTATCTACATTTCTCCGGTGGCAGCTATGACACTACGAAAATATCATAATCTAATTTACAAACTATATGGGTAACCTAAACCAAGTGTCGTAGTAAAATACAATTATATTATTTATTAGAAAAAAAATAAGGGGTTTTCTTTTCACTGCACTTCAATTTTTTTAATCTTTCGTTTTATAAATCACCTCTCACTACGCTGACCATATAAAAATTTATAAATGTAATAAGAAATATATATTGTAGTAATTAGGAATTAAGACATTGTTATAATTGGAAAGAAAATAGAGGACTCATTATTAGTGGATAAAGCGGACGCCGCAACAAGGCGGTAACGAAAAGAATGCATTGTTCTACGCGCTCAAAATCTACGAGACGAGGAAGTTCAGTTGGGCAGCGGACAGCAAAAAGTTCGAAAGCAATCTTGGGTCAGGCAATGAACGGCGAGGCATAAGGACCAGCAAAGTTTTTGTACAAATTTAATAGAGTCAGGAATGTGCAGCCGCAAATAGAACAGTTTGATAGCAGTTACAAACATGCTCTAAAATTTTTAAAAAGTAAAACAATCTTCAGTAGGGGAGGAGAGATTGAAATTAACGTCGTAATCGGTGGCAGAGCGGAAATTCAACTTGCTGGCCATAGACCAAATCCAACTAAAACTACACGAGATCAGCAAAGCATCGAGAAACTACGCCAATTAGAATTGTTGACATTTAGAGCCTGTGAATACTAGAATCAGTGATATCCCCAAATTTAGTGCACGAAAAACCTAAAACGAAACCAGGGCGGCCGTAAGTAGAAAAACTTTAAAATCATATTGTAAACCACTTTTAAAAGATAAAAGTCAGATCGTTCTTTAATTATTTAGTTCTTTAATTTTAATTATTTAATTATTACATTTAAATTCAATCTGTAGTGTTATTTTCTTCCACAACAAAGTTCGTTTATGTTTCAGACGCATTAACTTCCATAAAAGGTAAATGTAATTTGATTGTATAAAATTCACCCATTTATCAAACCCAGATAAAGACCCTTAGATCCCAAATATTATTGTGTATTTAAAATTGTTAATAAATTTGTTTAATTGTTTTCCCTTAATAATATTTTTATTTTATTTAAACGCC
Source organism: Zhengitettix transpicula (assembly GCA_037074705.1). Classification (NCBI taxonomy): domain Eukaryota; kingdom Metazoa; phylum Arthropoda; class Insecta; order Orthoptera; family Tetrigidae; genus Zhengitettix; species Zhengitettix transpicula. The sequence goes on along the minus strand of CM073590.1, from coordinate 238,305,751 downwards.
TTTTTATTACAATATATATATATATATATATATATATATATATATATATATATATGTAATACCGCATTATTACTGTAGTTTCCTTACCCTACGTCTAAACTGATCAGCGATATTTGGAAAAGTCGTCAGTCTTTCTGCAGGCAATAAATTCCAGTCTCGAATTGCTCTATTAACAAATGAAGATTTGACACCGTCTGTACGTTGCCATTTTTCTTTTAATTTTGAAATGGCTATCAATTTTTTTTAAAAAAATTAAATGGCCGCCAAGAGATAATTATCGACAGATTTATCGTGCGGTAGATTTTTTTTCAGTATTATTCAAGTCAACCATAAAAAATGAATATAAAAATTAACCAAACACATTTGGTCTTTCCGACAGCCTCGTTAATCTTATTAGATCCTACCTACACATGACAGCACGCATGTTACTATAGTTTTTTTACCGCTGCGCAATTCTCTTCACTCGTTCGGGTGTACCGCAAGGAACGAATCTTGGACTACTTATTCATAAACGATGTTACCAACCGCATACATTCAAATCTAAAACTTTAGAGGAAAATAAACCTCTTAACGCTAACTGCGTGGCTCTTGAAGAAGACTTGGACAATCGTGTTGAATGGACCAGAAAAAAATAAACTTTTCTTTAACACACACACACACACACACACACACATGCGCATCACGGGGGAAAAATATTTCAAGTACAATGCCACAATAGCAGAAGAACTATTAACAAATGTAATGTCTGTAAAAAGATCTCAGTGTAGTCCCGGAATGACGAATGTTTGATTCATCGTTACCCTACTTCAATGTTCGTGTACCCCAAAGTTTACAAACAGACACCAGGCATTAATTTATATATATATATATATATATATATATATTGTAATGATTAGCCTTTTATTACTTAATATAAAAAATATAAACTTTATTACATCGAAACTACAAAAAATACTAAAATACATTAAAAAATATTGTTGGGCGCCAGCAGATATACATTGGTCTGCATAAAATTAAAATTAGCTGCGGCTTGATTAAAAAGTTCTCCTTCTCAACAGGGTAATGTGGGCGGTTTGGTGGCTATTCAAAAACAGAGTCCATTTTTCCACTGTGTAAAAGAATTTTACTTTTGAATGTACTTTACATATATTGTGATGTTTACTTTACTTGTGGCTTCAGCACACGATCTCCTTCTTCGGCCTCCCCGCGATGGTGGTTCCTCAAAACCTCTGCGTCTCCGTCTCCCTGCCTGCCTGCGTCTCTTCTTGCGTGTCTCTGTCTCTCCGTCTCCCTGCTTTTCCCTGCGTCTCCGTCCCCGTCTGCCGTCCCTGCGTCTCACGGGTTCGGAGTATTTATTCGAACTCCGCCCCCCCAAATGATACAAAAAAAAGGGACGCGAACCCGCGATTTCTTTTGGCCTTCTCAGGCAGAAACACGTGCACGCCTAATGTATTCATACTCAGGCCTCCTCAGGCCCGCGGTGGACACAAGGGCGGTCACTTAAGGTCGTTATTCACTACAATATATATATATATATATATATATATAAAACATTAAATCAATAACTGCGGCGAAAAAGGCTCCGAAATAATTTATTAGAATAAACTAATGCTGTAATTAATACTTTATCATCAAATTTCAAGAATATTTCTTAATTAATTATTTGATTTTAAATACCGCATTATTAACATTTTAAGATAGACGAATAATAATAAATATATGTAAATTTGAAATATTATTTCACTTTTTTAACCTTGTATGGCAAACAAAAACAACTCTGATGAAAACACAAAAATGAACTGAAACGTCGTTGTATTGAGTAACATTTTTAATCATGTATGTAAATAAGGTCGTTTATTTTATTTTATTTACATTATAAATCTTTATAAAATTTCTCAGAATCCTATTAGTGAAAAAAACAACAAACAACAAAATTCCTGATCTGTATGGAGCATGCGAGGGCTATTCTCTCGTAGGCAATACCTGCGAGGGATGCTCTCTCACAGCCAGAACCTTGTAGGAGAGATACGAAGGGGCTACCTTTGGACGTCGGCCTGTTAAGTAAGCCTGCGAAGTTTTGATATGACGTCTGAGGAACACAATTCACGCTTAACACCAACGTGACTTTATTTCTGTTGTGAAAGAGGAGACATTTTTAAAAATTATTTATTTAAACTTTTAGTGAGGAGCAAACGTACTATTGTCTGAAGTCATATGTGGGGACGAATATTCCGTGTCCCCATGCGAGCAAGAGGGTCCCGTTACGCGTCCCGTTAGGGGATGCAAACAATGCTCCCCACCAAGTAACGGGACCCTACCGAGCACCTACAGCGTGCACACGCAGAGCCCATTCTGTTCCCGGCTCTCGCGCGACACAATTACCTGTGCTTCCGGACAACGGCTAGAGTCGCACCACGTGGTGGAATAAAGTCTTAGTTTAGGAGACCAGGCTTATTACTCCCGGCTCCGGGAATCCTAACCCTGCACGAGTCTTTCCTATATTGGTGACCCCTACGATGGACATTTTGAACAACAAAATCGCCGAGCTACAGCAGGAGATCGCAAGGCTGAAGGAGGATCCACGTGGCCAACACCATGACGCAGCACAGGTCTGTAGGATCACACCGAAGCTGCCGGCTTTCTGGGCGGACAATACGGACGTCTGGTTCGCCCAGGCGGAAAGCCAATTCGCCATCGCCTGCATCACGCAGGACGCCACCAAGTTCAACCACATCGCAGCTCACCTCGAACAAAGATGGGCTGCGGAAGTCCAGGACATCCTCGTCAACCCGCCAGCAACAGGCAAGTACGAGTGTTTAAAGAAAGCTCTGATACAGAGACTTTCGCCCTCACAAGAGCGAAGAACTCGGCTGCTGCTCAGCGAAGCCGAACTTGGCGACAGATCTCCGTCGCAGTTCCTGCGGTACCTCCGCAGCCTAGTAGGGCCTACTCAAGTGTCGGACGATTTCCTGCGGACGTTGTGGCTGCAGCGCCTGCCGGCCTACGTACAGCTCGCGGTCCAAAGTCATATAGACGCACCGCTCGCCACGGCCGCCCAAATCGCTGACAGGCTTATGGAGATTCCAACACCCGGTCTTCCACCGCACGTCCACGCTGCCAGCACGAGCTCACAGTCCACCAATCAGGCAGATGAACTCCACGGCCCATCAGCCCCTAGCCTCGAGCAGCGCCTGGAGGCGCTCACCGCGGAAGTCGCAGCCCTACGAGGCGAACGAAGGCCGCCAGCACGCCGCCAGCCGCCCGAACAACAGCGTGGCCGCCGCGACAACGCCAGCACCGGGAAATGCTGGTACCACAGACGGTTCGGTAGCCGGGCTCAACGCTGCGAACCCCCGTGCAGCTACACCCAGGGAAACGAGTAAGGCAGCCGGCTATTGCAGCTGCCGGCTGCCCATCCAGTGGACGCCGTCTCGTCGTTAGGGACCACACCAGCGGACATGGGTTCCTAGTCGACACCGGTTCCGACTTATGTCCCTGCACGAGTCTTTCCTATATCATACATTACATATGTATATCAATATCTTGTTTTAATAACTACAAGATAAAAATAACTTTTTTGACTGAATTTTCTATCTTTCTTATTAAATAGATCAAAATGTTGATAGCTCAACAGGGCAACAGTAGAATTCGATTATCTGAGGAGAAGTCTTCAAAAACAAACAAAGACAGGATAAATTAAAAATGAGCTCCTTTGGAAAGAAACGAACGTTACCACGTCTGTCGTTAAAAGGATTGAAAATCAAACCCTTAAATGGTGTATGGTCACGTACAAAGAATGGAAAATGGAAGATGGCCACAAGAAATATACCAATGGTCACCTCCTGGAAAAAAATAAACGGGACAGACCCAGATTAAAGTGGAAAACCCATGTGGAAACCATAAAGAAGGAGAAGAATTTGGAGTAGGGAGATTGGAACGACAGACAGAAATGGAAATTGAAGACGGAAAACCTATACAAGGGGGAAAAAGCCGAAGGAGAAGAAGAGAAATTACTCGTAAGATTGTATCAGAGAACCATCTTACCTCCACAGTTCTTTTTTCCTTCTGTAGTGTGTGCATTGATGGTAAAGATAGAAGATTAAATAATTTTTTATGGGATTTTCTCTAATTGTGGAGATTTGATTTAATATGATTTTTTTAATGGAAAATTGAAGTTGCCCCAAGAGAAATATACCAATGGTCACCTCCTAGAAAAAAAAACAGATGAGACCCAGATTAAAGTGGAAAACCCACGTGAAAACCATAATGGAGGACAGGAATTTGGAAGAGGGAGATTGGAACGACCGATAGAAATGGAAAACTGAAGACGGCAAACCTATAAAAGGGGGAAAAAGCCGAAGAAGAAGAAGAAGATAAATTACTCGTAAGATTGTATCAGATAACCATCTTACCTCCACATTAATTTTTCCTTCCGTAGTGTGTGTACTGATGGTAAACATAGAAGATGAAATAATTAGTATGAGATTTTCTCGAATTGTGGAGATTTAATTTTTTATGTTTCATAAAATTATCTTTAATTTTATAATGGTAGTGATATTCAATTCGCTTCTTAATATATCTACTTTTCTACGATTAAATTTTATTATGAGGGATTTTTTAATTTAATTTTTTTTCTATTTTTCCTTATGGCTTTCCTCTAGGTTTAACTTATAATTTCATTGTTTGTGATTTTATTATAGACTTAAAATCATCCCCCGTTTTAATTGCATTTTAGTGTAATTTTTTTGTTTATTTATTTTTGAAAAATTCTAGAATAGGCATCGAAACGTATTTGACTCCTACTTTACGCAATAATTTAGCGTTATTTTCACTACCTACTTAAGTTTTGACTGTTTTTTTCCCTTCTTACCGGAAAAGTTCTTCTCCCTTAGGAAACTAAATACTAAAAAGAACGTAACTTGGTGGTTAGCAGAATTTTGTTGTCCCCCGAATATTATTATTTCCGAGCTCTACGGTCGGCTGCGTTGATTTTTAGAGGATTCTATTGTGCAAAGATTTAATTAAAATAACGGAACTGGGTGGTGTAAAAACCTCTGCCTCTTACGCGGCTAGATTCATTTCTACTTAATTGCCAGGATAACTTCGCCAACGGCTTCTGAAAACCTACAGCGTTGTGTAATTATGACTTGCTCTTAATTTACTTGCGGGGTTAAAATATTTTTTTTTTCCAACCCGGTTTTCACTTTTGTTCTTATCACATAAAATTATTTACACTCTCTCTCTTTCTGGCTTGCTCTGTATTACCTGTCCAGCAAAAAAAATTCTTTTTTTTTTAAAAAAAGCACTTTAATATTCGAAAAATTAAAATTTTTAAACATTATAATAGAAAAAACATTCTCAAAGTTTCATTCCTAATTTATTAGGATCTCTTCAGGTGTTGTATAGTCAATTAAATGAGCTAATTTCAAGATCCGTGTTTCTAAAAATTCCGTCAAAGCAAGACTGATAAAGTTGCTCTTTGGAAAACTTTATACTTGCTCGCTCAGCGCGGTCAGGATTGAGGAATGGGACTGTTGTCCGCTCAGGGCACGGCCGCTCAAAATACGGCTCCGGCGTCATTGGCGGCAAGAATTCTGCCACGCTTCTCTTGGGATGGTGGTCCAACACGGTCAGTGGAAGGGATGAAAAGTTGCCCTATAACTCGGGGAAAAAACCCAGCAAGGATAGAACAGAAATAGCTTCCTAAAGAACGATTTCTGCTCATAACACTTGAGGAGAAGCTCTGTTTAGAGAGAAAATTGGGTCTTGGTTTCCTCAAGTGTTCCTGCCGCCGGGTAAGCTCTAGGATTTGGTATCATTGTGACGATACTCTGGTTTTTGGAACAGAAAGCACCACGGTTTATCCTGGGAGGAAATATCTTAATGTGAGCACCGAGTAGTTGACAAACGTTTGAGGCCCCAAGGTGGCGAGGGCAAACTACAAGCTATGGATTCTCTAATTATAATCATTAATTCAACTCATTATTTCTTATTTATGTTCCTGGAGTACAATCATTAATTTTAAGGTGGAACAGTTTTCCTTAAAAATAGGAAACGTCTCCGATTCGCGCACAGGAAGACAATGATTGGGAATCATGTGGTTCAATGAATCGTATAGGTGAGAGAATGCGAAAGAACATGCATCAGTGCAACACTTCAAGTTTCAGACTGATTAACTCTACGAATATCTCAAGATATAACGATGATACTATGCTAGGACTCCACATGCGTTGGTGTTGACTCACTAGACTTTTTCGTTAAAGATAAAACAACTTTTTTTTAAGGTAACAGGCTACATGAGGGTAATCCGCAAGGTGGCAACTCCCCTTTAATAGCATAGGAAAGGATTTGAAAGGGGGGATGTGGAAGGGTACAGGAAGGTAGCCAAGGGTTAACTAGGGCCCTCGGGCTATATTTCAAAGATCCTACCCGGCATTCACCTAAAGAAATGCAGGAAAACCCCTATAAAAACCTGCATCAGGTAGGTCGGGCTTTTGGTACTTGTCCCACGCCCTTCCGATGGCGGGAGAGGGGTTTGCTGTGGGGTCGCAGCTTACCCCTTGCCATGCATTGGCCAGTTTAGGAGGCAGCTGGCCGACTATTCCAATAGGAATAGCGGACAACTCTTAACGTATGCACAAGGTCTGCGACCCCGGAACATACACCTCTCTAAACAGGCCAAGGTGCCTGCAACCACTGAACAATTTATTTAAACAGGTTACCTAATAATCACAGAGAATATACAAAATTGAAACTCTTTCGTTTTACATTGTCACGACGACACTGAGCTGACTTCTCTGCGCCATAGTAAATACTCTTTGGCAATTTGTTTTCCTTGTCGCGCTGGGAGGTTCGCGCGCCAAAATTCGGATAATCTCCGTGCAATCCGCCTGAATACTACACCTGGTCTGTGAAGATTATTCTACCAAGTATTCCGGTTGCTACATCCATGGTTTTAGTCCTTTAACAAGGTCTGAATATCGACGATCCTATCCCAAATGGCCATGGTGTTCCTATTGTTTGCAGGAGCACGAAGAAGACATTGACCTCAACAGTCACCAGACCTCAATCTAATTAAATATTTTGGAGACCGAAGTTCGAAGAGCCATCAGGAAACTGGATCCCGCAAGCACCACATCTGGACATTGCCATGGAATCACCTTTCAATATCTCCTGGAGTCAATGTTTTTAAAATGTAACGCAACGCCAGGTATTGTGAATGCACATTAAAGCTGTTGCAAGTAAATATAGATTGTGAAATATAAAAAGTTAAAATCATGTATGCATTACTGATGACGTAGGAGAAAAAAGGCCCAATAAAAATATAAATACAATTTAAATTTTTTTTTTTTGTCTCAGTCGGGTTTCGGCAACGAAAAATAATCCCTCGGGAGGATACTGTAGTGAGTGACGTGGTGTTAAAGGAAATATTTAATGTGTTTCGGGGTAAGAAGAAGTCTCATTACGGATATTTTTCCCCTACAGTTGTTCTTTCCCGTGTTGAAGGTAGGAGGAGTCGGTGTGGGTAAAGGCGAATACGTCAGCCCCTAACTCAGACATCCGATGGCGAACTTTAGTGCTTGCCTGTACTTGCAAGTGCTGACAATGTTGCGTTAATTAAAACAAGCGTTAATTAAGTAAACAAACTGAGGCTCTTTCCTCTCGTAGCAGCTCCGGCAGCAGCTCGGGTAATGAATAGAGAGACGGGAGTTTCCAGAAAGGAAGATAAACAAACACGGGCGAAGACACAACTAAAGGAACTTAGCCCACTTAATTGATTTGTTGTCGGAGTCCCTTTTAAAGGGATGGCCAACACCGGAAAGGGGGCTCCATCGACTCCCCCCCCCTCCTCTTCACCGATTGATACGAGGAGAAGACGCAAAGAAGCTGGTCTGCGGAAATACGCTCCTCTAATTGCGAACACAAAAAAAAATCGAACATAGGGAAAGACTTGACACACTTAAAATATGTAATGTTTCTTTCTCCACGTATCACGCATTGCCCATTGAGGTTATTTCGTTGCCAAAACAGGCTGACGCGGAAAAATAGGTTATATTTATATTGGTTCTTCTGGTTTTCAAGTTTGTATTGAAATATTTAGTGAAGAAATTATTGGGTGTTCCGTTGTCTCTAGTAGAAAAGAAAATGAGTCAGACGCCAAGGTGCGAAGAAGAGCCTAGAGCGACACAACTGCACTGGTCAGTTGACAAAGCTCAAAAGCGACGAAAACGCAACAACAATGGGAGAGCCGAAACGGTCAGCGTAACAATAAGGGGGTGACGACAATGGGAAAGGGAAAGGAGTGTTTGGACACTCTTGATTCTTAATCCCCTCTCTCTTAAGAAGACCTGTCTTTAAAGATAGGCTCTTTTCAAATCATTTGACTTAATTTATTATACGTAATAATTTTTTTGTAGATTTTTAACGAAACTTTTTCTCACCCATATTTGACAACTATAATGCAGATATGTGTAGAATTTTATTAAAATAAAAGTACATTGTTCAGCCGTCGCACATAAGTTTCTAAAAATTTAAAATTTTTAGCTTTTAAACTTTTAGCAGGAGTTTCAAAGAGACTTAAATTTTAAAAATATAAAAAAATTAAGACTAACTGAAAATAATGAATAAGAAAGACAGCTAATTCAACAACAAAAAATGGTAATATAAATACCACACAACGTTTCAGAGGATCCTTGTTCCCTTTGCTCAGGGTGCGAAGAAGAGCCTAGAGCGACACAACTGTACTGGTCAGTTGACAAAGCTCAAAAGCGACGAAATATATACAATGGGAGAGCCGAAAGGGTCAGCGTAACAATAAGGGGGCGACGACAGTGGGAAAACAGAAGGTTTAGCGTAATAATAAGGGATCATGGCCATTGTTGAGTTTCATAGTGTCTGTTTGTACATTAATAGCTGTGGTGTTAGATTTAATGTGAAGCATCTCTGGAATTGTACCTGGTGTGAGTGTCTAAAATCTTAGCATTTTGCACAATCAAATGTATGTTTAGAATTGATGATATGTTTGGAGACTACAGATTGTCTTTGATATTAGACACGTGTTCCTTGACACGTGTATTAAGGGATCGTTTGGTTCGCCCTATGTAGCAGGAATTGCTATTAGAGTAAGAGATTTTTCAAACAACACAATGTTTTCTGTAGGTGTCAAGGAGGGTCTTTGTGGTTACTAATGAAGTAGGAAAGAGTATTAGTGGATCAGTAAATGATGGATATTTGATATTCTTTGAAAATTTGGACGGGGACGATTGTGAGTGTGATATTCAATTTTGTTCAATCTGCTGTTTATGTGTTTAATAATAACATTTAATTTATTCTTGATTAACCATTTGCCATAATGGACAAATGAAGCACATTTTTACCATGTAATTATTTGTAGAAAATTTTGAGTTTATTGTGATAATAAATATATAATTGTAGTTTTAAAAGAAGAAGAAGCATAATTTCAAATCTAGAAAATTATTAATTAGTTTTCTTATTTAAAATTGTGTCCGCTAAAAAATATTGGGTATACAACACAAAAGCATCAATAAGTCACATATCAACATTATTAAATTTAAAAATATTTAAGTCAATTTAAGGAACACTTCTTAATTTTTTCCTCATTTTTGTAGACGGATGTTATTGCGAACACATCAGTAATGGAACAAGTCATCAGTTGCCTCCTCACACATCAATCTAAATATAAACCTGCTTCTTCATATCCTGCCTCTGTGACATCTTAAGATTAAACTAATTACGAGAACCGAGGTGTTAATGGGGTACGATATTCATTTTTACACTCTGATTACCATCGCGGGAATAGACACGTTGATGGTCTTAACGAGTCTTATCAAGATTTGTAATTCGTTCTCAAGCAAGCATTGTGTGTGTGTGTGTGTGTGGCCAGCGTGACCAAACTGAATACTAAAACCTGTTCGTGAGAAGACATTCAAATAAAAAACCTTTCAGAGCTAAATAATAAACAAATTATTCAGAATAAATTACTAAAACTGCAATGGCAAAGAATGCTACCAAGATTTTACACACGGAATAATTTGGAATAAAAATTTAACAAAGGAAAAACAAAAATAAAAATTTATAAGAGCATAATACAGAACTTTCTATGTTATGGAAGTGAAAATTGGCCCCTGACAGAATTAGAACAGTAGAATTCGATTATCGGAGGAGAAGTCTTCAAAAAACAAGCCAGAATAAAATTAGAAATGAACTCATTTGGAAAGAAATGAACGTAACCACGTCTGTCGTTAAAAGGGTTGAAAATCAAGCCCTTAAATGGTGTATGGTCACGTACAAAGAACGGAAAAATGGAAAATGGCAAAAAGAACTATACCAATGGTCACCTCCTGGAAAAAATAAACGGGGCAGATCCAGATTAAAGTGGAAAACCCACGAGAAAACCATAATGGAGGATAGGAACTTGGAAGAGGGAGATTGGAACGACAGACAGAAATGGAAATAGAATACGGAAAACCCATAAAAAGGGGAAAAATCCGAAGAAGAGAACAATGACGAAAAATATAGGTTACTTTACGCATTTCTCTGAAAATTAATATTTTTCGTCATTGTAAAAGTTATAATTTAACGTCTGTTTTGAATTCTTCTTCTTCTTTGGCTTTTCCCCCTTTTATAGGATTGCCGTCTTCGGTTTTCCATTTCTGTCTGTCGTTCCAATCTCCCTCTTCCAAATTCCTGTCCTCCATTATGGTTTCCACATGTGTTTTCCATTTTAACCTGGGTCTCATCCGTTTAGTTTTTTTCTAGGAGGTGACCATTGGTATATTTCTCTTGGCCAACTTCCATTTTTCATTAAAAAAATCATATTAAATCAAATCTCCACAATTCAAGAAAATCCCATTAAAAATTATTTAATCTTCTATCTTTACCATCAATACACACACTACAGAAGGAAAAAAGAACTGTGGAGGTAAGATGGTTCTCTGATACAATCTTACGAGTAATTTCTCTTCTTCTTCTTCTTTTTCGGCTTTTTCCCCCTTTTATAGGTTTTCCGTATTCAATTTCCATTTCTGTCTGTCGTTCCAATCTCCCTCTTCCAAGTTCCTATCCTCCATTATGGTTTTCTCGTGGGTTTTCCACTTTAATCTGGATCTGCCCCGTTTATTTTTTCCAGGAGGTGCCCATTGGTATATTTCTTTTGGCCATCTTCCATTTTCCATTCTTTGTACGTGACCATTCACCATTTAAGGGTTTGATTTTCGATCCTTTTAACGACAGACGTGGTTAAGGTCGTTTCTTTCCAAAGGAGCTCATTTCTAATTTTTATCCTGTCTTGTTTGTTTTTTGAAGACTTCTCCTCAGATAATCAAATTCTGCTGCTCTAATTTTTGTTCTTTTGTAATTCCGTCAGGGGCCAAGTTTCACTTCAATAACATAGAATGTTCTGTATTTGATTTTTGTTTCCTTTGCTAAATTTTTATTCCAAATTATTCCGTGTAAAATCTTTGCCATTGCAATTTTAGTTTGTATATCTCTTTCACATGTTCCTACATTTGTAATTATTGACCCCCAAGTATTTAAAAAATTCCCTTTTTTTATTTTTCCCCGTTTCGAGTGTTATGTCTTCTACATCTTTTCCTAAACACATGTATTCTGTCTTCTGTAAATTTATGTTCAGTCCCCATTTTTTATATTGTTCCATGAGCTTTTTTTTTATCATGTATGCTGTTTTGAATTGATGCCCTTATACAGAGTTTTTATTTTATATTTATACAGACACTTTTTATTTCTTATGACGACAAAAAGGTATCGAAACGTCGTATTAATATAAGTAAAAAATAAAAACACACTTTATATATTTTTATTTATACACACATTTATACAGACACTTTTTATTTTTAATTTATATTATGACGACGCTTCGATACAAAAAGGTATCGAAACGTCGACGTAATATAAATAAAAAATAAAAAGTGTCCGTATAAGATCATCAATAGTTTAATTTTTTCATGATTTTATTTTCAAATATCCTTCTTTAATTGCTAACCATGATTTTCCTCGAGGCGTTAGCAAGGAATTACAATTTCAGGTTTGTCTCGAGCCACTGTTGACTTCCGTCACCGTCACAACAAACAATTTTTTTCCCGCCAGAATTCCGCTCGCTTCCCCTTGTAATTTCCCTTGCAGGGGCTGCAACTGTATCAACATCATTCCGCTTTACCGGAAAATAAATGAATTTACATTTTAAGGTGAACCAGAATGTTTTCTGCCGCGTTTCGCCGTTTGATATTCATTCGGCCTTTGCAAGGACGAGTGTGTGGGAAATAAGTGTCTTAGACAGGTTCCAACCCTCACTGTGCGAAATCTGCAGGCGGAGCAACGGCACTTATGTAAATTGCTCATCGGACTTGAAACACAAACTTTCACTTCGGCGCTTCCTCGTAGCGAGAGACGACGCGCAAGTTTTATTAAGTCGTGTTTAAGACGTTTTCGTTTTGAATAATAATCGTAATAATTTCCAGACAAGTTGGAAACGGAGAGGGAAGGGAGTGTGGGGGGGTTGAAATAAAAGCCCAACAGACGCAGATGGTGGAGCAAGGTAAGGAGGAAAAGGCGAGGAATTAAGATGGGAAGAGCCTCGCCTCCTCGCAACAAACGGAGCGAAGATCCGAGAAAGAAGCCAAGTTTGAAACTACAAGTGAAGCATAAACAATAACAGTAAGTAAAGGATTTAGCTGAGGGAAGTAATTCATCCTGGCGCAAAGTCTTGAGCACCACCTGCTACTAGTGAATTTATAGTGGCAAAGAAGGGGAGAGAGACAGAGACGGAGCGAACGGAACTTGTTCAGAGCTCCTGCACAAAACTTAGAATGCCGTTTCAAATGGATTGCATAATAAATAAACGATGACGACGATTCGATAAAATCTGAAGTCGACGCTCTTGGCAGCTTCTCTGTCCAAAGATTGGTCACGAACTGAACTTACGCAGGTCAGTTACAAACCAAAGACCTATTGAAGCAATTATTCTGTCCAGTGTATGTAGAACTATAAACTCTGCGTCTCGAAAATGATGCAAAGAATCTTAGAAAAAGCGCAATGACAAATTAGAATAATTGCCTTATTAATCTCTGGTTTGTCCCAGACTCTAGTATGATACTTTTTTTATAGATGTAGACAGGCTATGTACAGAGTAATCCACATAGTGGCAACTCCCCTCTTATAGCACAGGAAAGGGAGTGAAAGGGGGGATGCGGAAAGGGTAGAAGAAGGTAGCCAAGGGTTAACTAGGGCCCCTGAGCTTTGGTTTAAGGACCCTACCCGGCAATTCGCCTAAAAGTAATGCAGGGGAAATCCTTAGAAAAACCTGCATCGGGTAGGTCGGGTATTGGATACTAGTCCCACGCCCTTCCCTGGATGGCGGGAGAGGAGTTTGCTGTGGGGTCACAGCTTTCACCTCTCCGTGCCTCGACCAGTTTAGGAGGCAGCTGGCCGACTGTTCCAATGGGAACAGAGAACAACTCTTACCGTAAACCCATGGTCTGCGACCCCGGAAGGTGTATACCTCTCAAAACAGGCCGAGGTGCCTCAGCATGGTGGAACCTTAGTTCAAAAACCAGAGAGATGTAGTATGATCCATATTTGTTGGAATTCTTATAGGAAAAACCGCGCATAGAGACAGAGAGGCGTTCGAAAACTTCAGAGATGAGGAGCAATATTTGTAGGTCGAGGATCTGGTCACTGTAGGACGTGGCATTGATCATTGGCTACCAGAAGGAATTACAGTTTAATATTCACGTCCGCCATCTTAATTTTTCCTTGATTTGTACAGAGATGCTTGCGGCTAGCGGGTTCTTATGGCCTGATGGCGGGTGATCAGTTGTTCCTGGAAGATGCTACACACTTTTGCACTTGAGATTAGATTGTATGAAAGTGAACACTTTTTTTTTTTCCTATTCCAAGAAATCACCTCTGGGGAAAAAATGCGTTAACATAAGAAATTGTCCTCAGACACTCGGGACAACAGCCTGAAGGTTACAATGACTGTAGGATTTTCTTTTTCGTGGAACAACCGATTCCTGAAAGATATACACATTCAGATGTCACACGATATGAAGGTTCATTGTGTTGGATTGAACGATTACGGCCGAAGAAATATGACTGATCTGCCAATGACTGCCACTGGAATTAACATAACCAATCGGACCAATAATAAATCTGTCCGCTTATCTAAAATGAGAGGATTCAACCAATCAATCAAACGTTGTGTGCGTCTGGCCTTGCTAAATCAACCTCGCTTTCAAAATGGTTCACACACGCGCCGGTGTTGCTAAATAACTAATTAGCTGCTTAAAATAATAATCTTGAGCTACTGATATGACACGCAGTTTCTCTGTTCAGAGATTCTCACACACAAAGCAAACAAATAAGATCTCTTTGAAAACGAAGAAGACAATTGTGGTAATTAAAATGAAATCATTCATGAATAGACAACAAATTTGGTCTCGCATTGTTAGCGGCAGAAAACACACAAGTTGTACACAAGAATGTGGCAAGAATGCAATGCTTGTGTGTATTGTAGAGTTGGATCGCTGGACGCGGTGTGTGATTTAGTCGTCGTGGAAGTTTAGCTGTGAACAGACGAAATGTAAAATATGTAGTACAACAGCTAAAACAGTTAGAACAGTTTTTTTTACACGTTGCAGTCTGCGACATATTCAACTCTAAACATTTAGAGCGCAGAGTCTAAACTATTCTCTTCGTGATTTAGTCCGTTGTCTTGGATTTTGGGAGCCATACAACTGCATCAAGCAGTTAATAAACTACGGAACGAGAGAATAACATTTCTTAAAGGAACAGTAAACCACTAAAAGATTTATTAGAATCAGTGATAAAAAATGACCTTTCTATAAGTGCAATAAATGTGAATGTGTATGAACGAGCCAAATTTACTTGAGTACCGGAGACAGTAAGTTAAAATTTCACAGAATTATTATTTGTAAACCCACAAGTAAAGGTATTATCGACAGATTTAGAATTTCGGTCATAATTTAAAATTCATATTTAATGTTTCTTTTGCATTGTAAATAATCTATTGATGAAGTAAGTCCATGAAAACTTGATAAAATTTAACAAGTATTTTTTTTTATTAAAGGCCCAGTAAACGACCCTGAGAAAGAGAAAAATCTTTATTGTCAATTATTAATTAATAAAGTAAATTGAAGTTAATTTCTTAATAACTGTTGTAAATTCATTTGATAACTTATGTAAATCCAATTGTTTGTGCGTTAATAAATTAGTTTATTTGTCTATTTTAAAATCTTGACTAATATTATAACATCCTATCATTTTTAATATTTAAATTACTATAAATTCACGCATCAACGTGTGGTACATTTTAACTTTGTTTTTTTTAATTGTCTTTTAATTGTGAATACCAAAATTGGTTTTCCTACTTGTTTGTTATTCTTATCCTATATCAACTACTTCATATAGGCTTGTTCGCAATCTTAATCTGCACATTTTTTATGGAAATCATAATTTTATTCGTAATATATCCGCTATAAATATTTGTTATCAATATAAAAGAATAAACGAATATAACAATAAATTTAACATTTTTTTAATTTCAATTATTATTATGTATCATGACTTTTTAAATTTTCTTTAAAATCTTACTATTATGGAGAAGGGGTTGTCCAAACCGGCTAAATTGTCTTGCGAACTGACGAAGGATTGTTCCTGACAAAGAAGAGCAGTTCAGCGAAGTCTGTGATAGATTTTCAGGAGAGGGCAGTGTTTTCCACAGAACTTAGGGGTTAATAAATATGGTAATTGAAGAAAACAGCGGGAGGTGGAACTGCGAAGACTACGGGTCGGAATACGCAGTAAAAGGGGAATTATTGTTGGTCGCCGATTGAATCGAGGAGAGAATAAGAAAGGCCGTTTGCTGACTTGATTCTCTGTTCGTCCCCCGTCCTCCCCTTCTACAGACGTGGTGGTGCTTGATTGCGTCTTTGTGTTTCTGCTTATATTTGAAACTTCCATAGTAAGGACTGTTACTATCCTCTTCTTATCTCTTAGTAAGTAAACGTTTTTTTTTTGCAGTTTCGTTCCCGAACAAAATAGTTTTAATTCAGATACACGAAGGATTTATGGATACGTCTACAATAACTGTGGTACGATCTTAATAAATTCGCCGACGAAAGTACAAAGTAGGCTTAAAGCCAGTTGCCCACCATCGTAAATCCTCGGGATGTTGCAAAATAATAGATTACTTTAATAATCAAGAGGCTGTGCTGAATCACCTTAAAAAAACCGAGTTGGGAATTTATCTGAAATCTGGTTAAAAAAACCACTTTAAAGACTTTAATACTATAATAAAGGGCTATGACGTTTCCCCAGGTGGGGGAACGATGTATAAAAAGCGTGAGAAAAAATCCTCAGGAGCTTGTTTGCATGCTAGCATTGTTTTGTTTACACGTATAGTAACGCATCGTAGAGAAAAGATGATGTCCCATAGCTGTTTTAGAAGAAAGCGTGGCAGCAGCAAGAAGAAAAAAGCACTACCGGACCGGACGAACATCGAAGAACAGAGAAGAAGGTTGTTGTTTTCCCTGAACGTTCCAATCACCGGGAAACATTCCACGAGAATGACGAGGTTTTGAAAAGAACTCTGAAATTTATTCCTTCGTTACATTTAAACACGAATTCAGTTGACGTGTTTTAGCTGTTCTAAAATCTCGATGGTTGAGGACTACCTTTGGGGATGCCTTCTCCTTCCTCCGTTATTGGAGAGGGGATGCGGATGGGCATAGGAAGGTAGCCAAGGATTAACTAGGGCCCCCAGGCTATAGTTTAAGGATCCTACCCGGCATTCGTCTAAAAGTAATGCAGGAAAAACCCTAGAAAAACCTGCATCAGGTAGGTCGGGCATTGGGTACTTGTCCCACACTCTTCCGATAGCGGCAGAGGAGTTTGCTGTGGGGACGCAGCATTCCCTTCTCCGTTCCTCGACCAGTTTAGGAGGCAGCTGGCCGACTGTTGCAATGGGAAGAGAGAACAACTCTTACCGTATGCCCAAGGGCTGCGACCCCGGAACATACACCTCTCAGAACAGGCCGAGGTGCCTCGGCATGTGGGAACCTTAGTTCAAAAATGAGAGGGATGTGGAGGTATCCCCAAAGGTAGCTTCTTCCAGAGCTCTCTGGAGAATAATAAGTTAGCAATATTGCAAATTTTCGATTCATCATGGCACCTGTTTTATCGACGCCATTTTTTCCCCTATATTTATTTCTTGCTATTCTGCTCAAGTCTGTCTGTTTTAATGTGACAGATATTCGAGTTCCATCGTTTTAATGGCGTCATTTATTGGAGAGGTTCTGCTTTTCTACACATGACAGTAATATGTTGTTCTTGAGGTAGAGAAGTAGAGATGATCCTTGGTTTTGTCCTACCCGCACGCTGAAGGCGTTGCACGTGTGTGTGTGTTGTTGTAGTACCTGGAGGAAGAAGTTCCTAATATTTATCTGTGAGCCAGTATCAGGGAGGACAAGGTGAAGAGAAGCATTTTTATCTGAGTGCACACTGCGAGCTAATCTTTATGGCTGTGGGATTTGTCGAGTGTCAATAGCCCAGCTCTTCCTTTTCCTTCCTCGGTCAACATCTTACACAGATAAAACATGGATTCCCCCCCCCCCCCCACCTCTCCATCCCGCTCTATCTAACCTGAACAACACCCACCTTCATCTCCATTGAATACGTGTCACACTTTTTTTTTTGAAGTTTTAAGACTTTTACTAGAACTTGAAAACTCCACAAGGCAAGCCTGGGTATTATTAGTTTGCTGCAGTTCTTCTACACCCTTCTCTAGCTTTTAAAGGATGAATGTATTACCGCAGTTATTACACATAAAAAGGAAAGAGGAAATAAAATAAAATATAATATATAAATCAAGTGCTTCTAGGCCTACATAATTTAGTCTTCTGAGAAAATAAACACCTCACTCAAACTCAACTGTAGAACAATCTCCTTTAATATCTATTTTTCATTGCAACTTCACTTTCTTTTAAATGATTTTGATTTTATTTATTTATTGTTACTTATGTAGGAAATACTGTTTTATGTTGTTTACAAGAAGCAACCCTTACACAGCCTCAATTTTTCGACGATTTTATTTACATACGTCAGGTATTTTTCTTGCCGAATATTTGGCCAAAAATCATTTCTCACTTCATTCCTTTAAACAATAAAATTTATTAAAACATCTGATTCGTTCTATTGTTCAGAGACAGCTGAATCTATTAAATGTTTAAAATAATTTTATCGCTTAAAGGAGTGAAGTGACAGATGACTGTCGCCAAATATTAGGCCCAAAGTTTCTGGGGGGAAAACAAAATATGACTGACGAATTTAAATAAAATCGTTGAAAAATTGAGGCTGTGTAAGGGTTGCTTCTTTAAATCTTATTTATTGATTCTATTAGTTCTCACACAAATATTTAAATGAATTGTAAATATATCATTTATATGAAAACAAACTATTTTTCTATTTTAGTTATTCATTCATTCCGCTAGTCCTTTATCAAGGAAAATAGCCAAAGTACCATAATATACAAAAAATTAACTAAATATAGCAATTAATGAAGAAGAAAACTATGAAAATATATGAATTGGTAATGAGGCAAATAAGAAAAAATATTTTATTTACTTTTATATACATTTTGTGTAATGTTCTTATTGCTGTGAATATTATCTCTGTTTCTAATTATTTTTTATTTACAAATAGCCTTTTTCTCCAAACACCTTAGTTTACATATATATTTTTAACACTAATAATGTGTAAGATAACAATAGCATCTGTTTATACTTCTTACTTTATTTTATTGTTTTCACAACCACAAACACCCTTCCTCATAAATTATAAAAGTATATAAAATGGAAAATTTGAATATAAGCAACAAGTAAAAATAGGAAAAAAATCATAAGTGATAAAAAGGATTAATTCCTAAATAGGAAAGAAAAAAAATTGAAATTTGTAAACAGTAACAAAAGTTAATGCAGCAACTAGGCTTTACTTTTTTGTTTTGTTTTTAGGGTAACAGGCAACATAAGGGCAATCCACATGATGGCAACTCCCCTTCAATAGCATAGGAAGGGATTTGAAAGGGGGGATGCGGAAAGGTAGAGGAAGGTAGCCAAGGGTTAACTAGGACCCCCGGGCTATATTTTAAGGATCCTACCCGGCATTCGCCTAAAGAAGTGCAGGGCAAACCCTAGAAAAACCTGCATCAGGTAGGTCGGGCCAAAGCAGTAGGTATAAAAAATGAAATAAATAACTTTTTGACAGTGAGACAATGTTATGGGATGAATTAATAACAATCTTTACATTTTTATGTGAGGCTACTGAGTAATCGCCAAGGCTAGAGGAAATGAATTAAATGAGGAATATTGAAAGCTGAATATTTATTTATAAATATAAAAATTTGAATTACTAGGCCAGGATTTTCCAGTGAAATATAATAAAATGTCTGTTGATAATGTTTATTATTTAATAAATTTTATGTACTTAATTTCTCTGGTGAATGTTAAAGATAATATACCGATAGTGCACTTCATGGAAGTGCGAAAAGCAGTAGGAAACATTTTTTGTTTTTAATTTTCCTAATTTGGACATTATTTTTTAAAAAAAACAAGTAGGAATAGTTATTTACTGTAAGTAAAGTTGCAATTACGCGGCAATTAAAAATAACTAAATTAAACAGAATGCAGGTTATCTTGGCACAGTAACGAAGGAACTGTTGAACGGCTGACGTCCACGACGGTTGCTGGTGGTCTTTGTTAGGTGAAACGGGAAACCCCGAGGATCTCATTAGACTTTGAGGTTGGGCTTGGACAGAGGCGACATTGTCTTCAAGGTGTTTTGAAATGTCGGAGGTTTTTTGAAGTACCGGAATAGGTAATTATGATAGCAGCGGTCTTTCACTGAAACAGCCGAAACAGATATAAAGACTCTAGAGATACGTCTTGTAACGGTGAGGGTTTTTCCCCACCCGGAGTCTGGGAAGATCCACACACAGACCTCCACAAAGAATGGTGATCCCCGAAAGCGAAACCGACGAAGAAGCTTGCCGGCAATTAGAGGACCACGTGGCCCTCGCGTGCTAAGCCGCTTAACTCGGCTGACCTCCCTCGATTCTTCGGGATCACCACCCTTAACAATGTGGCCAGCGATAGTGGAGGGAAAAAAAAATATATATATATAAAGTTGCTCTCCATCTCTCACAGTAAGGCGATATTTCCAAATGTAAAAGTATAAAACACTGTCGAATACTACAACACAGCCATCAATCTCTAGCACCCTCTTAACCTCCAAAGCGGTTATTAATCATTATCTAATATTTAATTATATTTTGCTAAATAAAACGAAATTTTGGTATTTTTTTTCAGAATAAAATGTATTATTCAACTAAATAAAAACAAAACACAATATTACGACGTTTCGTCCACAATTTTTAAGACTTCATCAGGTAACACTGCTGAATGTATACATATATGTTCAAATTAGAGGAACAAATATAAATTGAGTGCCTCCTATTATGGTTCTAACCGAAATTAAATGAAAAAATGACTGTTAACTGATAAAGTCCCAAAAATTATGGTCGAAACGTCGTAATATTGTAATCATAGTTTATTTTAATCGGATAACATATTTATTTCTGACTAATTGTCCGTAATTTTGCTATATGACTATCCTTCCAATAAGCAATTAAATATTTTTAGGAGGTCGGGAAATTTAAGACAAGACGCTTATGAAATATTCCAAAGAAAAAAAAAATTCGAGAATGTTGTTGCGTTGTTCGGATTTTAATATATCAAATATTATTTAGAAGATAATAAATAAGGAAAATATGATATTAATAAAGACAAAAAAAGTGAGACGAGTGCAGTTGTGTCGCTCTAGGCTCTCCTTCACACCTGAGGAAAGGTACAAAGATCCCAGAAACGCAGTGTGGTATTTATATTATCACTTTTTTTTGTCTTTTTCATTATTTTCAATCAGACGTAATTTTTTTTTCATTTTAAAATACGATATTACTTTCCAAAAATATATATCACAAACGATTGCAACAGAAAGAAATTAAATAACGCTGGACGTCACTTTGCGTCTTTATCTAGCAACGTGCTACAATTAATTGAATCAGACATTAAATTGATATGCATCATTTAGAGGGATTGGATAAATGATTTAAAAATTGCAACCACAATATTTGTAATAGTGTGTGTCGAAGACACGTTGGTGTAGATTATTTAGGGTAAGAATCGTTGGAAAAGGCGTGATTGTGCACGATTTTTAATGTATTTGAAAAGGGGCGGGGGTGCGATATTTTTTTTTGGGTGTAGACAGGCTACATGAGGGTAATCCACATAGTGGCAACTCCCCTGTTATAGCATAGGAAAGGGATTTGAAAGGGGGGATGCGAAAGGGTGTAGGAAGGTAGCCAAGGGTTAACTAGGGGCCCCGGGCTATAGTTTAAGGATCCTACCTGGCATTCGCCTAAAGAAATGCAGGGAAAACCCTAGAAAAACCTGCATCAGGTACGTCGGGCATTTGGTACTTGTCCCACGCCATTCCGATGGCGGGAGAGCAGTTTGCTGTGGGGACGCAGCATTCACTTCTCCGTGCTTGGACCAGTTTAGGAGGCAGCTGGCCGACTATTCCAATGGGAATAGCGGACAACTCTTACCGTATGCCCAAGGTCTGTGTGACCCCGGAACATTAACCTCTCAGAATAGGCCGAGGTGCCTCAGCATGTGGGAACCTTAGTTCGAAATAACCCAGAGAGATGTGAGAGCATCCCCAAAGGTAGCCCCCGCCAGATCTCTCTGGGAAGGTTCACCTGCGAGAGAATCTCCTTCGGGGGTGCGATATCCGGCTTCCAAAGAAATAAACTACACGGTACTTTGACCGACCTGCAAGAGGAAGAATTTTAGTAGGTTAAAAAAATATATGAGGTAGGAAGTTTCATTTATAAATAGAACAATCCAAAATTGGAAGAGTTTCCCTGCATCGTCGCTGAAGATCTACCAACATAGTGTCCATATTTTTTTAGAAAATAAAGTAATAAATTATCCTATAGAAATGGAGAAAAAATTATTTAACTAAAATATTTTATTATTTTTATTATGTTTTATGTATATGTTGTTCTTTGTTTCTTAAGTTACCGTTAAGTTGATGTGGCGCTGCAATCGGGCTTGCCCAAAACTTTTTGGAGGAATTAAATAAAAAATAAAATTAGAAACAGAAGTCTTAAAATTTGAGGTATTACAATTTAAACGACACTCGTGCGCAGAAAAAAAATATTTAACATACTTCCATATTATCATAAATTTTTAAATAAATGTTAAAATAATATTTAATACAAATTTGTAGAAATATTTATACATAATCGTATTATAAATTATTATGTATGTAAGACTTTTTCTTTAAATTTTTAGAAACCTCAATTTAATTGTAATTTTTTACCTGAAGAGGACCCAACCAGGGAAGAAACGTTCTGATTTTTAAAATATAATATTTTTAATTTTATAATATAATTATTCTGACTGATGAACTGGTGTTTTTAACATGCTATAAAGAGCATTTTTCTGCAGGTGCGATTGCAACTTAAATTTTTTTAAAATTCAATTGAGAATGGAACAGTCGGCGGACAAAACCCAGCCTGCGAGAGGATTCTCTCGCTGGTAACCTGCGAGGGATGTTCTCTCGCAGGCAGAACCTTTTAGGAGAGACAAGAAGGGGCTACCTTTGGGTATGCCTTTTCCTCTCCGTTTTTGAACTAAGGTTCCCACAAATCGAGGCTCCTCGGCCTGTTCTGAGAGGTGTATGTTTCGGGGTCACAGACCTTGGGCATACGGCAATAGTTGTCCGCTATTCCTATTGGAATAGTCGGCCAGCTGCCTCGTATACTGGTCGAGGCACGGAGAAGGTAATGCTGCGACCCCACAGAAAACTCCTCTCCCGCCATCGGAAGGGCGTGAGGCAGGTACCCAATGCCCGACCTACCTGATGCAGGTTTTTCTAGGGTTTGTCCTGCCTTACTTTTAGGCGAATACCGGGTAGGATCCTTAAACCATAACCCGGGGGACGTAGTTAACCCTTGGCTGCCTTCCTCTAGCCTTCAGCATCCCCCTTCAAATCCCTTCCTGTGCTATTAAAGGGGAGTTTACCCTCAAAAACACTAATTCTATGCTCTAAACGTTTTTGCGTAACATGCTTATAATATCTTGATACTACTATAAATTTATATTCTGATTATTGATAAAAATTAATAAATAAGTAAATATTAGCCTATCTTAAGTCACAGAACATTATTTTTTTTTCGGCCACGGCAGTCAGAATATCAGTCTATCAGTTTTTTAAAAAAACTTCAAACCAGTGACGTCGCAAAATACGTTTTAAACGTTGTTAATTAAATTAATAAATTCATTTTTTTCTGACTAAAAATTGGCTGACGCTGATTTATTTATTTATCTTAATACTTCGTTTTTATTAAAATGACCATTCACATTGGCAATTATTTTATTTAATTTACATCTTAATATACGTATTAGTCTTGGTGTTATTAAACCCAAAATCGAAATTCTATTAGATCCTGGTTTTAAGGTACACACAATGAGTTGCACGGTTTAGGAAAAACTTGTGAAGTACAAATATATATATTAAAGTAATTTGGTATATATTATTTAAGTGCAGACCTCCATAGGGTTCGGACGTGTTTTCCTCATTGTCCGTAGAAGGAAAAATTGCACATAACATGACCGGGAAGTCCGCCACTCTTACCGTTTCCGAGCTGAAGAAGCGTCTTAAAGCTATGGGGCTTGCCCACGACTGGTAAGAAACCAACCTTACATATGAGTGTGTATTTAAAGCTGTTTGGACACACATAATTCAAATTTCATCCCTCTAATCGTATATTTTATTTTCTTAAACCCCGTCAAAGTGATTTTTTTTTGACTGACTTGTTGAGTCGCGTGTCGGGACGACGGGGGTTGTATTACGCAGGGGAGAGAAAAAAAACAAGGGTGATCCTTGAAAACCCTCCATTAACACTCCCAAAGTCTTGGGTGGTCTCTTGCAAAGGGTAACGAAAACAACAAGAGGAAACTCCATTACAAAATTTGTAGACACGGTTTAGGAAATTACAGGCGAGTAAAATAAAAGTCGCATGTAAACACGGAAAGGTGAGTAAACGTTGCTGAAAGCTAAATAAATGGTGGGAATTTATTTCTAGCCCTCAGAGTAAAAAAATATTGTCACAAAAGACTATACTTAATCTATATTTATAATAGGACAATAATAAGAAATCCGCTAAGGTAAACACTAAAAGCTTTGGAATGGTAAAACATCTTTCAGAATGTTGTTAAAATATGTGGGCAGGGAATCACGACAATTATTTATTAATTTTTTTTTGAGCGAATGATGGTGATAAAATTATATGAGTTAGAGAAATATTTATTACTGGTAGAAAAATTTAGTTTTAGTTACAACGGAAGCTTTTTCTATTATTTTGTAAACAAATAACATATAGTTTGTCACCTTATTTAATTAATCTCTATTTAAGAACCCGTACCACCAACAATTAAATTATATTAAAAACAATTAATAACCTGTTTAAGTGGTATTACAATATATATGTGTATATATATATATTGTAATAATTTAACGTGATGCTTAAATAAAAAGAATATATTTTAACAAACAAACAAATTTTATTTATCAAAACTTAGCAATTTATACAATTTAACATTATAAGAAGGATCTCATTCTCTCATGTGTCTTTACTGGGTTTGATAACGGACAGAACATTTAAATAATCAAAGAAACAAAATTTAGCTTTAAATTAAAAAGAAACATTTATTCGTCTAGACATAGACGAAATTAATTATTGGCGAACTTATTCTACAAGATTGATTCTAAATTTAAAGAGTTTATTTTATTAACACAAAAGAAAAGAACGACATCTGACTGTATCTTTTAATTCCGTTTACACATATTAATACCATGAAATTTCAACTTACGATTACTCAGGAACATTTGGCTCGCTCGTACACACACACTTTATAATCTGGACGTTTTAAACACTGACTCTAACACACTCTGTTGGTTTGACGAAAGCTGGTTCTCCGTTCGTGAAGGACATCTCACTTGCTCGTGGTGAAAACTACTCGACGCTGGATGCAGTGTCCTGGTCTCCTACCATCGAAGACAGTGGTCTAATTTTGAGGTTACAATAGATTAGACTTCAGCGTACTAAAAATGTCTATCGATGAATATGTCTGTCTTAGTCAGTCTTCGGTGGTCGCAGAATAACTCACTCACTCACAATTCTCCAGTCTCGGGGCTCACAGCACCCCTCTCCCACTCTAACTCCAACTCCTGACTCCAAAACTCAACTAACTTCTCAAAATCTTATCTTCCGCTTATATATCCCAGTCCCTTCTCTTTACCTTTGTTCCAAAACTACGTCGCAACTGCCCGATGACAGTTTCCTCCATTATCCCGAGATTTATATTATGCAGCTGCAGTTCCTAAGTTAGAAAATAGCTCGCTACTCTGTCTTGTCCCAAAGCCGACCATCGAGACAGGTCTAATTTGTCTTTGCACCCTCAATTACTTTGGACTTGTCTTCTCACCCCCTCACGCACGTGCGCTGTTCTAAATTCTCCAGACCGCCCAAACTGCACCCTCAATCCTAAGTAAACACAACCGTCCAGGCCATTAATCAGAAACAATGCCTGCCTTAACAGATTTATTTTGCGACAGGCCACCCGCATGTGCATTACTCTGAATTCTCAATACCAATCCTAAGTACACAACATTATAAACTGTCCTCCGGCAGTCCAGACCATTAATCAGCAACAATGCCTGCCTTTCAAGGCATTACAATATATACACACATTGTCGTTTTCAAAATTGTTCTTCAATAAATGTATATCTGTATACATATATAATTGAAATTTTTTCCTTACTTCCAGTTTATTTATTTAAAAGAATTATATTTAATATCGTAATTTCATTTATTGTAAATTCACGTAACTGCCACTGGGCAAAATACCCATCTGTAGAATAAATAAATACATACATACTTCCCTTAAGATTGCCAATTTAAGTGTTTACCTTTTTTTTAAAAAAAAGAATTATATGATTTCAGTTTAATACCTTTCATTGGGAAAATGAGAAAAAAAAAATATATCGGCTGTAACAAATGAACCTGCGAACACGTGGCTGCCTCCAGGTCCGCTTTAAACCATGCAGTTGTAGTAAGAGCCGGATGATAACGAATAAAAATGTTAGACATTAATAAATTATCCATTTCGAAGCACTCAAATTGGTGGAGTTTTTTCGCGCCACATATGTTACATTAGTTTGGAAGAAAAAATTTATAAAATTGTCCTGGCATTTAGATATATAAAATGAGAACAAGAAAAGGCAAGGGATTGTTTCAATCGGCAAACTGTGCGTTATTCAGATAGCTTTAAATGGGAAGAACTATTTTCTGTTACTCTTACAATATAACAGTGGAATAAGAACATTTTTTTGCTGCTTTCAGAAATGTGGCGCTCAATTTTTCTAATTAATTACAAAAAAAAAATTAACGTCTGCTCGAGATTTGTTCATTCGGATCCTTTAATTCAATTTCAGAACCTCTTAAACTCTTTGTTTGTAGGCATGTCTTATGTATTTGATTCATCGTTGGGTCGTTTATTTGCAATTAAAAAATTTTTAAGCTAAAAATATGACGTTTTGTTACGTACGCGTGACGTCAGAGGCAGCCATGACAGTTGGCACTAGTTTCTCCTACTTCAACTGAAACGGCCGCTGCAGCATGACGACTTCTTTCGACAACTGAAACTGCTGATTTTGCTTGGAAGTATATATTTTATTTGATCCTGGGACAAAACTAAAAGTTCGTGCGGGAAATGTCTGGCATCATCAACCAACAATCAATGAAAGCTTCTTCTGTGAGAGTTCAGGCCTTTTTAATTCAGTGTATTAGACACTAAACTGCACTCCAAGGGTATATAAATCGGATAGGGAACCCCATGCAATGTTACCATAAGCGAAAAATCACATTTAAAACGTGTTCATCATCCTCTCTTTGTACTCAAGATTGAACACCATGAGACATTTTTCTTTTCCATACTGTTAGCGGGAAAACTTCATTGTGGAAACCGTTTTTTTTATTATCAGAAAGGAGTGAAGAAGAGTGTGACGTTTTAAAAAATATAAGGGTGGGTTTTCCTGAATGTCTCTGAAAAATGTGGAGAAACAGCGCGACAAGTGTATGTTCTGTAAAAGTGAACATTCTGAGATGGACAGTAACATTTTTTGAGGGTCAATAAAAGTATGACATTAAAATCATTGTGATATAGCATTCTTCTTCTTCTTCCAAATCTCTACAGCCCGATGTGGGCTTTTGGTGCCTTCACAATCTGCCTCCAATCTTCTCTCCTCTCGGCTTCTCTCCCACAACCTGATTGTCTTCATTTTCTTCAAGTCTTCTAAAACATCTTGGATCCATCTTTTCCTTGGTCTTCCCCCTTTTTTTAGTACGAAGTATTTTCCCTTTATATATCTGCCTTGGCATTCTTTCTGCAGCCATTCATTGTTTGTGTC